>LR550741.1:0-311051 GCA_900536415.3 Caenorhabditis sp. 38 MB-2015 | reverse complement strand
GGAGCCTCTGAACAGTTCCCACTAATAGCAAACAACACACAAGTTCAAAAAAAAAAAAACATAATTTGTATCTCATTCAGAAATACAGGAATCCTATTCACTTGTTGAAACTTGAGAAATGATGTTATTAATCTTATAAACACATCAAACAAGTAACCTGAGACTTCGAATTGAAGTTTCCGAGTCAGAAATTATGTGTTGTTCATATTTGAACAAATTGTGCAAATTTTCAGCACATTCATTTAGAGATGGACTGAATCCAGCCCTTCAACGTAACAGTACGCTTTCATTTTTTTGTTTATTATTTGATCGGTAGTCAGACACGTTTTTCTTAGCTTTCAGCCAAGTTTCTGACATTATGCGCTTTAGAGCTGCACGAAACTGATGAGACGGAGTTTTGAATGGGTTAACAACTTTTCACATAAATTAAACTTCTTTTACTCAATCGCCGTTTAATTCCGATTTTAGAATTTGATATAATAGAAAATACTAAACTTTTTCCATGAAAATATTGAATAAATTCAAATGAAAAACTGAAAAAATTAGCATGTAATCAAAAAACACGTTTTACTGTTTTTACCAAAACCACATTTCACGTATTTGAGCCACGTGTGATCCTTCAAATCACAATCTGAAAACGTGCAAATGTCAAGCGTTAAAATACAAAAAATACGACGTTTTTGAAAATTCATTTTCGATATTCGAGACGGCGCCCTAAATCTGGAAAATATGTCGAAATTGGTGAGCACAGAATCGAAGGTGCAATATGAAAAACACAACATTTCTAACTCGGAAACTTCAATTCGAAGTCTCAGGTTACTTGTTTGGTGTGTTTATAAGTTTAATAACATCATTTCTCAAGTTTCAACAAGTGAATAGGATTCCTGTATTTCTGAATGAGATACTAATTATGTTATCTGATAAACACACCGAAATCTTTGTTTTTCTTTTTTCAAAATATACTAAGTCCAGTTTTTAGCAACGATACATTATTGTCTTGATCTCAAAAAGTAATGATATGGCAATTAGAAAAGAAAAAAAAAACAGAAAAAAATTTTTTTTTTGGAACTTGTGTGTTGTTTGCTATTAGTGGGAACTGTTCAGAGGCTCCATGCAAAAAATCGCCCCTCATTTTTTGCTTTTTTCATTTTCTACAAAGGGGTATAATGAGACGCAGAATCGTTTAAAATTATTTCCAGAAAAACCTTTTGACTCCTAAGGCCAGAAAAATTGATTTCCAGCTCAAAGGAGATAAAAAACTCTACTTAGGAAGTCGTCCGATTTTGTTGTCAACATAAAAAATGTGCGCCTCTTTATTGCCGTCAAAATTATTTTTAGAATTTGGAAAAATATTCCCGGAGACCGAAGTTACACGTATTTGAATAATCGTTGTTGTTTCTCATCAGCCATCCACACCGAAACGGCTAAAAATTATTTCGTCAAAAAAACATGTGTAAGATGGACAGACATGAGGCTTTTCAGAAAAAAATTTTGAGCCGAATCGGTGACTATGAATTTTTTTTGTCCGAGGCGTAATTCAAGAAATTCCCTTTTTACAAATAATGTCTCTTAAGTAGTGATGTTGTTCATGACTTCTAGAGAAGGCAACATAAAGTTTCAGAATATCTGACATAACATTTTCACGTTTGAGAACTAATATCACTCCAATCCGATCACCTGAATAACATATTTCTACTTTCTTAATCATTAAATTCATAATATCATTAAATTCATAATCAAGCAGTAGTTCATAAAAATTATTCGAAAACTGAACATCAGAAGTGGTATTAACAAAAAAGAGCTTTACTATAACTTTATGTGTAACTAATATTTCCTCATTTTTAAATGTCTGTCATGACGAAGTTCATTGACTATTTTCAATATAATGTAAACTTGACAACACCCTGTTAATCTTGTTGGGCGAAAATATGGAATTGTTAGATGTGACAAATCCAAAAATGTATATACGTTCAGATTAAAGTTGATATTTACTAAAGATTTTTGAACAATTATATCACGTATGTTGATTTTCAATGACTTCCACAATAATTATATGCTATAACGCAACTAATATTATCAAAATAATTGCGAGTAGTATACATATATGTATGTAGTTCAAAATACAGTTTTTCAGGTCCCACAAAAAATATGGAACATTGAAAACGAGTATTAATATATGATGCCGTGGTTTTATTCATTAACTTGACATTCATTACAATGACATATTCGAAGATTCAATGAGAGTAAGCATTGTTTCTCCAAATAGAAGAAAACGATGTCAAATGTAAATGTACAAACAACAAATCACTTTATGATTGACTCTTAACACATAATTATCGTCCTTGCAGTCTAAATGTTCTTTCATTTATAATGTTATAGATTGCAGTCAAAGTGATATCCCTCTCATCGATCTTTGTCAGCTTCGCTGATCCAAAAGATGGAACTCCTGTCAGCGGCGAAAACGGATATTGACGTTTTTTCTGTAAAAATATGATTTAGAGAGATGATGTTTTTTGAAATTAATTGTATGCATTATTATGGAAACCAAATCGTGCATGAATGAAAACGAATTATACCCAGAGTTTTTTCTCATTTGTTGGTTATTAAATAATACAAAATTCATACTTTTCTTTGAAAATAGAATGTTTTTCAAAATCTATTGTTCGTTCAACGTCCAACTGAACACTCTTTTCTGCCTATGACTTTGCAATATTAAAGTCGGTGAAAATCCAGAACGTTCTTCATAAAAAAATTCAAAACCACGGTATCACACACCCATCGCAGTTTTGCAGCAGATTAAAAGTTGCATGAAAATACTGACCTGAGAGTTCTTTGGAGGCTCCAACACAAAGTACTTGTGTGTCACGTTTTTGGACCAAACAATGACCTTCAACAACGGATCACCATCTTCTGGTACTTGTAAGAAGTATTCAACATCTAGGCATTGATGCAACCGATATTGCGAGAAAACAACTTTAAGTTCCGCTGAGTCTGATGTTTCTCTTCCTTTTTTTGCCGGTGGTGCACCATCGTCCTTCTTTTTTGTCTCTCCCGCTTTCTTTTTTCCTGCTTCTTTTTCTTTTTCTCCTTCTTTTCCTTTCTCTTCTGCCTGGAACATTTTACATTGAGAAGTTCAAATTAAAAAAAAATGTATATGTAGAAGTGAAAAGACTCATTTCAAAAATGAATTTATTTAACAGTGTGCAAAAAACATCCCAAGTAAAACAGATGAAAAAATATTGTGTTTTGATTTATCCGAAACACGGTGTTTGAAAAAACTAACCTTTGGAAGTTGTTCAGTTAGTTTGAACGTTTCGAAAGTTCCGGTTGCCATGTTACGGATTTTCAATAAGCCAGTTCCATTTTGGTTTAACTCTACTATATGGGATGGGTTGTCGCTCCCATCCGTTAGTATTTTAACGCTCATTGAGGTAGAGTTGAAGAGGTAAACTGTGTATCCCCTGAGTCTGAAAAAAATGTTGTTTTTAAAGATATATTCAGTCTCCGGGCAATTGGAAAAACGCAATAGAATGAAATGAAACACATTTTGTTTTGATGGCAGAAATTACGAAAGGGAGTTTTCAATTTTTAGAAGGAAAAGGAAAAAGTTCTCAAAGAAATCCACAATTTATCAAACCAGTCGGTAGATCATTAGAGGTCAAAATACAAACTAAGAAGCCAAACGAAAAGGGTAGACATTTTTGACATATTGAATAGTAAAACATGTCGAAATGTATTTGATAAATACATACACTCTGAACATTGAAAAAGAGTAGGATAATAGTTGACACATAATACTTCTCGATATTGTCATGGAAACAATAAATGCTATCTCGACGACTTCCATTATAATTATATGCACAAAGGGTGTATGACGCACGATTTTTTCAAATTACATGAATCTATGGGGGAATAGAAAGATTTAGATGTAAACAGAATTTTTGGGGCCGCTGTCATACGATGGAAAAATATTACTTACATATAAAATAAGAGCAATAGTGGGCGATGCAATATAGTTGAATTTTTTGAAAAGAGTAAGTACTGATTTTCATGAGATATTTTTGGTAACCGTGATTCTCAAAAAAGTATTTTTGTAAAAGCTGATGCAGACATATGGCTTTATTTCTTTTCGCCTCAGAACAATCACATGATGTACGTGTAATTGACACTTTGCAAGGTATCCTCGAAACATTACCTTGTGTGTGAGCAAGCTCAACATTTTTGAATGTTCTAAATGCCGTAATAACTATTAGGATCTATTTCATATTTTGAACCCAGTTCTAGATTATCCAAAAAAAAACTAAACTTTCACTGAAAAAATTAACACAATCGTAAAATAAACAAATCATAACAAAAATGAAATACTTTGGAATGAGCAAAATGTTTTGAAATCTGGTTCGAATAAAATAAACAATTCGAGAATATATAGTTTGAGCGAAGTGTTTCGATAAACATATCTTGCCGTTATCTAGTCTTATAGGATTCTTACGTTCTATGAAAGTTTAGACAGACTTTCTGGAATTTTGATATTATCACATGTGTTTTAAAAGGAACTTGAATATGAAAAAAAAGAAATGAAAATGTGAGATGAAAACTGGCACAAGATCCTTCTGGTGTTCTAGAAACAAAAATAATTTCTCTACTCTCTTCATAATTATATGCTGAAAAGAGTACGTGACACAAATGAGTTGTCACACTACATGAGCCTATAGAGAAGTAGAAAAATCTAGATGTAAATACAATATTTGAAGCCAAAGACGTGTTTTATACGCTGAGAAAATGTGAAAAATAGACTCTCTAGATTTGTTTTTCTAGACATTGGAATATTAGAAACATATCAGACATTTTTATTTTGGTTCTGGACGACAAAAACAACCAGACTTATGTTTCATATTATAAGATTCTTTAGAAGATTTGTGATCAATTATTTTGTGGTTTCATCGATTTTTTGAACAAAAAAGAAAATTATAAAACAACCAGGAAAAATGTTTCACTTCGGAAATGGAAAAAAAAATTTCAGCCGCTATTTTTGGAACAATAATCTCTGAGCTTGTCTGATGATCTCATGTAAAGATTAGAAACACTGTGACGCTAATAAAAGTAAAGAAAGAAGGTCATCATAAAATGTTCGATTCAAAGAAATAGAGGAAAATTTAGCACTGAATAACAGAGAGTTCTATGAATCATATATCGGAGAGAATGAATATCGTATTCCCGAAACAAAATAAGAAAAACATTTTTTTGTTTCAGCAACATAATAGGATCACATCGGGATCAAATACGATTAGCTCGCGGATTTTATTAACAATCAACATCCACCTTGGTAGAGTTTTGTATTTTTTGTGGTGTTGAAGTTTTTTTTTGCAGAAAACCACGTTCTCGCCTAAATTAATACATAAGCCATGAATTACAGGTATATAATGTTGACGGTTACAATGCGTTTACGAGTCGGTTGAGCCAACGAGTCTCAGCAATTTGTAAATATAAAGAAATAATGATTAGAAACGAAGATTTGTATCTTTTCAAGTTGAAAATGACAAAAAGAAAATACAAAAGACAACTGAAGAAAACAAAGATTCAAATTTGAAAAATTATAGACTCACCGGTTTTGCGAATAGGTTTTTTAAAAAAAGGTACAACTCTTACGCGAAAAAAAATAAAACAAAAAGAAAAACCAACATTGACAAAATATATTTTTTTCAGAAATTGCTTCTCTATCTGTAATTATATACCAAGCATTAGATTGGTATATAATTGCTGAGTTTTTCGCATGCCTTTTTGAGAATTGAGTTAGATAAAAGATGAGAATGTTGAGGAAAATACTTCCGTGTTTCTCAAAATGTGAATTGAGTTGAAATTGATCATGGAGTTGAACAAAATTTTCTAAGTTTTCGATTTTTTCATTGTCCAGTCCAGATAATTCTGTAAAAAATATCAGAAACCTTCCGGAAATTTGATATCATCATATCTTTTAGAGAGAAGGAAGTTTGAAAAAAGCGGAAATCGAAATATGCCGAAAGAATGTTTATATTTAAAAAAAGATAAATCAGTTTTTCTACGAAAGTTACATCTGAATAATCAATAAAGAAAGTACCTTTGACGTTTAAAAAAAACATAAAACACATATTTATCATTCTACAAAAATCGCTCTGACCGAACATGAGTGACTGCACAAATTCTGAGTCTTTTTGCATAATTTTGGAGAATGGAACATAGTTCCACAACAAAAAAAACTCCAAGATCAAAAAAAAAAAGGAATTTTGAAAAACTGGGAAAAATATTTGTCAGAATTAATCCGCCCTGCTTCCACTTTCTGAATCTGAAACGTTAATCCCTTGGTCGAGTTTGGCTAGATGAAAACTATGACGTTGATGAGAAATATGAATGCATTTTGTGACCTAATATTGTCTGAAAAAATTTGAACTTTTAAAAATGAAAATGAAAATTGAATGATGATTAGGCAAGAATATAAGGCATGTTTTCAGTCAGGATGAATACTTTGCCAAAATCCAAGAACATCTGAAAAATTCTCTTTTTTTTTATTTTAATGTAGTGAGTTAACCAAAATATTTTATTTGAACCCCCCCCCCCNCCCCCCCCAAAAAAAAGCAATATAAATTATATAAACAACAAAAACTTGAAAAATCAATAATCTTCACATACATAAAAATATAATAGTTAACCCTTATGTGTAGTTGGTGGTTGGTTTATTCGATTGATGAACAAGGATATTTCCTCCCATGTTCGTTCCATGTTTACACTCAATTCTTCTTCCCAACGATTCAATTTGTTTTTGAAAGATGAATGTTCTAAATACGTCTGAAAAAATGAACTTCATGAATTATTTCTCTGGTGATGAACTCTTACATTTTTCATCACATAGAAGTTATCGAAATTGTGAACAGTTATTAAATTGTTTAGATCGCAAACCACGTTATCTTTTTGTCCTTTCTCTTTCATTTGGCTGTACATCAATCGCTTTTTTTGGAATTTTCCCAAAATATTATATAATTTTTCATTAATATCCCAATACTCGAACTGTTCATTGATATATTTTTCCATCTTTCTACGCATTCCCGTCTCTCCCTCTCTCATGATAAAATGCTTGTCTGGATGTAGCTAAAAAAAACAAGAGTTAAAAAAAGAAGTAAAGAAAACGTCAACTCACCATTGGAAATAGAAAGCTGTCAAAATATGATATGAATTCTGAATAGTTTTCAAGATTGATGATTGATTCTCTTGACTGATCCCATTCAGTTATTTTCTGGTGGTGAGCAACGTGAAAATTTCGAAGATTCTCAATTTCTTGCAAGCCCTGTAAAACACTAAATAAAATTCAAAATCATTATGAAGCTTACATTTTTTAAATCCCCAAGTCCTTCGTTGAATTTTTCATCTTTCAAGCAATCAGCTATTGTTCTACCCGGCATAAAACTGCCGATCTCTTTCAGTATTCCTTCCAACTTGTTGCTCTTCTCGATATATTCATAGTAGTTGTTCTCAATTCTCTCGAGATATTCTAGCATCGTTTTATATGTAGTGATATTTGCCACTATTACTTTTTTGGGTTTGACAATTTTTTTCTTTTTCTTAATTTGCTTCGATGGCTGAGATGCGATGTTTTGGGATGATTGTGTGTCCTTCTCAGTTTCAACTTTGGTTTCTTTGGTGGCTGGTGGAGTGTTTGATTCATCAACAGGAGTTATTTTGTTGTGAGCATTCGAGGGTAAACGAGAAGCGTCTGGTGAATCTTCCTTTCTCTGGAAGATTTTTTTCTTGTTCACAGCTCACGATAGACTCAGCGTGGTAGTAGAATACAAAAACTCGCAGCAAGTTATTGAAAAATCACAAACCTCAATGGGCATCACTTTCAAGGTATTCTCAGGGTTTATGAAGAATTTATCCATATGTTTTGGTTCATGCGAAGACGATGTAGGTTTTTCAACTACGAGAGGCTCATCTTCATCATCAGATAGAATATCAATTACTTCAGGTTGTTTAGAACCCAAATGTGCATCTTGAAGTGTACTGTTTTGGTTTTCTGATTTTAGAGATGTTTTTTCACCAATCTGAAACACAGAAATTTTGAGTTTGCTTGAAAAAACAACAGGACATACCTCATTGGCCAAAATATTTGAAACACCTGCAAAATTGTCGGGAGATTTATCAATCTTATCATCGGATTGGATAACAATCACTTCAAAGTCTTTAGAACTTGATTGTTCGTTTTGTGATTGACCGAAGAGTTTTTCGTCAACCTGAAAAGTAAAAAATCATGAACTTGTTTGAAATAACTACAGAACATACGTCATTCGCCGGATACGTCGAGGAATTTTCAGAACTGTTGATATTATATTCCATGAGAGCTTCATCATCATCAACATCAGCAGCATCATCATTATCAGCATGAGCAGCATCATTAGCATCATTACTATCACTATCGTCATCATCGGATGAAAATTCAAATTCATTCATTTCTGCAGAATCCATTTGTTCATTTTGTAGCCGTCCGACTTGGTTTTCTGTTTTCCCAAAGCGTTCTTCATCAACCTGAAAAGCAAAACACTATGAACTAGTTCAAAATAAAAACAAAACATACTTCAATTGCCGGATACGTTGAAGTATCTTCAGAAATGTTGACATTATACTCCATGAGAGGTTCATTTTCGTTGCCAACATTACCAGCGTCTTCATAATTATCATCATCATCGGATTGGATCCCAACGACATCGATTAATGGAGAGTCCAATTGTTCAATTTGAACTTGTCAACTTTGGTTTTCTGATTGAAAAAAGGATTCGTCAGCAGCAGCATCATCATCATCACCACAATCATCAGCACCACTATCGTCATCATCGGATGAAAATGCTACTCCGTCAATTTTTGCAGAACCCAATTTTTCATCTTGTCCATTTGGATTTTTTGATTGGAAAGATGAGTCTGCATCAACCTAAGAAGCAAAACATCATGCACTTGTTCAAAATGAAAACAAAACATACTTCAATTACCGGATACGTTGAAGTATCTTCAGAAATGTTGACATCATACTCCATGAGAGGTTTATTGACGTTGCCACCATCATCGCCATAATTGTAATCCTCATCATCGGAATGAATCCCAACTATATCAATAATTGGGGAGTCCAGTTGTTCATTTTCTGAGTGAAAAAAGGATTCGTCATCCTCAGCAACATCATCAGCACCATCAGCTTCATTTGCATCATCTTCAGGATCGTTTTCATCATCATCATCATCAGCAACATCATCAGAATCATCACCACCACTATCTTCATAATCGGATAAAAACACAAATTCACCAATTTTTGCAAAGCTCGATTGTTCATTTTTTCCATTTCGATTTTCTGATTGGGAAGAGGATTCTTCATCAACCTTAGAAGCAAAACACCTTGTTCAAAATGAAAATAACACATACCTTATTTGCCGGATATGTTGAAGTATCTTCGAACTTGTGGATGTTTTCCATGAGAGCTTCATTGTCATTTTCATCATCATCATCATCATCAGCAACATCATCACCATTATCGAAACTGTTAAAACTCTGAAATAAAATGTCTGATTTTCCCTGAAATACACAAACAAAACAAACCTTATCAGAAATAACTTTGTGCATTTTGTCCGAACTTCTTAATATCTTCTCTAAAACTGATTCAGGTGTCACAAAGTTCCTTGAAACAGGTGCAGCCGATCCATATACATCCATTTGACCAGTATGAAAACAACTTTGCTCAGATTTTATCGGTTCTGATTGAATTACCGGAAGAGGTGTGGTATTTTCAGCAATATTCTAAAACAGACACGGGGATCAAATTTTTCAAAATGTTTAAACTATTTTACATACCTCGAAGGAAGTTGTTTTCGAAACCATGATTGGACTATCGATCACAATCTCAGCGACTGGTGAAGCAACATGAACTGCAGGTTCATCTACTAGATTATGTGGTTTAACTTTGACATGTTCCAACAGTTCAGGTTGATGACTTCTCGAAGGTTCAATGTCCTCGATGAAAGTGAAATCAAGTTCACTGTTTTTTGTAGAGCTTTCCAATTCCAATAAATTTCTTTCACTTGGTGAAGAAACATTTCCCACCAAATGAAATTTAGTTTCCCTTTGAGCCGCTTCAAAGCATGAACATTTACTTCCAGGGTTCTGAAATCCAATGTGTTCAATTGTTCAAGAGAATTTAGCAAACCTCAATTATTTTAGTTCCTTGTACATCCTGGCTTGAAGAACTCTCTGGTGTGCCTGGTATAGGTGAAGAATAGAACTGATCTCCCGTATCATTTTTAAAAATCTTCTCAACTGCTGATGATGATAAATTGTTAACTTCAGTCATGGGAGTTTCATTTCGACAAGATCCATTATCAATGGTTTCACAAGGAGAGATTGTAGCACTCTGAAATATAAACATGTCTCACTTTCAGAGAAAAATTAACAAACCTTGATGATATCAGCACTCGGAGAACAAAATCCGGGAGATAGATCTAAAACCACAATTGCAGTTGAATTCTCTTTGGGCTGAAATGATGATTTTTGAAGAAATGGATCTTCTTGTGTTAGAGGTTCGTGTTCTACAGAGAATCTAGTTTTTGTGACAACTTGCTGCATCTGGAAACAGAAAGATCCTATTTAAAAAAAAATATATTTTAGCAAAACCAATCTCGACAATAGTGATTTCGGGTTCATCGTTGTTGTTTGTTTTAGAACTTTCAACTGTGTTTATTCCAACTGCTGGTGATGACTCATTTTCCAATATAATAATATCAGGTTCATCCACAGATGTCTTTTGAGCCATGAGAATTTCAGTTTCGTTTTTAATGATCTCACAAATGGAAATTGGTGCAGATATCTGGAGTGCAAAAATGTCCATTTAGAACAAAACATGAAAACTACGAACCTTGTCATCACTATTCTCTAATGTCACAGATTTTGTTTGATTGTCTTTCGAGTGAGATTCAGATTCATCCTTTGATAATTCCATTGGGGAGAGTGGAAAATTGTTTGGCATTGAAGTTGGTTGACTTGAAGCAAAGATTATTGATTTTGCAAATTGACTCGAAAGAATTTCCACTACTTCAGGTTCATCTGCGAGTCTCGCCAAAGTTTTCTTTTTCTGAAAAAAAATATTCAGTGATATGTATGTAGCCTAAAATCTACTTTTCCGGAGACATTTCCTGATTCAATCTTTGGGTTGCTGGGAAGTCCTCTACGTTTTCTCGCTGTTTTTTTCACAGGGAATTCTTTTTCCTTTTTCAATAAAATAACATCAGTATTATCCATAGATGTCTCTTGAGCAACAGCAGAGACTTCTGATTTTGCAAACATTGCCGGTAACTAAAAAAATAAAAAGTATATACTTACGAAAATGTTTTATCAACACCAACCTTTATAGTAATTTCTCGTCGAGTTCCTTCATTGTTGGTTAGAGGTACAGTGACTGCCACTCCTTCTCCTGCAACTACATCTTGATGTCCTGCTACTGGTTTGGATTGAAACGGTTCTGATTGATGATCTGTTCCAAGTTTTGTCACGAGTTTTGCTGAATCGTTACTCTGAAAAATAAATGGGTTTTTAGTAATACATAGTTCATAAACTATATTACTTTTTTGGTGATATTCTCGATTTCACTTTTTTCTTTTCTGGGACGTCCTGTGGGTTTTTTCTCAATATTTCCGGCCGTGGCACTTTTCCGTTTTCGAATGGGTTGCTTTTTTGGTTTACTTGTAACAGACTCGTTCGCCTGCAAAAGTATATTATCTGTAGCTATTAGGATGTTTCAAAGATCATACCTTCATTGCTGACTGATCCAATGTTCTGCTTTCTGCTTTGTTTTGCTGATCGTTTGAATCTACGCAGTTCTGAAAAGAAAATTTTAGTTTTCAATCAACAAAAAAAAAAATACAGAAAATACCTTTTCAATTTCGGCTTTTTTTTGTTTTCTAATGGATGGCTTTCTTGGTTTTTTTGCGGCAGATTCTTTTGTCTGAAAAAACCTTATTATGAAGCCCTTTCCTACCGAGAATTCTGGAAAACACCGTACCTTTTCAGATGCTCCATCAAACCGCAACAATTCTGACTGATTCTCTGTTCCGCTGATTGTTCCTTTCGAACCCTTACGACCCTAAATAAATGACTATATTTTTCTGAAAATATTTGAAAACCTACATTTTGAACGAGCCCTTCGGTGACAATTTTCGGTTTTCGAATGTATTTCCTTTTCGGTATGATCGTTCCTGGATCGTTCTCCTGAAAAAATATTCTTATTTTGAGCTATCGAGAGAATATACAAATACCTCTCCAATTTTGACGTTTTTCTGTTTTCGAACGTATTTCCTTTTTTGTTTGATCAAAGTTGCTTCATTTTCCTTAAAAAATTACTTAATTGGATATCTTGTGATTTGGAAAACATTACCTTCTCGGCTGAATCGTCACCTGAGTTTTGTTCTGGTTTGGCTGTCGGATCTGTGAAGCATTCGACAATCTAAACAAAAATATTTTTTTCTTGAAAATGAATCAAACAAACACCTCAAGTGCGACATCCTCTAATTTTGAGATTTTCTTCTTTCTGGGAGCACAAGACGGTTTTCTTCGTTGTTTTTTTGCAATAGGTTTTATTGTTCCGTGCTCCTGAAAAAAATCTGATGGTTTGTTTTCCGACAAAGAACTATTGAGTGGATTTCAGAGGAAAATTATTCGGACAAGAGACAACACTAACCAAATTATGATCTCCGTCTTCATTGGTGAAATTTTCTCGATAACTGCGTTCTCCAAATTCAACAGTTTTCGATGTGATTTTGAAGCTATTTCCCGACGTGAATTTCCGTTTCCTATATTGCTCAAAAATAGTTTAAGGGACAAAAGTTTGATGAAATAACTCACAATCTGAATTTGAGTGGATGAGGATATTTTTCTAGTGATTGTGTGGCCAATTTTGTTAACGGGTACTGGAAAAAGTCACATTGGAAATTCAGAAATGATTGATAAATTTCATGACAGTCAATACATTATTTCCAAAACGTGTTATTTTTGCCTCTCTTTAATGGATATCTGATGAAATAGACCCTTTTTTCATATGAAGGTTTTTCACGAACATTTGAAATCACTAACCTGGTATATCTTCTTTCTTGAACGAAACGCTTTGTGTCTGCCATCAGTTTTGATCATCTTCACAGCAGTTGGAGTTTCGACTTCGTTCTCTGTTCCATCCAAATTGACTGGAGGATCAGCCATTTTGAGTAGACTATTTCTCAAACAAAAATAAATTATTTATAATGTGTACTCATAAACTGACAACCAATTAGATAAGAAATAAAAGGGTAAAATGAAGGAAAATGTTGTTTTTTTTTCGGAGAGAGAATGTTTTTTTCTTGAGTAGAGAACTCTAGCAGTTTTTTGTGCAATTGATTTATCAAAAAATGGATAATACGAGTTGGCGCCAATAGTTTTTTTGTTTTGATTACAGAAAATTATGAACTCTTTGGGAAGGGTGTTCTAGAAATAGAGAGAGAGGAAAAAAACATAAGCTGAAAAATAATAGATAAAAAGAAACGATTTATAAACCTACAAGTGTGTATATGGCGCTATGTGTGGAAAGAAAAAGGGGAAATACAATAATTGGAGCCATGAACGTACGTTGGAACATGTAAAAGAAAAAAACGGATGTTGTAATTTATTATTTTGAACATCACAATTTTCACCAAGAAAACGTACGGACAATCAATTTGAGAAAAGGATTTGTTGTATGTTTTGGTAGATGTAAAAATAAGGGCTGAGAAAAATGTGAATTTGAAAGTTCTTCAATTTTCGAAATAATGATAGTGTTATACTACGGGAGAGAAAGTATTTTGATTACTAATGTTGTAGGTGCTCGATTATATACCAAATTTCACAGGGATTGTATAATTTTTTTTTCAATTCTAGCGTGATTTTTGGAAACTGTAGTCTGATAAAACTAATAAATTATATTGCTGCTGATAATATAACAATAAAACATTATCTTGTGTTTTTTGAGGTTTGAAAAATTTTCAGAATGTTGTAAACCCACTTGTAAACATTATATAATTTAACCGAAATTGACAGGACAGAAAATATTGGGAATTGATAAAAATTCACACTTTTTGAAATCCAGAAATTCCTCCCAGATGATGTTTGACGTTATCTGCTCCATTTCTACTGCAAAGTTCAAATGATGAGAAAATATTTTTAAGTCAATGATCGAAGTAAAAATTTCAAAAAAGCCCATACTACTTCTCATTAATGTACTTTTTATGTGGAGAACTTTTGCTTGAAATAGTTTTTTCGAATTTTCTTTTGAAAAAGTACATAAACTGTATAACATTTTAGTCATTGTTCCTCTGAAAAGTTCAGCTAAAATTAATTCAGAAACTTATTAGAAAATATGAAATTTTTTTTCTTGAATAGCGTGATATCATGAAAAACAAAAAAGTCGTTAGCGTGTCAATTAAGGGGGAGTTTTCAAATGAAAAAGGTTCTTACATTTTTCTCTAAAAAAAATGTTAGTTGATCGAACAGTTGTACAAAAATAAAATATGCCAAATAAACACACAACGTCTACGTTTATATCAAGCTCTGATATGATTGACTATTGATTATCAATTATCATATTAGCATTATTCGTTTATTCAAATTTATAGGATTCGTAAATATGCTGATTTCTTCAATATTATAACGGACGATTACGGTTGCTGAACAAGTTGGGAAATGAAATTATCATGATTTTTTAAGGGTTCCTGTAGTCGTCTACTTGGTATTGCTGCAGTCTGGTACAGTTGTTATTGTCACTAGTTGATATACACACTTCTTGGTGTTTTGGATTCAATTTTTTCTGGTGAATGACGGAGGCTCATATCAATGTTCGGAATAGTCTTCTTTCTCTAGATTATGATTTCTGCTGACAAAGGAATTGGGTCTAAAGAGATTGACAGTTATCACCTATTTCAAAAACTACTTTTGCTCAAAATCACTCAATAATTATAATGAACGACAGAACCTTGATTGCAGTGCTTTATTGAAGCAATTAACTATATCTTATTTCAATAAGCTTAATTCACACAAAATAATTTCCTGAGTATTGTGATATTTGGATCACATTTCTCAACGAACGAGTTTCATCATCCGCTCCTTTCTCCATTTGTCCAGTCTGAACTCCAATGCATAACACATATCTTTCAAAGATTTCTGCTCGATATAAACCTGTAAAACAAAAATCTTGACGTGATTTAGAATAGATGAATTCACCTTCATCATGTCCTCAAACGTTCCAAAGAAATAAGAAACGATTTCCCTGATCAGATTGTTTGATTTCTCTATGTTCCCTGATTCATTCGGCAAATTATTCTTGACGAAAGTTCTAATTGCACCGAATGCCATAAATAATTGTTGATTTTTTAGTATATATTCCAAATGTCTTGATAAGTATTCGCTAGCATAATCCGTGGCTTGTTCAATTGATGTTATTTCCACGAACCGTGTGAAATATTCTTTCTCAGTGAACGTGTTCTGAAAAAAAGAAGGTTTTAGATTTCGAAATGTCCTGCATTTACATCAGGAATTTGAAATATTAATATTCAGTAGACTTTGTTGGTTTTTTTCAGAACTCACCGTTTCCCATGATTCACCAGGAAAATAAGACATCACTACTTTCAAGTAATCATCGTTGACAACCATGCCATCATAATACTTGCTTAGGAGATTTTGATATTCCTTCAATTTTATATCAATGTCAAAAAGAATCGCTTCTGCCTGAAAAAAAACAAATAAAATTTGAATAATACACGAATATTCGAACTTTTTCTGAATCTTTTGTTTTAAGTGGAACCTCTAACAACGATCGCAGGGTGGTTGCTTGTTTTTCTTCTTCCAAGATCTTCTGTTTTTCGATTTCTACAATTTTATACGCACGAATAAGTTCTTCAAATGCTGATTCCCAATTTTTCACCAGTTGCTCCGCTTTATTTTCTTTTCTCGCCACTTGAATTTCTGGAGAAAATAAATATACATTCATTTAGTCTAAAAATTTGAAAAAAAAACCGCCCCGATGCAGCTTCTCATAGGTTTGAAAAAGAAAACTTTAAAACTTTAAAGAATTATTTGTAGAAACGTGGCATACTTACCTTCTTCGCTTGCTCCACAGCCACTTTTTGGAATTTGAGATGGCGACGGTATTGAAGGGGTTATGTTCAAGCTCATGTCTTTCACTTCATCATATCTCGATGATCGGAGTGAAATTCCCTTCAAAAGTTCCTCATAATGTTTGTTTTCATCTTGTTCCAGATTGTTCGCCAACAAATTGTTTCGATGAATATATTGAGGCATTGAACTAGGCAAAGAACCAAATAATGTGTCAGGAACAAGAACTTGCGACAAATTGTGTGGTTCGGTTTCAGCGTTGAGACGAGTCTGTAAGCACAAGGATGTGTGTGAAGATGATTAATTTTCGTTGTATAGGAAGTTTTGAATACTGTAAAAATTGACAAAACTCACCGCTTTCTTCTTCTGTTTCCTCATATCGTACTTCTCATCCTTTCTTGCTAGCTTGCGAAAAAACTTCCTACCACTTGGTATCGACATTTTCGGAGAAACCGATTCTGACTTTATTTGCAATGATGACTGAAAAAAACTGGAAATTATGCATTTTTTGTTATTTCTGAGAATTTGACTCAGAACATTTTGATGCTCAAATCAAGAACTGCCAGATCAATAATTGAAAACCGCCGAATTTCTGGAACAGTTTGTCATCATTGTTCCAAAATGTCATAAGAATTTCGTATAAAAAAAATGCTTATACCATTTGACTTTTAACAAAGATTTTTTTGATAGGTAACAGAAAATCAAATCAACTTACAAATGGATAATACTGCAGGAAAGGAAGAAAAAAAGAAGTATTCGTCAGCAAATCGGCATGCGCCATTTTTTGTTCAGTTCCAGTTTCTTTCACATAAGATCCAAAATTTGATCCGCTTGACATAGGCATGACATTGATGGGCTCCGCGTGGAATTGGATTTGTCCCGATTCCATTCCAAATTCTGAAAAAGTTAAATATTTACAAAATTATAACTGATTTATTAATCTATGAATAATATTTCTACCATGAAAAAACATTAAACTAAAAATATGAGTCATGTATGTGTATGTAGATAGGAGGAGAAGAAAATGTTTTTTTGTTTTTTTTTCGAGCACAAAAAACTACATCTCGCTAAATAAAAAAACATACCATTCTTTTTGCAACTCAAAATATTTTAACTTTTCTCACCCATGGGGGCAAAAACTTTTAGTTTCAATAAGTCTAACTTTCAGGAAAGAAAACAATAAAAATTCTGGTTTGCAATAGGTTTTTCAACAAAAAAAACGAAAGATAAAAAAAACCGATATTTTTCAACTCACTTTCTGAAGGTATTCTACCAACTTGTTCGTCTTTCATCAACTTTCGATGAGATTCACAATGTTTTGCGGCATCCACATTCGATGCTTCACGTGAGCTGTCAGCAATGTCTTTACGTCCCGTTTCCCGTTTTTTGCTGGTCTTTTCTGAAAAAAAAACTATTATTCAAAAACACGTCATCACTGGACAAATAAGTAAAGAAATTCTGGTGAGTTTTCTACGAGTTGTATCGCTTGAACTTTGATTAGTTTTTTTCAAAAAATACGGAATATCAGTAATTTGACAATTCTATTTTCAGAATGTACATGATGAATCGTAAAAGAAAAAAACTACTCCTAAAGATTTCGGCATTGTAACTAAAAAGAACGCTATTTAGAATTTGAATTAGAAAATGAAGAAATAAGAAAAAGAAGGAATAAGAAAAATACTTTTATTTTTATTTAAGGATTTACCAGTTTTTGTGAAAAAGATGTCTGGCTCGTTGTTCGGATTATATGCGCTCTCACCTGATATAAAGGATATTCGAAAACATTCGAATAAAAAGAGTCTAGTTGAGAAACTAAATTGAGCCAGTAATATTTTTATTGTTACACTCCGTTTCATGAATAAAAAGCAACTACTAACCGATGTCAAGCTATTTAACCTAAAAATGAGAAATGCTGAACAATCAGATGGAAATTCAAATAAACAAAAAAAAACGCACGACTAAAAATAGTAAGGTGCAGGCTTGGGAAACCAGAAGAAACAAAACAGAAAACCAGAAGAAAGAAAACATGGTGTACTTTGTAAGCGGCAAGCGCACAGTTCAAAAGAGGTAAAAGTGCTGCTTTTTGTGTCATCGATGAATGGCAGTTGTGTGTGAACAACCAGAGTCCGCTGAGAGCGGCGGGTAGTTTGAAAAAATTGTGGAGTTTCTTTTTTGTTCATATGTACACTTCATTCATCAGATCTTGAAAAGCTAGAGGAGACAATATGGTCAGGTTCTTGTCATTGATATTGGCAAGTTTTCCCTCTCAACTTGTTTTATTTGGAAGTTTGTCTTTTTTCAAACTGCACATACTTTTAAAAATATAAACTTCTGTTATTGAGTGCTACACTGACCCACATTAAAATCGTCTCTTTTTTCTATAAAAATATTATTTTTCAAGTGAATATATTATTTATATTGCTCCAAGGTTTCATCAACAGGTTACCAATTAATGATAAATCACATTTGATATGAACAAAGGTTCAACCACACCTTTCATTTACAATACAAACTAGAATATAGTTTCAGAATTTTCGAAATAATTCAAGATTTTGCAGGAGAAGGTTACTAGATATAATCCTTTTCATTTCTATTCATACTTCTTTTCCACCTTGTTAATTGATTTTGCAATTCTACATTTGTATTCTTTTACGTCATCGGATAATCTCTTTCTTGTTTTCAGAGAGCTTTTATATCGAATTTATATACATATCAGCTCACACTCTGAGGAACTCTTGAGAAAAATGTATCCCAGATAGTGAAAAAAGAAATAACATTCACATCAACATGGTGCGAAGGTTTTCCACGTTTTCAGACATAGCTAATCCCTGTCTGAAGTTATATGGAAAAATCAAAAAAGCCAGAAGTAAAATATGAAATTATTGAAATTCTTATAATTGAGAGGGGTTTTAAATATTTACTCTGAAATTACCTTATTTTTCTTTTTTCGTGGCGCAATTAGCTATGTGGCATTCATTCCCAGGCTATATCGTGGACTGTTAGCGGTGTCTTGCGTCCTGTATTTTTTTCCTACCGGATCATTTCTGAAGTAATTTGATACCGTAAAGTATGAATGAAGTTCAGATGAACATTCCTATTTGTAAAACAAAGAATTGAAGTCATACACGAATGAAAACTGTTGAAGTGATTGGTTCTCAATCATCGTTTCGCAAACACCAAAGACAATGCTGGATTATTCACAAACTCAATTTTTTTTTTTTGGTAAGTAAACCGAATAAAACATAAATCAAAGCAATCGAAATAACGAAGAAACAAATAATATGTACAAAATATTGTTCTCAACATCTACTATAATGTGTAGACAATTTAGTATGCATACATAACTAATGTTTTCAAATTTGTCGCTTTTTCACATTAAGAAGTGGACTGAATATTCTTTGCCTGAAAACGTTTATAATTTATGCTGAACAAAAAAGTTTAGGAAAAACCCTGTGATTTTCTCCCTAAGAGTTGAACCATGTGTCTCCCGTGTGAACTAACAAACTAACCTTCAATCACTATTGCCGGTTGGCTCTTCGTACTGCTCTTTTTTTTCAACAATCAACAGTTGTCAATCGTCGCCGACTTGTTGACCGAACGATGGTTACCTGAAAACACATTGAATGAACTTTGAAAACCCCTGTGACTTTTCCCAAGTAGTTCAAAAATGTGTTCCCCTAGCCAAACAACAAACTAACCTTCAACTATCTTTACCGGATGGCTCATAGTACTGCCTTCTCAACTATCAATAGTTGTCAATGATCGACACCGAATTATTGGCCGAACGATGATTACCTGAAAAAAAAATTGACTTCATAATGAACTTTAAAAACCCTGTGATTTTTTTTTTCCAACACAGTTTAAAAATGAACTTTCACGTGCTAACTAAAACAGAAAAACTGCAAAGATTTGGAAAAATAATGAACAGAAAACTCACCATATTGTTTGGCGACATATATCACAAATGAAATTATTAATAAATTTTCCTTTATTGCGAATGCCAAACATTTTGGCGCGCGTGCGTTCGAAAAAAGAAGAAGGGGAAAGAGAGAGGGTGACAGAGAAATAGAGAAAGGGAAGGTGAAGAAAAAGGGTGACAGAGGTATAAAGGGGGAGGGAAAACGAAAAGAAATTTGAAATTTTAGGTTCATACTATTCAACATAGGTTGGGGAAAAATATTCATGTTGGTCATATCATTGCTTGTAGTTCTTCCCCTCATTTATTTTATAAATTAAAATGTCAAAACTGAGAAGAATTCATAATGAAAAACACTCTGTATATTTATGATCATTATTCTATTCACCACAAGGAAAATATGAATACATTTTACTTTCAAGCTTCAGGTTCGAATTTCAGAACTACTTCATGGACATGTTGAACGGAAGCTCTCTATGATTTCGAACAGTTTTCTCATAAATCCTGATTAATTGTACTATTAAACTCTCTGAGTGATTCACAAAGTTAAAAAAAAATGACTTCAGTGCAAAACAAAACAATTTATTTTCCAATGAAAACATAAAATAAACATAAAAAAGTGGCATATGTATAGTACAATGGAGGAAACGGGAGGGGAGTAGGAGAAAAAATTAAAAATTAAATGGAAACGGTAGATTTATTTTTTTTAAATCACATTCTGTTGTCGATGCGTTTATGGTATTCTTATTTTCAGTCGTTTGAAGTGCAAAAAACGTTGTTTCAAGATTCGACGTTTCTCTTGTTTGGACATACACTGAAAATTTGTATTTTAATGAAAATCAATGCAAAAACTTCAATTCAGGTGTATTAGACTAGAACTTCAAAACTCCACGAACACACTCGAATTCAAAAATGTTTTCATATGTCTCGCAGTACTTCATATTTCCGTCTTCATATACAAAACACTTTTTTTTTCTTCACGCCCGCATACTCACATTCATTATTGGCGCTTCGTTCTTCAATCCCTCCCACCCATCCGTCACCAGTTGAAAGTGATTGGCGCCATCTCCATTGTTGGCAAGATTATGATAACCTGAAAAAACGGTATGTTTACTGTGCAAGGAAACTAAATGAATCGGAAAAAGTTTTAAATTTTCACGTTTTTGCGAAACTGAACAAAGTATTTCAGAGTAAATCAACAATTCCTCGAAAATATCTCTAACGTTAATTTTTGCGTCTCTTTCATCACTTACCTTCTTTGAAACTTGTTCATCCGTGAAACACAATTTCCATCGATCATCAGTTGAAAGTGGTCGGTTTCACTCTCTTTGTTGGCCAGAGTTCGCCCCCCCCCCTTATCCATAATTTAGACCGTACATTTGTAAATTCAGAATTGTATATACATAAATTATATAATTTAAAAAATAAAAATTACCAAAATTAACTGCCTAAGCTCAGTTGTAATTAATTTTTTTTTTTTTTGAATTTTGGGGTGTAATTCGCATACAAATATGTTTTCCGAAATCAAAAAGCTTTCAATCGGATTCGTTCGAACAGTGGGCACACCCAATAGTTATGATCAACTACCGGTGCTACGAATAAAACTCATTTAGAAAGGGATCCTGTGTTTAGGATCCCTAAGTGTTCGAACAAAAATTTTAAAGGGGGGGGGGACTGTTGGCAACTACCACAAGGGTAATTGACACTAAAAAAACAAAGTTAAAATAAAGAAGAATAATATTTAAACTCACACAGTCTAGGGTTCGTCTTGCGTTGGTGCCAATTAATGGCACCGTCGCCCGTCACACTGGTTGCAACCAATTGAAGTCGGAAAATAATTTTTTTCCTAGAAAAAAATAAAATAAATTTTGGTTAATAAAAAAATAAAACTCACCAAACGGTTCGGCAACACATATGAAGAATGATGCTATTGTTGTATTTCCACTTTTTTGCAAACGCCAAAAAGTTTGGCGGGCGCGCGCGCGTTCAAAAAAAGAAAGAGGTTACAATATTTGAAAATGGTAGAGAGGGTGCGTTCGGGGGAGAGAGAGAAGGAGGGAGAGAGAGGGTGGCAGAGAAATAGAGATAGAGAGAGGGAAATAGAAGGTGAAAGGGAGAGGGATTGAAAATTATGAGTTTGAAGATATGGTTTTTTGAATAGGCAATTTTTGTTCAATACACTCTTAGTAGTTTTCATTATCTGGTACAACATATTTTTTTCCACAAATTACAATGGAAATCTAGGGAAAAACAGCATATCTCGAGTGGTCTACTGATAATTTCAAGGTTTCATCCATCCTAGTTTTGATGTTTGTAAATGTCGAAGTCGTTTTTTATTTGAAAATCATCACCGTGTCTCGTATTTTTTTTAACCTGGTTAGACTTCAATCTTAAACCTTTTAACCCCTCTTTAACCTGGTTAGACTTCAAGCGCAGATCAAAAAAATCTAGTCTCTGGCTGGAATAGAATCTCTTGAAAATCTCTGAAAGGTTGAAATAGGAATCACAATAGATTGTCGTCAGCTGATGAAAAAATGCGAACTTAATTCTAGTTTGTTTGAATTATCCTTCGCCTCAGCTGCACCTGGCAATTATAGCGCAGATTGTTTTCCTAAGTCTCTGGAAAAATGTTACAAAAAACAAATAATTAGAAAAAAAAAATGAACAGTTTTCATTCCAGAACGTTTTCGAAAAGTCGATATTCAAGCTAAACAGGACTGGAAGACCTTGAAATGGACCTGATGTCTATTCAAAAACGGAGAAAAAACGACGATAAGTTTCATTCGATCATATTATTTCGGAAAAGCTTATTCATTCTTCTGAAGTTCGCTACCATCAATGTTTTTTGATATGAACATAATACACAATGCTGAATGAATCACAATCTCAATAATCAACAAAATAACTTTATGAATCCACATATATCAAATCAAAAAAATGAAAAAACAAATGGTATATTGAAATATATATAACACAAAATCATCACCTATTTGACAAATAAACACGAGTCATAATTAATTTTTTCTAAGTTGATGTTGTTTGTGAAAAATAAGTTGTCATAGAATGGCAGCTTTCACTATGCTTCAAAAAAGTGTCCGAATATTCCATTTTGAATGAAACGTTGTTCACATATTGTTAACTTTCTTGGTCCAAAAGTTGGGATTTTCATTGTTCTCAGATCCAGCATCGGATAGATCTTGGATGCCTGTGAAAAATAGTGGTTATGGTAAAGGGTGAGTTTGAAAAACGATTTTTTTTTAATTATATCATCTTGCGGAACTATGAATTTTTTGAAAAAACCACAAAAAAAAGCTTCAAAAGTTCTTACCTTTGAATTTTTATTCAAACTGAACAAATGTTCCTTTTCTTCAGCAATAACAAAAACTTCCAATATGGGACCAGAAGCGTCCGATAGTACACTGTAACGAGTGTATTTGTTTTCATGTATCAGGACTCTTGATTTGAGCACACCCAGATCCATTGAGTAGGAATGAGGTAGATATGAAGAGGTAGACTCTGAAAATTTGAAAAACTCAATGATTGATGATTAGAATGAAATTAAATGGGAACAGCAGATACATTTTTTGTACACAATGTTTTGGAAAAAAAGTCGGTTATGTTATGAAGCACATAAGTCTGTATATATTTATCTCGAAAAGTGTTCATATAGAAAAGCGCTGAATATAAATTTGTTCAAGGTTTTTCAAAAAGTTGAGTGTTTTCAGTTGTTAAGTCTAGTCTATTTAGAATGATACACTTTTTGGACATACAGACACACCTCCCGGAAATTTGATATTATCATATCAATATCCTAGTACCGAGAAAATTTGAAAAAGACAACGGAAACTAAAACATGCATGGAACAAATGAAAAATCGCAATTTGCACGATTTTTCAATGCAGAAAAAAAACTTTCTCCGAAATTCCCATTATAAATATGCTGAAAAAGGGTATGACGCAAATGATTTATCAAACTACAAAAATCTAGGAAACAGAATATGTCAAGAAACAGTTTTTGATCTCACAAAAGCAGGATTCGTTTCTGATGAATAAAAAAGGTAAATATTTTTTTGAATATGAAAATCATTGGAAAGACATACTCGAAGATTCAGAGGAACAAAATGCATTGTTGCCTTTTTAATTTTCTGCATAAAATGAGTGATGGATTGTATGAATTTGAGTTTTCTTGCGTGACCTATTGAAATTGTAGTTTCACAACAAGCAAAAGTCATATGCGAAGAATAAGTGATAAATAATAAATTTTTTTTACAACATCTACCAAACATTATATTGCCTAAATAATGGATTTTTCGCATGAACTATCGAAAATTGAGTTAGACAAAAAACGGGAAATGTTGACGCAACCGTTTCTCTTATAAACATTGATCTAGAATAAGTTGATTATCAAAGTTTTTGTTTCTTGAAACTTCTCGAACGTTTGATATCCTATCAGCAGAATTGGAAAAGACAAAATCGAAATTTCCGGAATAATGTTCGACTAAAAAAACAATTATTATTTTGTTTTTTTTTTCAAATATTATTACTACAATGAAATGGGACAACATAAACGAAGTTAACCTATTCGAATATTCGCTATGATTAAAGAACATACATAGGTTCTCATACATCAACACTAATTATACGCTGAAAATGGTACATGATGCAAATGATCGATAAAACTTGAAAACGCTCTAGATACGAGTCACACTTTTCGGAGGATGAAGAGTCTTGCTAACAAGTTCAAAAATGAAAATAGGAATTTTAAGATTTTGAACATGAAAATTTTCGAAAACAAACGGGAAGTATCACGAAAAAAAAAACATTATTGTCTTTTTCCCTCATTTACCAAATAAAAGAAAATGGATCCCATAAAATCTGGCCCTCAGTTCCACAAAAAAAAGTTATACGTTTCAATAATGATGAGGCAACTCAAAATTCAAATAAAGATAAATTTTCTCAAATTTATTCAAAATCTAGTTCAGTTCAATGCAAGCATTCTTTACAAACAGGTAGTTTGAAGTCGAATCAGTTTCTGGTTCGAAAAATGTAATTTGAAAAAGTGGCAATGATGTTCGCACTAAAGAATCGGCTTTGTTGTTATTTTCTGTTTCTGAAACTCTGATCCATGTAAGTTGATATAAGCTAGTCTGTAACGTGAATTCTGAATACGAAGGAGTTCTGAATACGAGATTAAAATTAAAAAAATATACAATATTTTTACGTTTAAGTGGGATAAATTGAGTTGAACTATTTTTTTCATACAATGAAATTTGTTTACTAATGATTCGGTGAAAATCAAAATTATTGTTTCAAACTGGATAGAAAACTTGACAAAGCTAAAACAAGGGATTATCTGTTTTATTCTAAGAAGGAAAAAAAACAGATAAAATTCATCAAACTTAAAAAAAAACAATATTTAACAAAATTCGAAAAGAAATTAAAAATTAAAATTTAAAAAATAAATAATCATTACATACACAAAATTATAAAATAGTTAACCTTTATAACGCAAGTTTTCCTTTGGTTTCATTGATAAAATCTGCGATGTTCTCTAGTTTTTGTTTCATGATTCCACTCAATTCTTCTTCCCATCGATCCAACTTGGCTTTGAACAGTTTATGTTCCAAATATGTCTGAAAATATATGAACTTCATGAATAGTTTTTCCCAACGGATCTCTTACATTTCGCAACACATAAAAATTATCGAAGCTGTTGTGATTCAATAAATCGTTGAGTTGGTGAGCCACGTCGGCTTTTTTACCATTTTGCTTCATTTTACTGTACTTCAATTTTTTCTGCCCGAACGCTTCGAAGATATTATTGAACTGTTCATGCATTTGCCAATACTCGAACTGATAATTCATAAACAAACCAATTTTAATAGTTGTTTTCATTGCTTCATTCCCCATTGGAAAATGTTGATCGTGATGCATCTAAAAGAAATATGAAGAAAAGTAAAAATAACCTAAACCTACCGATTGGAATACAAAATTATTAAAATATGATACTAGTTCTTCGAAAATTGTATCATTAATGGTCGATTCTGTGAATTGATGCCATTTCATCCTCATTTGCTGATAATCAGCAATAACTTTTTGATGATTTTCAATTTCTGATAAATCCTGAAAAATGTCATATAAAATTCAGAATCATCATGAAATTTACCTTTTCTAACTTCGCAAGTTCTTCGTTGAACTTTTCATCTTTCGAACAAAAATCCTTTTTTTTCTCCTTCTTCTTCTTCTTCTCCTTCATAAAACTGTCGAGTTGGTTCATAATACTTTCCATTTCGTTCATCTTCTCGATATGCTCCTTGTAATACTTCTCAACTTTTTCTAAGTGAGCGTTATTCTCTTCATATGACCTGATGCTTTTCACCTTCTTTTTTTTGGGTTTAGTATATTTTTTGGCGATATGTCTGAATGGTTGAGTGACAAAACGTTTTGCTTGGAAAAATTGTGGCACCATTTCAGTTTTGTTGTCAATTTTTTCAGTGACATCAACAGAAGATACGTTGGAAGAGTGTGAGGGTGAACAAACAGTTTCTGAAGTTGATGAATCTTCACATTTTTCCTGTAAAACAAACAGACTCATTATGTTAGATGAATACTGATGGTAATTTTTTAAAAGCATGATATCTTCAAATTTAATGTTTTGTGAGGTAGATTTTTTATGTATTTAAAAACATTTTTGAAGTCAAAAGCAGAAATGAAATATTCTCAAAGCTCACAGCTTACCGCATCATATTTGGCAGCGGAACTATTTTCTTGTTGATTTGTGGACTGCTCGGATGCTTGTGCATTTGAAGGAGCTGTCGAACTTTTTTCCAATAGAGATTCAGCATCATTTATTGGTTTCTCTTGAGCCTGAAGACATGACGATTCGCATTCATGTACACCATCCTGCTTCTCAAAGTTAGATGATGAATCGACAGCATCATAGTTCTAAAAAGTAAAAAATTTTGAATATCCAATAATTGAAAATCACAAACCTCATTAACTATCACTTCTGAGCTATCTTTAGGAACCATGATAGAAGCATTAATTGGTTTTGGTTCAGCTGAAGACGATGTAACTCTTTCTTTTATGACAGGCTCATCTCCATCATCGGAATGAAGATGAATTGCTTCAGTTTCTTCTGAGCCCGAACGTTCATCTCGATGGAACTTTGATTGAATAGAGGATTCTCCACCAACCTGAAAATTATAAAAATTTAAGACTACTAAAAACAGAACAAAGATACCTCAATCGTCAAATTCATTGAATTGTTGGTAGTTCTTATCATAAGACTTTCATCATCATCCAAGGCTGATTTAAATACAATCTTTTCAGCTTCTTCAGAGCTCGAAGATTCAGCTTGCTCATTTGATGGAATAGTATTGACTTCGCAATTCTGAAAGGCGACATAATTCGAGTCAACTCAAAAACATTTAAAAAAAACAAACCTCTGTGGCAAAAATGCGTTCCTTGAGAGATTTGTCATCATCATAGGATTGGATCATAGGAAGTACATTTACTTCATCTTCTCCAAAGCAAGGGTGGTCATTGTGAACCAATTCATTGTTGGCGATCATTTTCGAGACATTTTCAATACCATCGGCATTACTTCCTATGGCAGATTCATCATCATCGGAGAAAATTGCAACTATTTCAGTTTCTTCAGAAACTGAATGTCCATCTTGAAGCTCATTCCAATTTTCAGATTGCACATCTGTCCCAACCTAAAAACAAATAAAGTTCAGATTGCTCAAAAAGGTACAATGCATACCTCAATGGCTCTGATTGTTGAAGTATCTTGGGAATTGTCGGATGTAGTCGCTATGAGAAGTTTATCAAGACCGAATTGAAGTACATTTACTTCCACTTCTTCTTGTTCATTTTGAAACAATCCAATTTGTATATCCGGTTGACAAACTAATTCCGCATCTACCTGGAAAACAAATAACTGGTTTTACTTTTAAACAAACAAAACAAACTTCATTGGTGATAGTTTTTGAGACATCTTCTTTGGTAGTGCTTCCTACAGCACACTCATTATCATCAGTGAAAATTGCAGTTTCTTCACCATTTTCAGAACCCAAATGTCCATCTTGAAGTAGTCTATTTTGATTCTCGGATGGCATATTGGATTCTGTCCCAACCTGAAAAACATACAAAGTTCGAGTAACTCAAAATGGGTACAGCCCATACCTCAATTTCTATTGTTTCCGAATCATCTCCAGAATTGTTGTTCGTAGGTTCTATGAAAAGTTTCTCAATACCACATTGAAGTGCGTTCATATCAACATCTCCAGAACTTGAAGATTCATCTTGAAATGACCTATTTCGGTTATCCGACTGCATATTGGACTCTATCTCAACCTGAAAAGCATAAAAAATTCAAATAACCCTAAAAAATATCATGCATACCTCAATGCCGATGACTTCTGAAGTTTTTTCGGAAATGTTGTTCGTAGTGCCAAAGAGAATCTTCTCAATACTAAACGGAAGTACATTTCTTTCAGTTTGTTGAGAACACGGATGGTCTTGAAATCGTTCATTTGGATTTTCTTGCTGAAGAGGGGATTTAGCATCAACCTGAAAAGCGAACATTTTTAAGAATACTCAAACACACAACACAAACCTCATTGGCGATAACTGTTGAAACATCTTCTTTGCAAGTACTTCCTATGGCACTATCATCGAATAAAATTGCAACTTCTTCAGTTCCTCCAGAAACTGAATGTTCATCTTGAGGTGGACTTTGGTTTTGTGATTGAATATTGAATTCTGTCCCAACCTGAAAAAACATCACTCAAAAATGGAACAACGCTGAAAAAGCGACTACTCAAACAAACAACACATACCTCATTGTTGATAAGTTTCAACAAATTTTCAGAACTGTGGTTCATAATTCCCATAGGAAATTCATAAACATTGGATTGAAGTGTGACTAGTTGATCTTTTTCAGAGCCCACAGTTTCAATTTTCTCTTTCGATTGAGCAAAGGCGACTTCAAAATTCTAAAAAAGTTAATATTCAATTTACATACAAAAAAAACCTTCCATACCTCAATATATTTGATGTTCAAATCATCATCGAAATCGTTAGTAGTACCATTTGATGAGTTTCGATCACTTTCTCGAGGTGATGAATCATTCACCAATGAATGGTCTTCCACAGATTCAAAAGATACATCTTCGAAGGAAGAGTTGTCATGTGGTAATGGTTCTGGTTGATTAGCTGGAGGTAATTCATCTTCTGTGGGAATGTCGAAACTCTGAAGAACAAACTCTTCTCGTTGTCTTAAATAACAAGAACAACACATACCTCTTGAGAAATGGCCTTGCGAATTTTGTCCGAACTATTCATCATATTCGAGTACATTAATTCAACACCGCTCAGCTTTTTTGGTGCACTATTTTGAGCAACGCGATCTTGCTCAGATTGAATTTGTTTCAACTGGACTTCTGGAGAAGGTGTTACTTTTTCAACGTCCACAATGCTCTAAAAAATTGGAGTCTCATTTTCCTTACACATTCATTCCACAAACCTCAAAACTGTCTGATCTATCCATTCCATTCACATCGACTGCTGAAACTCTCCAAAATAATGCACTTGCATTTTCATTTTCCAGCTCATGTTCATCTTCGACAAATTTAAAACATTTTTTTTCATTTTGAAGTGGGTCTGGTTGAGAATTGGCCGAAACTTGAGAGTCCTGAAATAAGTCGCATTATTAAAACACTTGAGAAATTGATACATACTTCAAAAATAGCAAGCTGGAAATTATTCTTTTTGGTAGAACTTTCCAAATCCAAAGAAGTTTTCCCAACTGTTGATGGCGATACATTTTCAACCAAAACAAGTTCAATTTCTTTTCGAGTCGACTCGACGCATGAAGGTTCACTTGGAGGACAATGAGATAGTTTTGTAGGACTCTGAAAATCAAAAGTTTTTTATTTCATTTTTCAAGAGAGCTAGAAAACCTTCATTAATTCTACTTCTGGAATACCAGATTGGATCGGATTCAATTGGACTTCTGGAGGAGGTGTTTCTTTTTCAAAGTCCACAATGCTCTAGAAAACCTCAAGTTATAATTTCCTTAAAAAATCATGTCACAAACCTCAAAGCTGTCTGATCTATCCATTCCATCTACAACGACTGGTGAAACTCTTCTCGATAATGCAGTTGCGGTTTCATTTTCCAGCTCATAATTATCTCCGACAGACTTGAAACAATCTTGTTCATTTTTTAATGGTTCTTGTTGAGAATTGGCCAAAACTTGAGAGTCCTGGAATAAGTCTCATTGTTAAAACACTTGGAAAATTGATACATACCTCAAAAATAGCAAGCTGGAGTTTATTGTTTCTAGTAGAAATTTCCAAATTCAAAGAAGTTTTTCCAACTGTTGATGGCGATACATTTTCAACCAAAACAGGTCCAGTTTCCTGTTGAGTCGACTCAACGCATGAAGGTTCACTTGAAGGACAATGATATAGTTTAATAGGACTCTGAAAAGCAAATTTAAAAAAAAATTGTTCAAGAATGCCTAGAAAACCTTCATTAGTTCGATTTCTGGTATATCAGATTGGATTGATTTTGACTGGACTTCTGAAGGAGGTGTTGCTTTTTCAAAGTCCACAATGCTCTAGAAAAACTGAAGTTTTATTTTCATTAAATATTAATTCCACAAACCTCAAAGCTGGTTGATCTATCCATTTCAGTTACAACGACTGGTGAAACTTTTCTCACATAAGCAGCTGCATTTTCATCTTCCAGCTCATGTTTATCTTCGACAGATTTGAAACAATCTTGTTCATTTTGAAGTGGCTTTGGTTGAGAATCTGCCAAAACTTCCATGCTCTGGAAAAAGTCTCATTTTTGCAAACGCTTGTACAACTGATACATACCTTGTTTAAAACAAGCTGAAATGTATTGTTCTTGGTAGAACTTTCCAAACTCAAAGGGGTTTTCCCAGATGTTGATGGCGATACATTTTGAACCACAACATGTTCAGTTTCCTTCTGAGTCGCTTCTACGCATGAAGGTTCACTTGGAGCACATTCAGAAAGTTTCGCAGGACTCTGAAAATCGAACGTCTTTTATTTTTCGAGAAAGCTTAGCAAACCTTCACAACTTGGATTCCTGATACATCCTGAGTAGAAGAACTATTTATTGTATTTAATAAAGGTGGAGAATAGAGAAGACCATCGAAATAAGGATATGTGTTTTGGAAAAATGCAGTTTCTATGGATGGCAACTGTAAATAAAGAACTTCTCAATTCCCAGAAAAATTGATATTTCAAACCTTTACAAAAGTGGCTTCAACTCTATTGTTTTGGTTTCTCGTAGAATTACTCAAATCCCCAAGATGTTGGTCTAGTGCTGGTGGTGATATATCCACTGGGAGAACATCAGTTTTATCAATAGATGCCTTTCGTGCCGTAGAAGGCTTGACTAGACGGGGTTTCTTTTCAATAGTTTGACGAGAAGAGCTTTTTGCAGAGCTCTGAGAAACAAAGCTGTAAAACTAAAAGTTTAAAAATTAACGAACCTTGATGGTATCAATAATCGGAGTTCCAATGCTAGAAGATTGATTTAATAGCACAGTTGATGTTGTTTGATGATCAGATTCATCTTTTGATTGCGATTGTGCCAGCGAAAGATCAAATGACAATGAACTTGGTGGATTTGCACCAGTGACTTTAGATTTCGCAACGCGGCTCGATGTTCTTCGTACAGGTTTGGCCACTACATTAGGTTCATCTACGGAATCTGGCAAGTCTTCGCTTCCCTGAAAAATGAAGATGTAGGTTGTAAATAATCATAGTTTACAAACTACCGTTTCAGAAAGATTCTCAATTTCAATCTTTGAGATTTTGGGAGGACGTCCTCTGCGTTTTTTCAATGTGTCTTTTGTAGATGGTTCACCTTCTTCTCCGTTTTCCTGAAAATTCTTACTGTTGATGTGGTTTTTTCCTAACAAGACTTTGATCACCTTTTCCATTAGATTTCCAGCAGCCACTTTTCTCTTACGATCATATACCTTCTTTGGTTTTTTTGGAACCGGTTGTTCTTCTTCATCGGTCTGAAACTTTTATTAATTTAAGCTTATCAGTATTTGAAAAACTTCATACCTTTTCTGCCATTGAATTCTCAACAAGAAGTAATTCTGGATTTGGTTCGATGGCGGTTTCGGGAACAAGGTTTCGCTTTTGACGAAGAGTGTAGGCTCTCTTTTCTTTCTCAACAGGTTCCGTTCTCTGTTTTTGAAACTGTACCATTTCTACTTGTTGTTCAAATTCGGGTGGTTCTTCTGCTTCAGTGCTCGGGTTTTTGAGTTTTTTGGGAGGCTGGAATGAGAATGTTTTGATTTTTGAAAATTGTACAAGAACTACCATCAGAATAACTTTCGGGTTTTCGAGATCCTCTCCTGATAGCAATGAATTGATTTTTTTCGGCCACCTGTTGTATTTTTCCAATTCGGTTTTCTTCTCTTTTGTTCCTGAAAAATCGTAATTATTCAAAGCTCTTTTCTGATAAAATTCAAGTATGAGGTAACAGGACGAAACATAGGAAAGGTTAAAGTATCCATAAATATTGTATTAAATCTGAGTTCAACGTTATTCTAAAAAGATGGGGTAAATTCGGCATGTTGTTCTTAATTGAAAGCGCACATTATTTAGGTAAGACCGTAGTGGAATTTTCACCGAAAAGTCTAGTGTATAGAGGAAAAAAATTCAAAATAATAAATTTACGATAAAAAATCCCTCGAGAGACTTACCAAAAAAAGTGTGCTCTTTCATTTGAGAGAAACTTGCAGAATCCCTTTAGCCCACCTCTTATTAATTTTTTCAGTGAAACAACAATTGTAAATGAATGATTCTCTTTGTCAAACTACACCCAGAATAGGTCACGCAAGAAAAGTCAAATTTATACAATCCATCACACATTTTATGCAGATAATTAAAAAAGGGCAACAATGCATTTTTTTTCACTGAATCTTCGAGTATGTGTTTCGAATGATTTTCATGTCAGAAATAATAAATTGCAACATCATCTATTATTACCATATTAGTTTGGGCTCAAAACTTGCATTCGAATCTACAGACTTTTACACACTTCCATATTCAGTTTCACTATACATACATATACATTTTCTAAGTGTCAGCATACATGAAACAATCTATATTGAGAAATAAAAGCCCGCAAAACCTGAAATTTTGCTTCCAACTTCAAAATATACGTTCTACAGAAAAAAAAACGCTCAGAGAAATGTTCGAAAATATGAAAGTTGTGTCACTTTTTGTTGAAATTTGAAATAATTCGGAAATGGTTTTGAATAATCTTTTATATAATTTTTAAAATTGATGTGAGCTGCCTCGACGCCAAAAATTTTAATCTTTCATTTTCAATGCGATTACGAACATCTTACGTCGGATTTAGTGGTCTTTCATTTATCAAATAAATACTATTTCAAACTTCTAAAGTCAAGTTACCAATATAAAAGTTAAGAAACATTTGAAAACTACTGACTTTGGTTTCATGCTTTTTCAAAAAGAGAATATCTCATATGCCTTATAAATAATCCTTAGAACGACAGCATTGTTTAAAACTTCAACTCTATATTCTTCTCATCCCACAATATTTGCGAAAAATCATTGTCAAATATTCTATTTTGAGAAGGCTATTTCTCAAAAAATATTAGTAAGAACGCAAATTCAAAAATCGACAACCAATTAGATAAGAAACAAACATGCAAAAAAATACGTTGTTTTTTTCTGAGGACAAAATGCTTTTTATTAATGGAATTGAGTAGAGAACTTATTGAGTTTTTTGTGCTAATCAAAACATATATACACATTGAGAGTAAAACAAAGCTGGCGCAAAAAAATATCATGTTAAAAAGTGATGGAAAAACATGATAAACTCGAGCAGATAGATGTGTTCTAGAAATGGAGTTGAGAAAAAGAACAAATGCTGAAAAATAATAGATAAAAAGGGAAATGATTTATCAACCTACAAGTGTGTCTATGGCGCTCTGTGTGGAAAGAAAAAAAGGAAATACAATATTTTGAGCCGCGGAAGTACGCTGGAGTATGAAAAAAAAATGGATGATCGCAATTTATTACTTTGAACATTGCAATTTTCCACAAGGAACGTACTGAAAATTTTTTGAGGGAATATATTGTTGTATATTCCGAGAGATGTGAAAACAAAGAATAAAAAAATTGGTTATCTACATGAAAAATTCGATATTCAAAAACAAGCCGACATAAGTTTGAAAATTGTTCGAAAAGGGAGATTAAAAACAAATTACACGGTGTTGTTTAAGAAATAATGATAGTGTTATACTACGTGAGAGAAATTGTTTTGATTACAATTATTGCAGGTGCTCGATTATATACCACAGGGATTGTGCATTTTATTTTTCATTCTCGCGTGATTTTTGGAAACCGTAGTCTAATATAACTAATAAATTATATTGCCACTGATAATATAATAATAAAAACATTATCTTGTGTTTTTGAGAATCGTAAAATTTTCAGAGTTTTACAACCCACTTGTAAACATTATATAATTTAACCGGAATTGACAGGACAGAAAATATTCGAAATTTATGAAAATGTATACTCTCTAAAATCCAGAAATTCCTCTCAGATGTTTGACGTCATCTGTTCAGTTTTTACGACAAAGTACAAAATAAAAGAAAAATCTTGAAACTGTTTGTTTATGGATGACAAATTTGTGTTGCAAGAAGAAGAATGATGATTCTTTTTCAAGTCAATCAATTAGGTAAAAATTTGAATAATAGAACAAGCAGTTTCTGCTCTCTAATCAACTTGGACAAAACCAGAAAAATAAAAAAAGCCGCAAGGATTTCACAAGTCGTCGCAAAGCTTGAAATGGAAAATTGGCACACTGCTGCTGTGTTTTCCTTATAGTTTGCCCAAATGAACTAATCTTCATCACAACCGTACCTTTCTATGCAAAAGAAAAAGAAAACTAGTCAACTTAGATTGACACGAAATGTCGAAAACCTACGAAAATAGTACAATTCAGAGATTTACTGGGAAATATAACATTTTCTTTCTTGAATAATGTGATATGACGAGAAGAAAAATAGTTAGCGTGTCTGGAGTTTTTGCTGAAAGTTATTTTAAGAATTTTTTCTCAGAATGAAAATATGCAAAATAAACGTATAACATTCGAATTCTATCTAGCTCTGATATAATTGATTATTGATTTCCAATGATATCGTATTAAATTTATTTGTTTATGACACAAAAATTAGGGAATATATAAATTTAATCAATGTTTTTACACCAAAAAAATATTGAAACTACTCGCTCCTAAAAAAGCCTACATGAAAAAAAAACAAATATTAGTGAAAATGTTAATCACCAGGTTGAAAGATGAATTTTAGTAAATGATGATGAAGACGTTAGGGAGCCTTTCTCTCTTTTTCAAAACAAAAAGGACATTTTCGACATTTTCTGAATGGCAGAAAAGAAAAACGGTGTACATTTTTAGAACAGATATTTACAATGCCAAAATTTCGTTCTAAAAGTGTAGCAAAACAATACCTGGAGAAAATCCGTAAAGACGTCGCAGCAGCTGTGGAAATTTTTTGAACATTTTGTGCAGGCCTGCGACATGAAAAATCGGGGGAAATGGCAGCAGGGAAAAAGGAGCGATTATCGTACGAAATATCAGTGACCATGATATGAGTGGGGGGGGGGTTTGAATGGTACCCACTACTATTGAATGAAATCAGATAATTCAAACTATTTCTCTATTTTTAGACGATAAAAAATACAAATTTACTATAAAAACCAGAGTTAAACATTTAAAAAGAAGTTCAAAAAGTGTTCCATATTGTTGTTCATTCAGCTTTTTGTGACTTGATCCCTTCTCCATTTGTCCATTCTCGCCTCCAAAACAAAGCACTTGTTTTTCAGTGCTTCCTGTTCCATGTAAAGCTGGAAAATTTTATTTCCTTTCATTGTCCAAATTAAAAATCTTACCAAGTTCATTCCCTCGAAAGTATAGAAAAAATGGATAACGATTTTTCTGATCAAAACGCTGCGCTCTATTCCGTTCGGCAAATCGGTTCTGTCCAGAATTGAGTGAATAGCTCTCACTGCCAGGAACAAACGACGATATCTCGGAATCCACTCGAGATTGTTCGTAGTATATTCGTTTGAATACTTTGATGCTTGTTCGACTGTTTCTATGTCGCCATAGAAATCAGAACACCATTGCTCGGTATGAATGTTCTGCAAAAAAATTATCAACGTTATCGATTTTCGGGATTATTGGGATGTAGAAAAACAAGAGATTTCTCCCTTAACCCACCTTTTGCCAATTTTTTTGTGGAAAATGCGATCTTATTTGGTCCATTAACTGATCACTGACAAGTGTACCATTGAACAAATTCCAAGTGTTCAATAGATCTTGGTACTTTCTTATAGTCAAATCAGTCTCAAAAACTTTTTGTTTGATCTGAAAAAAACAATTATTCTTGATTGATACAAGTGTATATGCTCGCATTTATCAAATCCTTTGTTCTGAGTCGAACTTTTGACAACGATTTCGGAGTGATCGCTCGTTTTTCTCTTTTCAAGATTTCCACCTTCTCTTGAAATAAAACTTGACTATCACTGAGCACTTTTTTGAATTCTTCCTCCAATTTTCCGACAAGTTCAATCGCTTCGTATTCATTTTTCACCACGCGATATCCTGAAAAATATTATATTTTTGAGAATTATTCTGTCTGCTTAATTTGAGTATTTATAATTGTTTTTTTTTTCGAGATTGTTTATTTCAAAATATACTCACCTGTTTCATTTGTGTGACGATTCACAATGTTTGGAAGTGTGTCATTCATAACGTATGGATTGAAGTCATCCGACGGATTGGTCGAAGAGAGCCAATTCAATAGCTTTATTTCATAATTTCTCTCATAGTCATTCGCATAAAAAATCAAATCATTCGGTTTGTGTGATTGAGAAAATGACCTCATACACGGAAAAATGATCAATCCGACTGAACTCTGGTTTGTTTCATCATTATATCGACACCATGATCGAAGTGAATACTGCATCACAAAGGATTCGTAGAGTCTCTTTGCATCTTGCTCGATATATTTATCCAATAAAGCGTTCACATCAATCTCTGAAGTGCTTGAACTAGAAAGATTCTTAGCAGTTGTATCAACAACTGGTAATTTGATTTCAGAGTTTGGAAGAGTCTGTAAACAACTTTGTTTTGTGAAACTTTCAACTCACCCACTTTAAGAACATGACTTGTTCCATTAACATGAGAAGGTGATGATGAAGCACACTCTTGTCCCGCTGGTTGATTAATAGATGTAGAACAATCGATTGATTTTTGTGTTCCAGCCTGAAAAATATATACATATGTACATACATTATTGACCAGTTATAAATGTGGTTGAATTAATTTTATCACAAAACTGTGAATAATACCTAATATACATAGTCAGTGAAATTTTTCGAAGGTTCAGCCGCAAAAATAACATTTCTTTCAGAATAAGAATATGTATAGGTTCAACTGACCTTTTCGTCCTTCTTTTTCCTCGTTTTGAACTTTTCATCCAAGATTGCATGTTTACGTGAAAACTTTCTGCTTTTCGATTTGGACTTTTTCGGAGAGAGCGATTCTGCTGAGTTCTGTGATTGTGAACTTATCTGAAAACCGAAAAAGGTGACTCTGACGTTTTTAAAACAATACCGCAAGCTAAAAATCGATCCCAATAGAAATAGACGACTGTCAAAATCAGCATCTCAAAATTTGAAATCAAAATATTTTCAAAAAAGAAAGTTTTGTTCCCATTTGAATATGATATAGAAAATCATTTTCGAAATACCTACTCAGCACACTCACAAGGGAATGTTTCCAGGAAAATCTGGAGATTTTTAATGAAACATATGTCATTCAATAGTCATTCAATAGGAGCTGGGAAAAAATCCAGTTTTCGCGAAACGGTTTGCAGGACGGAGATGTTAGGTTTTTCGAGTTTTACGAAAACCTCTAACAAGGGAAATAAGGTTTGGTATTAACGACTTCTGGAAAACGGGAAATGTAGCCCTATAGTTATTTTTTTCATGTGCAAAGCTCCAGGTTGTACACTAGAATATTCGTTTTGAAATTTCACTACAATTTCATTGAACGCCTAACATCAACAGCATATCGAAAATGAAAACGCATTGAGAATGTGATCAGAGGGTTCGGCAGGTAAGGCGCTTTCCTATCACCGAGAAGGTCAGTGGATCGAGTCCCTACGCAATCGGAAACGTATTCATAAATTTCAATTTTTTCGTAGAAGACCGAAGTACTGTTTTGGGGTAATATCGGAAAATAAATTTAAAAAGTTAAAAAAAATATCGGTTCTTTATTTCGGGTTCTCAGGCCTAAAAAATTTTGAAGTAAAATTGTTTTTTGATAGTTTCACATAGTGGGTTTTTTTTCATATTCATCGATCAGCCAATGTTGAGAAATGTTGTGAAATTTGAAGTAAAATTTTCAATACACCGGTTCAAAAAAAATTTTTTTAGGTCCTAGAACCCAAAAAAAACCGATGACGTTGAACTTTTATTTTTCGGATGCTAGACATTTCGATTTCGGTGAAAAAAGGGGTCTAACCTTAAAAAAAGGAGCTCGTTTTTTTAAGAGAAACTTGCCGCTTTACTCCTTCAAATGTGAAACGGTCGGCCTAGAACAAAGATTTTTCGGTATGTATTGTTGAGTTTTCAGAGACGAAGATATCAGGGAAAAAATTTGGTAAGAATCTTCTTTTTTTATTCATAGTTCTCCATGTTATTATGCCATTCGAAGAAAATATTTCCAACAGAAAAATGAAAACATCAAACTAACCAAAGAGTTGCATCGCTCCAGAATATATTCATTGAAGTTCATTGTCGTTTGATTGATATCTGGCAGTAGTATTCCATTTTCCATTCCATTGACATTAGATGCAAGATCTTCTCTAATCAATGTCGGCATACCTTCATTAGCATCCATATCCACTTTGACTGTGTATTGGCTCTCTTCTTGAAAAATACAATATTTATGATAGAAAAACGGTTTTTTCTCGAATGAACACACTGAATCGAAAAATGAGAAATGATAGAGAAAGAAGAAAAGTCGAAAATGTAATGTTTTTTTTTTCGAGCATAAACAATTAAATATATTTTCACACTGAATAAAAGTGTAATAACAGCAAAACATTTTTGCTATCCTATCAGGCAACTTTCGGTAAAAAGAGTGTGTAATCTTTTGTTTTTTGTTCATTAGTGAAACTTTTCTCCTGTTATATATCACTTTCACAATCAACGGGTAGGTGGTTTGTGGACAATTTTCTGTCTTGGAAAAAATAGAAAAAAAAATAACTATCAAGTTTTTGGATGGAGAGTGTATCATATCTATTTTTCAGAAAGGAAAATTATTTCATCGATGCGTGTGTTTGTGAAACCAAAAATCAAATTTTACAAAAGTTTCTTGAATCAAACATCACTCTCGGCTAAAATTAAAATGTTTTTATATGAAACTGATAAATAATATTTGGAAGAAGTTACGGTACGAAGGATTTAGTAATTCAGAAGTAATCATTCACTTCTGCCTGAGTTGAAAATATCATTTGCTGTAAACAAATTGGTTGTTGCAGTTTTTGGTTTTAAGCAATTTGACAAAAAATTATGTGGACTACCCCAGATTAAGAGCCATCCTCATTTAAGCAATCTGGAACAAATTTGAAGTTTGACAACAAAAAACAGTTAGAACAGCTATAAGACATGATTATCGATTACTTGAGGTTGATGATTCGAATTTCGAGATGAATCATTCAGAAAATTGCAGCTATTGTTCATACCTTCGTTGATTTTATTTCCGGCTTTCTGATCAACAGTTCTTCCATCTGAAGTTGTGGAAAGTTTTCTCCCGTAGATCCTTTCATACTTCGCTACATCGTATGCGTTCTGTAACGAAAAATATTCAAAAGTGTACTGAAAAATGATTTTAATTGAGAAAGATGTTTAATCATTTTTGAGAGTATCCAAAAACAACTTTGAAAAAATCTGAGCAATTTTTTGAACATTTACACTTCAAGATGAGTCTGAACGTTAAAATTCTTAAAATGTCTTATAGTTTTCATCCAATCCTATTGGAAAATTAGAACCATGACAAATTGAAAAATATATACTTAAAATTCAGAAAGTTCCATAAAAACTAACATTGAAGAATGATCGACATTGAGCCAATGTGTTGAGCTTTTTTTCATCTTCGAGTTTTTCACAACTTGGTTGATTCGCTTCGCCCTTGTCGTTAGTGTCCTCTGGAAAAATGAATATTTCAAAAAAAAAAAGATGGGCCGAACCGGGGATTGAACCCGGGACCTCTCGCACCCAAAGCGAGAATCATACCACTAGACCATTCGGCCACGTTTTAAAAGAGATAGAAATTTGGATATAAAGTCAATGGAAATAAGAGATATTGGTCATTATATCAATCAATTTTTATGTTTCTAAAACCTGTTGCAAATCTTCTGATATTATGTTCTCCATGTCTCGACAAAGTTATTCATATTTGTGGCTAGATTAAGATTCGAAAGTTATCATTTAGAGAACAACATATCGATTTGTGACAAACAATTTTTACAGTAACTCAGTGAAACCATTTTGAGAACCGACTTGACAAAAAAAGTATCCAAAGTGATTTCCAGCAAAAATCATATCGATGTTATCAATCGGAAAGTTCATCATCGCAAATTAACAACAGTAAAGTATTTTTTTCGAAATGTTCAGTTCAACAATAAGTTTAGATAGATATGAATTTGAGCTTAATGTCTTGAATTTCATTAGCAAATAATTCAAGCGATTTTCTACAAAAATGGAATGTTCAACTCACTTTCTGGTTGAAGTATCGAAGTCTGCTCATCCAACTTTGTCGCCGACGCAGATTTCTCAATTTGATCGCCAAAATAAACCTCTTTCATGAAATGTTCAAGATGACGTTGTGCTTTTGCACGTTCTATCAAATTCATACATTTATCCACACTGCTTTTCAACTTCTCATTGAACACGTTTTTATCTTCTTTTAAAGTATTTCTATTGTTCTCGGTCAAAGTATTACTTGCACATTGATCGGGTTTATCTATTCCTAAAGTTCTGATAGAATTGTAGTTTCCCGTGTTCTTCTCTGTGGCAATACTTTCGGTTTTCTTCATTTCTGAAAAAAATTGTTTTACAAAAATGAACACAAATAATTGACAATTGACAAAAAATTATTCAGTTTTTTTTTTTTTTTCTAAATTATATCTCAGAAACTTCGACTAATATTTATTCGTCGTTGTTTTCCCAATTATCTGAAAATTTAAAACTCTAAACTGTCTCGGAAACCCAAAAAAAATTTTCAGAAGCTATGAAAAAAGAAATCGAAAAATGAAGAAGAAATAAGAAGGAACACTCTGTTTTAATTTCAGGATTAGATGGTTTTCATGGAGAAATGTCTGGCTCATGGTGGGATTATATGCGCCACCACCTGGCATAAAGACTAAATAGGACATTTGGAATAATGAGAAAATCTAGGAAAAAAAGGTTTTTCTTATTTAATATATGATTTTTTTTTTGGAAAAATTTATTATAAAATTTAAAACTCCGAGAGAACAAAAATATGGAAAGAAAAAAAACCTGAATTTATGTGATATGTGGATGAAAGGCAGTTGAAAATGTACAATATATGTCCGTTTTTGAAAAAAAAAAACTTTTAACAAAAGTGTGTTATATGAGAAAAAAACAAAAATACTCGGATTACCGGGCGCTACAATAAGACACACAACGTTAACTATAAATTCCCAATCATATACTAAAAGTTCAGTTTGATTTTCGGTTTTACCTACGTATTCGTCATATATTTGTATCTTTGCATATACGCACTAAACATGTTTTGTACTTTTGTATAAATTTGTACACGAATATTAATTAGTTTTTCTCTATCACAAGATATTGAGTCACATATTGAGAGAATGGGAATATTTTGTAATAGTCAACGTCGTTCATGTCCGGACACTTTTTTAAAAGATTGTTATGTTTTCTTAGGGTTTCAAAACGTTGTATATCTTCATAGAAGATCATTATTGGTATTCAATGCTCAATTTCAAATTGGTATGTAAAAAATGTGTCTCTTGATTTTGATTTGTTTTGATATTTTTCTCAGTTTGTGAAACGTGAAAGCTTTTTTTGTCATAGTAACCACATGGTGAGAGCATGTGAAGTTTTTCGTGCCCTGAGATAATATCTAGTGTCATATTTTTTTCCCATTTTCTTTAAAGGGCGACTGCGCGTTCACTACAAGTTTTGCTTATAATTTTTATTTCATTTATTTGATTATCAAAACGTATGAGAAAAAAATTGACTGTTAGCGTGTACGTGCCAGTAAAAAACGGGAACCAAAGAAAAAGACACCTTAGTCACCGGAGGAAAACGTGCTCTACCGCACACAAATTTTTCGGAGAAAAAGAAAAGAAAAAACGTTGTGTGCATACACAAAAAGCAAAACAATAAGAAGCACGCAGAAATGCACACCCCTTCGGGAAGAGAATCCGCAGCCACCCTTTAAAATAGGAAGACACTTCTCAGTACTATTGCTTATCAACAAAAAATACACATATGATTTCGCGTAGAGTTTCTCAATTTTCAATAATAAATTTTGTTCACAATACAACCTATTCAGAGAAATAGTCAAAGAATTTTTCAACTCACTTACTGATGCATTCTGGTAATTTCTTACAAATGAGAACGGTGGAAGTCTACTGAATAGTTTCAAACTATTCTGATCCACAGTGAGAGCGCATTAAAAAAAACTGAAATAATATAAATTTTCGAATAAAATGATTACATCACTGAAAAATATATGAAGTTTTTGCAATGGATTGATTCATAATGGGCGGAACATGCAAAAACAGGAGAATCTTTAAAAAACATGTTGTAATTGACATGTTTCCTGCTAATTTGAAACTGTCCTAAAACAGCACTTATTCTGGAAATAATAGTTTTGATTCGAATTTTCAAGATGCATCTGGAACATTCGTACTTCGTGCTCAAAACCTAATAAGAGTTACACTATCAGTTTCGCAAAATTTATATTCAGAACGTTATTCGGAGTTTTTTGTTTGTAGTTTTAATTTTCAAATTTATTGTGTCTGAAATAAAACTGATTGATTACATATAAAAAGGGAAGGAGAATAATAGAAAAAATAAATAATCACATAAAATGAGGGTAAAAAAGTCAAAATATCTTAAACAAAATGAAAAAACACTGAAGAGAGGACATTTCGGCTATCGGTTCTTTCACTCCGTCTCATCGTCCTCCACTTCTTCTTCGTCTTCTTCGTCTTCAACTTTTTCTTTTTCTTCGTCTGAAGATTCAGAAGATGAGGCCATTCTAGCGCATGGATCCCTGAAAAAACAATTTTAAAAAAACCCTGAAAAAAAAAACAATATTGTTTTTGAAAAGGAACCTGACAACTTTTTTCGTGATTTTCAAAAATATTATTGAAACAGAAAATCTCACCATGACAAATGCTCATTTTCTCCAATATCCTCTCCTTGATTCGGAAGTGGGTACAATAAGTTTCCAGACATTGGGGTTTTCTAAAATAAAATAATGAAAAACTCTCAGAAGTATGTGTTTGAAAACTCACACGTTCATTGCAAACATGGACACTCGCATGAAATAGAGTGGCTCCGTTTGCCTCAGTGAACATTTTTCCCATTGACTCCTCCAACTGTTTGATCATGTCAACTGGTGGATACAACTGAGCATTATCAGGTTCATCGTCATTGGCTTGCGTTTCTGGCTGGAATTTTTTTTTCAGTTGGAAAACAATGAACAATTTGATCTTGACTTAAATAAGTTTTTCAATATAGTGAAATCTACGAAAGAAAAAAACTCATGCTTTTCGAAAACATAAAAAAAATTACTTACATTTGGTAAATCCAAATAAATGGAGTAAAGGTTCTTGAACTCCCGAAAATTTTTTTCTTCTTTTATCCCCTTGTCACATAGATAGTCGGAATTAACTGGTCGTTTCAACAAATTCTTCTTCCGAATTTTGTCGTTGTCTCTCATTACTTCCAAAAACTTTTGTCTTGTGAGTTCACTCATGTTGTTCATCGCTTCTTCGCGTTGCCTTTCTCTTCTCATACGTTGTCTTTGTCGTCTCATATGTAAAATATCTTCGTCTTGAATTGCGTCAATGTCTCTTTCCTGAGCCTCATTTCTATTCACCTCGATTATATCTTCGATCGCGTTTTGTGGACTTTCTTCTTCATCGATGAAGCCCTTTTCTTTGAGACTTCCAACTTTGTCGGATTTTGTTGTTTTTTGAGAAGCACCAGTTCTATTCTGTAAGTTTGAGTTTCTATTTATAAAATTCAACAGTTTACTAAATTTCAGCTGTAGACTGTTTTCTTCATTCGAAAATTTCAAATTCAATTTTGTTTCAATTCTTGTTGGAAACATATCATTCTCAATTGGTCATACCCAAAAACTCATTGTTCGAGAGCAAAAAGTTTGCTTTTCAAGCAGCCACCAGATTCTTTCGCAGATGAAAGTGACAAAAATTGACTATGTTTTTTTTTGGTTGCTTACACTTCTGAGTATTGGCGTCTCCGTTTCATCTTCACTCTGATCCATCAATTTTCTGACTTTCATTGGAATAACGCAGTTCTTATTGAAACCTTCTTGCGCAGTTGAGTCTTCTTCTTTGTTTTCGATTCCGCGTTTTTGTTCCGACTTTTCTTGGTTCTGGAAATGTTCTTTGTGAACCATTTTTTTTTTGGAAATACATACCTTGTCCATCTCCTTTTTCAGATCACTAATATCCTTGTCATCTTCTCCAGCACTACAAGTCTGTTTATTTTTAGCCAAATCGATCACAGGAATATGCAAAGTTACATCGGGCTTGATCGTTTCTTCAACATTCGGTGCACTTGCATTCGATGTTTGATGTGAGTTATCAGAATTGTCTTTGTCTTCTGATTTCTGTTTGCCACAGTTTTTCGACGGTCTAACCATATCTGAAACATTATTTATTCACATAAAAACAATAAATATAATAAATGAAAGGTGCGATTAGAAAATGAGAAACAAATAGGAAGGTGAGCAGAAACACTCTGTTATAATTATAGGATTACCGGTTACCATGGAGAAAATGAGGAGCATATTAGTAATATGAGAAAAGAAGAGGATAATGTACCACTCTCATTTAGTCTATGGGTTTCTGACAGTCCAGGATATTTTTTTTTAAATCTAAACTAGGTCAAACCTGAGAATAAAAAAAAAGATGGCTTGATAAAAATTCAACCTGTTTATTAAATTGAATGAATAATCAAATCAACACATGTTAGAGAAGAAAAGTGAAGAGTTGTCAGAGACCAAAGGAAACTAAAAATGAGGGCCTTGTATGGGGCAATGTGCGCAGCTATGAAAAGAGGGGAAGTGCTGATATTTCAGGTGACGAATCGATAGATTAACAACGAAGTTTTGTTGATAACAGAGAGCTTTTTGAGCAAAAAGTGAAGATGTTTAGTGAGAAATATATCATTTTGTAGATCTTGAGACACTGGAAGAGAAGGTTCTATCCAAAAAGGGCTAATATCAGGTTGAAAAAAAGGAAGATGTTTATTCTTGGAAAACTATACATGTGATAAAAAATCTGGCAATCCGGATAGTCCACAACCTTTCCCACAAGTATGGTAATCCGGTAAAAATCAAACAAAACAGAGGTTCCACAAAATTTTGCTAAACTTCAAATCACTAAATGAAAATTTCCTTTTACAAATTGCAAATTGGAAACGAAATAATAAAATCTTCTTAATGAGAGGAAGGTTCTTTGGAATACAGTCTTCGACGCAATTTCGATTTGAAGGTTGAAAAGGAAATTCAAAAAATATACGTATTACATCGAAAGGTTTTTTGAGTCAACACAAATAAATTTGAATACACGTGATAAAAGACTAATTATATTTCCATATTTGAATAGGACAAAATGTGTCAATTCGCACGCTATGTATATTTGAAATGTCTCTATTTTTTTTGCATGTTTGAAAAAGTGTGGATTGAAGTGCTCATATATAAACATATAACTTTGTATATATGAATACGCGTATAATTTGACCTATTCATACATATCAATTAGTATATCCGTATAATAAACAAACATATTTTCCAGAAATTCCCCACAAAACTTAGTTTATATTTAACAGAAAGGGGACACCCTCTATCTAACTCAATTCAAAGGTTTCATCCACAAATAAATCAAAGTTTAAATTTCGAAATAAATTAAGCAAACATGTAATAAAAGAAAAAAACAGAAACTTAATGACAATTTTTTTCTACTATACGTCGAGACCATACCAGATGTACGTTGTTCGGTACTTTTAACAACAACCACTTCTGTTTGGCATTGAAAAAACCTTTTAAAAATATGTAGAACAAAAGCTCAATGCTTAGTTTTGGTTCCAACTGTACAATTGTTGGTTTTCTTTCCATTTCAGTACCTTGTATGTTGGTTGCTGTGTTTGATCTGCAAATAAGAAGTTTTTCTATATTATAAAGTTGCAGTAACAACATCTGGAAACCCTGTATTGAGAGAAGGGATTAATTTAACAACATTCATATTGAAGTATTTTTGAACCATTCAAGGTCTTTTTTCAGTTTGGTAACTATATTTTCTTGTCTATGCTGTCTGAATACAAACTATTTTATTGGATATAAAGAGGGCAAGAAAATGAGAGGAAAAAATATAATCACATAAAAATGAGGTGAAAAAAGCAAAATCTCTGTAAGAGTTGGATGCTTAAAAAAAACACCGAAAAAATGTTCTAACGGGATAAGGATTCTGACTGCATTTCATCGTTTTCTTTATTCAAAAATATGAAGTTTGCGCATGATGGTGTCATTTGGTGCAACTTGATATTCTGAAACCAATTTATGAAAAACTTATGAAACTGTTTGTTCAAAAACTCACATTTCGAATGCATACGTCGAGTGCTGCATTCAATGCGACGGCACTGGTTGTCACGTTTGGTCCATTCAACACCATTCCAATATACGTCTTTTCTCCGACCACCCTGATATTACCATTTTGTGGTGTTGGCTGAAAAAAATCAATTTCAAGAAACGGTTAAAAAATGGTTGCATTATATTTTCTCTCGGTCCGATGCATATCGTCAAAATATTAATTGTTTTTTTTTTAAATTAATTACAAAGCTTGGACATTTTCTGAAATCCACTCGGGAACTAATTGCCCAAGTATTCATATATTATTTGATAATATTTTCTATTTTGTTCGATTGATAAAAAATCACTCACTGATGGCGATGACAAATAATTGGCGACGAATTGTTTGTAATTTTCCGTTTCCGCTTCTTCCGCTGGATTTTCTTGCTCATTATTTTCATTATCATCGTCATTTTGTCGATTCAACAAGTTGTCACTGTCACTGTCTTGCGTGGCTCTCAGGAATTTTTGTTTTGTCTTTTCTTTCATATGTAACATTACTTGTTCGCGAGGAGTTAATCTATTTTCGTCATCATCTTCAATGTCGTCAATAGGTTTTTCTTCAACCACAATATCGCGTCGTACGATCGGATCTGAAAAAAATCAAATAAGACTTGAACTCGGAACCTCTAGTACGTAGAGCGAGAATCATCCCACATATCAAACGAAGATAAAAAACGTGGTTTCATAAATTTTCCGGGTTCATTCTGGCGGAGCTTAAGAGTGCGCAAAAATTCAGTGTGATTCTTGCTCTACTCGAAAATTTGTCTTCTAGAATACATAATTGTTTATACGCCTCACCATAACGAGCTCCTTTCCAATGAGAATTATCCGCCTTTCCCAAATTCTGAATATCCTTCACCATTTCCAACAAAGATCGAGGTTTTGTAGCCGAATTAATACAGCCAGTACCACTGTTACTGCCACTGCTTGTCGATTCTTCCAAGTTATCATCCTGTTCCATTTTAATATCATGATTGTCTTCCACATCTGGAGGAACCAAGTTCTGAAAAAAAACGAGTTTTTCTCTCAATAACATCACTTCACTGTTTTACCTTATAGTTTTCCGATCGTTTCAGAACAAAATATTCACCCGGAATCTTTGGGAAGCCTCCACTACTTGGTCCTTCCCCATTATCCATTTTTTGTTTTTCACTGAAAATAGAAGATATGTATATTCATACAACTTTTAGAAAACTTACAGTTCAAGTTTTGCGATTGTCTCCTTGTCAAAATTCATTTTGACTACTTCCGAATTTTCAATAAAATCAAATAATTTCACACTTGGATCAATGCCTGCTTTCTGTAAAAAGTGCAAAACTTTAAAAATATGACTTTTCTATATTATATTTAGGCGTTTTTTTCAGTAAAACTGCAGCGATAATTGAGTAGTGATTTCGATATGGCTCACATTCAAAACGGCAACTGCCGAACGCCTTTGAAAATTAATACGATCTTTGTCAATATACATATTTTCTGATTTATCTGACTTTTATTATTCAGAAAACTCAATTTGAGTGTTGTTCACATGACAGTATCACAAAACGACAAATATTTTGTTGGTGTCAAGCTTGTTTGAAAAACATGTATTCAGGTTTTAGCTTTTCATGTGAAAATGCGAAAATGTTGATATTGACTTCAACGATCCTGAATGAGTCGGAATGGGTTCGGATATGAAAGTTTAGGTATTGAATCGATGTTTGAGGTCGATTAGAAGTAATTTGTATTACTGTTTCAATTTATCAAAACTTTACTGATTTCATATCCGATGATATTGATAGGATTTTTAGATTTTTAGATTTTGAGAATCAATGACTAATTGACTGCAGCGATTTTTTATAATAAAAACTGACCACAACCGGCTCACAATCATGTTTCATATTCGAACATGGATCGTCCCACTCCTCAGCTTCGAGTCCATATTTCCACAGTTCGCTCAAAGGGCGATTCGTTTTTTTGGATAGTTCCACTTTCTTGCGAAAAATCTCTTCGAGGCCTTCTGTTTTGAAATCTTCAATGCCTGGGATGTTCACTTCGGCGTCCATTAAGATCTGTAATTATTCACTTTGGAAAAACTTCACAAAATCCATGGTTCTGATAGACAATTTTTCATTATGAGGTACATTAAGTACTGACAAATTTCAAATCTGATTACTAATTTTACAGAAGAATTTGAAAAAAAAAACAGAACCAAAACATACATCTTCGAATGTGAGATTTCCAAACATGGCCGCTCTGAGCTCATTTGGCATAGATTTCTTGAACTGTGGTTGGTCATCGGAGTTTGCCATAAAACGCTCAGGCAACGGATTAGGTGTGGGTAGCATCGCGTTGACAGCGAGTTCTGGAATAGTTGCTTCATATTGAACATATAATGATGACGAGATCAATCAATGATTTCAAATTTCGATAAGCTTTCAATAATATCCCTAAGATTTTTCATAAGTGAATTTGAAAAAAGTATATGCATCGTTTACGTCATAGCTAAAATACCTTATACGTCACGGCTATAAATACATGTTTTTGAAATACATTTTCTTTTTTCTTGGTGCTTTTTGTGACAACTAATCTGATGACAGTGTTTCTCGAAACATTTGATGAACCGACCAAATATAGTGGATGCATTTTCACAAGCAATTCTATCAATATAAAACTATTCAAGCTTACTTCTAACGGATTCAACCATTTCACTATTTAATTTAGCAGCAGACATCGGTATATCCATCGCTGAATCCGGAATTCTCGAGTGAAGTTTGAAAGCCCGTCCACCATCGGAATAGATTCCATTGGCAAGAAGCGAACGGGACCAGGATTCAGCTTCATCAACACTTCCTCTCATTGCTTTTTGAAGGTATGGATCGAAATTCATCAGATCTGCTTCTGAGAAGTCGATTTCCAAAGAACGAGGGTCGCTGACAATGTGAGAAGACGCCTGAAAACATGGTGTTTTTTTACAAACATTCAGATTCGTACGTATGTAGTGATTTGTCATATGAATTTTCAAAGATTTCAAGTACGAAAACCGGCAAATTCAAGTGAAGATTGTAGTTTATTCAAGAAGAGATTTTACTGAATCATGACAAGTCAATTTTTTTGAATGTTTTTCTTTTAATTCTACTTACATTTTTTAAAATCTTAATTTCAGTTTTTTCTGCGTTGCGTTTCATGCATTCAGCCATATCGCGTTCATAATCTTCAAACGAATTCCCTATTTTTACATTTTCGAATGGGTCCTCTTCATATTCATGTGCTTCTTCGCAATCCGTAATATCTTCCTTATTTTCTGCAACCTCTTTGACTACGGGTGCGTCATTCATTTCGGAACTTGCATTGTGTGCTTGATTTGAGTTGTCAACAGTGGCTTTTCCTTGTGGTTTCGGTTTGCCGCGACAATTTTTCGAACTATGAAGCATAGCTGGAAAAAAAATGATGAGTCACGTGACAATTGAAAAAAAACTCAAAAAACGGCGTTGAGAAATAATAAGAGAGAATAGACGAAGAAATAGATAAGAATCTTATTCTAATTATAGGATTAAACGGTTTCTATGGAGCAAATAGGTAATACCATATGAATTACCATCTGCCATCCACACCAAACAATATATTCAGAATATGAAAAAAAAAAAAGGATTTTCAGAGATTTGAGAAGCAAAAAATCGTTTTCCGTTTGGCTTATAAATGTCTTCAAGTTCAGAAAAATTATTATGACTGTGAAAGCCTAAACCAAGTGAAAGCCTAAAACTGAGCTGGGAAATAAGAAAAAACTAAAAAAAAATCCTAAAAATGTTGTCCTATAAATTAATTCGAACGAATACACATGTTAGAGAAGAAAAGTGCACAGGAAGTAGAGGAAACAGAAAAATAGGGCGCTTTGAATGCGGCAAGCGCGCAGCTATGAGGAAGAGGAAAAGTGTTGATTTGTTTTGGGAAAAATCGATAAATCGGCAACGAGGGTCCACTGATTACGAGGAGCAGAATTGGAAAAAATTGAGTTTTTCGATGAGACATATATCTATCGGTAGATCTTGCGATGCTGATCAAGAATATATCATCAGTTTTGGGCCTACCGTATTGGGCAAGGATAAAATGGGCAAGCTGAAAAATTTTTGAGAATGCTAATAATTCATATTGTTTCCAAGTTATTTGGGACCAGAAGTTCTTGTATCAATGGTTTTAGTCGATAAACCGACAATCGTCGTTTTAACACAACAAAGTTAAGATTTTGAATTTTAAATTTAAAAAAAAACAATAAAAAAGCCCCAATCTAAAAACCATATCGGTCAACTTGAACCAAGCTAAGAAATTGTTTAGGTGCTTTGGAAGGAAATGCAAAACATCTACCAAATATGATGGAAATTTGATTCGATATAGCACAAACAAATTTGATATCACGTGTGCCACAGTAAGACACGCAATTTTCGCAGCAAATTCAGAATCATGTTTCTCATAATAAGACACTAATTAGATTTGCATATTTTACTAGGACTAAATGTGTCAATTCGCACGCTATTTTTGAAATGTTTCTCTATTTTTCATTTTTTCATATGAAAGTGGGTAAAAATTTAAGGGGGGGGGGGGTGCAGTAGTTTTGATTCTTACAAAACATTGTGTTTTAAATTAATGGAAACTAATAAAACCTTCCTAATGAGAAGAAGGTTTTTCTGAACCAGCATGTTTCAACGGAAATAAAATTATTGCGAAAACATAGTGAAAAATAAAGACTACGTCGCAAGTTCGATTTGCAAGTTGAAAAGGGAATGCGAAAAAATAGCGGACTACATACACCGAAATCATTTGTAGATCTTGAGACACTGGAGGAGAATGCACGATCAATTTAAGGCGTATTGTTTTGATTTAAGCACGAAACGACCTTCCGGTTTTTTTTTGGACAAAGAGGGCAGTTGGCAGGTTGAAATAAAAAAAAATTAAGGTATTTATTTTTTGGAAAGCTACCCCTGTAATGAAGAATAAGAAAATCCCGATACTTCACTCCAATCAGTCCGGCTGGTCCACAACTTTTTCCACAAACATGTAAATCCGCTAAAAATCAACCAGAACGGAGGTTTCACAAGATCTCGCCTAACTTCCAATCGCTGAATAAGAATTAAATAAAAACAAATTTTGGTAGTCGCAAATTCGAAAGGAAATAAATAAAATCTTCTTAATGAGAAAAAAAATGTTTTTTTTAACCTGCGTATGTTTCCATGGAAATGAAAAATTTTAAATAATGTAGTACAAAACGTCGCAAATTTGATTTGCAAATTAAGTAGGGAATTCAAAAAATATGAGAGTTACGCCGGAAGCTTTTTTCAAGTCAACAAAAATGAATTTGAATAAACGTGATAAGTAACTAATTATATTTTCATATTTTAATAGGACAAAATGTGTCAATTCGCACGCTATATTTGAAATTTTTCTATTTTTTATGTTCGACAAAGTGTGTAGTAGTTTTAGTGGATATTTTTCAAAAAGGGCGTGTTTTGAAGCACACACATATAAACATATAACTTTGTATATGTGAATACGCGTATAAATTTACATATTCGTTTATACATATTATTTATCCGCATAAAAATAAACTTTTCCCAGAATTTCTTCACAAAAATTTTGTTTATATCAACAAGGGGGGGCGCACATTCGAAACACTTTGAGTAGACCAAACTTTTCTATTTCAAAAGCACGACTAATTGTATAAAAACATGAAGTATTTGCAACAGCTTTGATACCTAGCTTGTAAGAAAAAAAAGAAATACTGGATTTAATTCTGATATACCCTGTTCATATTTTCTACTATACCAATGGTGTCACATCTTCCGATAATTCTTTTATATTCTTCACATACAAAAAAAATAGTTTTTGATTTATTTGGAATGTGTAAAAAAAAAACAAAATATACTTTAAACGATTCAAAGCCTTTCTTTGTATCCAGTAGCTCTCCATGTCAATTTCGGATCCAGTTTTACTTGAGCTATTTTTTTGGAAATTGTGAGTCCTCCTTCAAATCTTATTGGATCGTATACCTTCTGAAAAAAAAATTTTAAGATTAGATGTTGATTTTTAAGTAGAAGTCAACTCATGTTTTATAACACATATTTTGTGTCAAAAACGCATGAACTGTGATTCACACTTCAATTGAAAACTGATGGTTGATTTTTTGAAACTGTTCAGTATAATTTTCATACTGGATTCTGCTTTTGAATTCTTTTCTGACATATTTCAGATAGATATGTATAAATTTCAAAAGTTTTTGAACGTTTTATCATTTCAAGTAATTTCTAACTTATATAAGTGAATCTCTAGATTTTTGGAAACCAAATTGACACGTTCAAACATTCTTTTAGGTTTAGAAAGACCATTTTAAAACACTTACATTGAACATCAATCCACTCATAGTCAATGTTCTGACATCGATAAATGGTATGTCGTATTTCGGTGCAACCGGCATCAAGATATCCGATTCTTTCATGATCCATGGAGGATTCTCAACTGGTTTACATAGCATCTCGGTTGTTCTGGTGCGTCTCTCTTCTTCTGTCATTCGTTTGAAATAATGTTCGCATAATTCTTCATCCGAAGATAGTTCTTCGTTGACTCGACGTTTTGTTTTCGGTTTGTTGCGAGGAGTTCCTGAAAAAAACAGTGAAAGTTTGAATAAACATTAAAAAAAATTATATTTTTTTATTTTTTACTCACCGATCAGCTTCAAAGCATCCTTGGACAAGATTGTTTTTTCACCTTCTTTCGTCTGTCCACCAGTAGAAAACGCCTTTGCGAAAAAGTTGCATTCGCGACTGAATTTTATTGCATGTTCGCTCAGTTTTAAAAATTCATCCACAGAGTGTTGTCCTCGCACATTGACCTTGCTCTTTTCTCTGTCAATGTCAGAGTCCGAAAAGTTTGCTGTGTCGCTTGATGTGGAAACTGAATCATCTTCATTTTCAGGCGTGGAAGATCTTCTCATGTTTACTTTCAATTTATCATACCTTTTCTGGAAATCAATTTTGTTCAAGTGTATATATACATATGAATATTTGCTGAATTTCAAAAAGTAGCTGAACATTTTCTGTAACATCAACTTTGTTTTTTAATTGAGCTATGAAAAACCAATTCAGAACATTAAAACAATCTGAGCATTATTTTTCATTCCACGAAATTTCATAAGAAATTTTTCTGATAGATAAATTTAATTTTTTGATTTCTAACGGCTCAAAAACTGCCGAATTCTTGTAATTGTAAATCTAAAAAAATTTTCATCGAGAAATTTCAATATTCTCAAAGAAATCGAAAAACTCGAAATTTTGAGAAAACAATAAGAAAACTCACATTGAACATCAATCCACTTCTCTTCAACTTGTCAATTTCGTGCGGAAAATGGACTGTCATACGAATTGGAGTTTTCTCCATCAAGATATCCGATTCTTTCATGATCCATGGAGGATTTTTGACAGGTTTACACAACATCTCTGTTGTTCTCGTCACTTTTTGTTCTTCTGTCAGCGGTGCGAAATAATGCTCAAAGTCCTCCAATGATTCTTCTTCGCTGAGTGGACGCTGAGCATTGCGTTTGTTGCGTACAACTCCTAGAACAAAATCAAAAATTGGACAAACAAAAACTCCTAATTGAACCAATAACTGAATCTGGGACTTCTCCACATTCCAAGTAAGAATTATATTACTAAACCATGGTAAAAAAATTTTGATTTTATGTTTCTCGGTTCCAGAACAAAAATCAAGTTCTGATAATTTTTAGCAAAATATCAGTCTCGAATGTCTTTGTCATCGAAATATAATATTTAGATATGTTTTAACGAGATTTCGATATGATTCTCAATTGAAAAATTTCAATAATCAGTGAACAATGGATTTTAGAATTTGTAATAATGTGAGAGTGAGAGATGTTTTCTGCTCGCAACTCTAGAGAACAATAATTATTCGCAAAATTAATACCGTTCTTTTTTTTCTGAGAAATGCATGTAAAACCCGACAGTTGGGAAGTCGAAAAATTTAATTTCATTATCAAAATTACCTTTGCCTTTCGGATTTGATTTCCTGCTTGTAGACGCATCGGCCATTTCTGAAGTGCTTCTAAAAAAGAGTTAATCATGAAAATATATGCTTTGAGTTAAGAAAAATAATCTTTGAGTTCAAAAAAAATTAGAGGATTAGTGTGTGTAATTGAGGTCTGTGGCAGATCGATATCTGGACAATGAGGGAGTGTTGGTGACGAGGAAGGGCTCAAGATTAATGTTGAGTTTTCTTATGCGCAATGTACTGTTTTTATAGATCTCGAGACGCTGAGACGTTAATTTGTAAAATACATTTGAAAAGGGCTTATAGAAGTGCAAGAGTTCAGAATTTGTCTCAACAAAAAAAATAATACAAAATATTTGAAAACATAATTCGAAGGACATGTTGATTTTTACCTTTATTAAAAAAATAAGTCTTTGTATGTTTTTACATAGGAGTTTGTAACGTAATACACACTGGTATCCTCAGTAATTATGACTTATCTTTCTACATGTAATCGGATAATTTTGGTATCATGTCCTCATCTTTTCACACTAATTACCTAATCGACAACGTACTACAATTAGAAACACTTATGTATATCAAGATTTATATCGCAGTAAGACTTTGTGAAATGTCATGTCATTGAGATTTCCTGATTGTTCCTACCATATTTTCTTAGTCACTAAGAGGGGATGCCATATTACTTTCTCTGTTTCAAACAGAAATCAAATTCGACATTATTAAAACATGAACGTTGTTTGTGAAGGCACAATTATTATGATGCAATAAGTTCTGATGTGATCTCAGCCAACGTCCGCACCAATCTCATTTTTCATAAATTTTTTGGAACTGTGAAACATTACAGAAACCACAAACTATAACACATTTTCTTCGAACATTCCTTCTATTATCACGGGATGATGGATTTTTTAAATGTACTTTTCAGTTTGGAATGTGAAAGTGCAAGAACCGAATGGATATTTTTAACAAACCAGTTTAAGGCCAGAAGTCAAAGAGTTATTAATTGAGAAATTTTTCAGTGTACTTTGAGAGATTTTTTTGCAATTCGGAATCCGGGGCACAAACGAAAGCAAGGAACACATTTTGACAGAAAAAATGTTTGTAAAACTTTCATGTGAAGCTTGACTGTGAGATTTCAGCTTTGCGATGAGTATATCCAACAATCCGATGACTCATTTTTATGAATGTTTTAGCAGAATTTTGACGTGATCAGTTTCAGATACATTTGATTTTTCACACAGTAATTGTTAAAATTGAGATCTCCAAATATTTTCTAAATTTAAAAATGTTGTTCTCCGAAAAAGTTATTGTTCTCCTATTACTATTAAAAAATATTTGTTTGCAAAAATAACCCATCTCTGTTTCCGATTAGATAAACTAAATTTGTTGTGGGGTGGTTGTGATCTTCAGAAAAATTTCGTTATCTTCGACTTTAGAGAAAAAAACTATTTAGTTTGATATTGATAAGTCAAAATCGAGAATTGATGTATCTTTTTCATAACAGTTCTTTTCTTTTTTTCGGTTTAGACTGGTTTTGGAGGTCTTTTTGATCAGGTCCAAATAGATACTGTCTATCAAAAATATGAACGGAGATCAACAGACATACATCCTCAAGGTTGTTGTCTTCATCTGAACTGATATAAAAGCAAATCACTCCACCCCTGAGTTCTAAGATTGTCAACAATATGTCTACTAGAAAAATCAACTTTGGCGCCGGACCTTCTAAAATACCCGAAGAAGTTTTATTACAATTGCAAGCTGAGCAATTGAATCATGCCGAATCGGGACTCAGCGTGCTTGGTGATTTGTTTTATCCACGGCTATTTTAGAATGGCTTATTACAGAAATGTCACACAGATGTAATGTGGTTGTTGGGTTACTAGATGACACTATTGCACTCATCCGAAAACTTATGAATGTTCCCGACAACTTTGAAATTTTGTTCATGCAGGGTGGTGCAACTGCTCAGTTTGCTGCAATTCCTCTCAATTTGAAGGTATACATCTCAAAGGGAAAATTATATATACATGATTCATGTTAGATTTATTTTCTTAACGAGTTCAGTAAAATTTCTCTATTGAATTTTGAAGTGATTTCTTAGGATCGTAGTTCAAAATCCTAACACTCTTATTTTCTTCTGAAATAATCTAAATTCCAGGGTTCTCATGAATCAGCTGACTATGTGATCACCGGAAGATGGTCAGCCAAAGCGGCTGAAGAAGCTGAGAAGTACATCGAAGTCAATAAAGTATTCAATCCAACTGAACCCTATACAACAGTGGAACCGGAGGAAAACTGGAAGATCAACGAGAATGCAGCTTATTTATATTATTGTGCAAACGAAACGGTACATGGAATCGAGTTTATACCTAAACTACACCAAAAAGAAAATGTGATTCTAGTGGCTGATATTTCGTCAAGTTTTTTGGCAAGACCTTTTGATTTCACAAACGTGAGTAGTTTTTGGTAGATTTTATTTCGAAATTTTGATTTTTAGCATGGCTTGGTGTACGGTGGGACTCAGAAAAATTTGGGTGCTGCTGGTTTGACAATCGTTATAGTTCGTAAAGATTTGATTGGAAAGCAACTCCCTTATACACCGTCGGTTTTCAGTTATAAAGAAATGGTTGATAGCAATAGTTTATTCAACACTTTACCAACTGCTGCAGTTCGAACAACAAATCTTGTTTTGAAATGGATTGACGAAAAAGGAGGAATTGAAGAGATATATCGAAGGAACTTGGTGAGTTCCAGTAGGATTGCTGATCGTAAATAATATTTTTTCTAGTGTGATTTTCATGCATTCTAGTATTAGAAACACTGTAATGAAAATATGTCGACATGATATGAAAAATGTATCAAGATATCAAAAAATACTTTACAGTTGTCTTATTCATTTCTTGAAATTAATAAAACTTTTCAAAAGTGAGCCAATGTAAGAACCTTTTTGTGGAAAACTTTGATATATTGAGAATTATCTTCAAAAAATCCTTTAACACATTTTTTCAAATAATTTTCAAAATTTCAGGCTAAGAGCGAATTGATTTATTCAATAATAGACAAATCAAACGGGTTTTATCGTTGTGCAGTAGACCCAAAACACCGCTCAATAACCAACATTTGTTTTCGAATTGCTGACGGAAATGTACAACTTGAAGAACAATTTTTGAAAGGAGCAAAAGATCGTGATATGATTAATTTGAAGGGACACAGATGTGTTGGAGATATCCGTGCATCACTTTATAATGCTGTTTCAATGGAAGAAACTCGGCTTTTGGCGGATTGGATGATTGAATTTCAGGAGAATTCAACTTCCAATGCATGTGTTATTTTATGAAAATTTTGTCCTTGTAGTTTGTTGATTTTGAATAAATTTATAGCAATATTTCCTCAATTTTTTATTGATTTGATACCCAGAATTTGAAAATGGTATTCTAAATTTCATGAAATTTCTTGGAAAACAGCTATCTAACAACCAAAAAAAATCTGCCGATAGTTTTTTTTTCGACTTTAAAATCTTTTCTAATCAGATTTGAATTTGTAGTTCAATGGTTAAATAATTTTTTGAGTTCAGCTATTGAAACTAACTGGTTTTCAGTAACAAGAAAAATGCACCTAATGGGTGTCAATTTTCACACTTCTGTGAATATTGACATGTAATTTTGATGGGTTTTTGTATTGAAACTTTTGAAAAACAAAAAATTATGAAGAAGTATTCAAAAAGCACCAAATTTTAAAAAAAATACTTGTTCATTTTTCTTTTTAGAATGGTGAAAGGTGTGTCAAAATCTTGTAAGAGGTTTGAAAACCCGATGAGAATCGGAAAAAATAATTAATCAACAGTTTCTTACTGATTTCGCATTCTCTTTCTCTCATTCTTCATAAAATTATTAGAAAGTTTGCTCCAAAAAAAAAAACTCAAAAAAGATCGCCTAGGAGAGAGTGTATAGAAAAATCAGACACAGACGTAAAAAGAAGGCACACACATGATTGTCATGTGTTGTCTCTTGTGGCGAAGAGAAAGAGGGGAAAATATACGAGCGATTATAGAGTCGTTTCACTGTTAACGTTACATAAAAGTTTGTTATCTTTTGTTGGAGCTGAGGTTTTTGTGACTCTCTGAAAGTTTTTATTATATATTTTTATAACTTATGACTCTCATTATTTTAAGTATCACATTTTTTCATCAAATAGCGTTCTCATTGGCAAATAGATTATTGATTGGATGCCAGGTTTGATACAAAAAATAGTTTTTGTATCAAAATTTCTATTTCTTATATCAATTTACATTATATCTTGGTTTTAACATGTCAAAATCCTTTTCAACCGCGCCTAACATTGTTATTATGCATAATTGATTATTAGCGCTTTTCCTGGTGAAAATAATCCGCGCAGACCTTTTTCCTTTTATAGTCTGCGTCTCTCGCTATATCTTTCTCTCTCGTCATTCTGCAGGTGTTTCTAATTCATCCCATTTTTTCCAGATCATGTGAGCTTTTTTGAAAGCTCATATCTCATGATTAGTATTTCAGTTCTTTTTTATTGATTAAACTTAAGTTTCTAGTTCTTTGTTTTCAAACTATTAATTGATTTTTGTTACAGATGTGCTCTACGCCCTCCACCTCATTTGATCGCCTCATCACTATTGTTTCTTGCGATGATAAGGAGTTCATGGTCAGTTTTAGTGGTTTTAAATTTTATATATAAACTTATTTATATAAAAATATATCATATATAAACTTATTTTATAAAACTTAAACTTTAGCAATCAGACATTTCTTGCAGGTCACTCGAACATCAATCAGAAGATCCCTGGTCATTGAGCAAATGATCCACGATTTGAAGATGGATGATTCTGAATGTCCTGGCAAACTAATTCGACTTGAAAAGGTCGATTCGAAAATCTTGACTTTGGTTCTCGAGTATTGTAACCACCAAATAAATACGCCGGTTGTGTTTGATCAACATTCAAACGAAAAAAAAACGAAATTGACCAAATGGGTCAGAGATTTTCTGGACATCGATCAAAAGGTCCTATTTGACCTCATAAACGCCGCAAATTACATGAAGATCTACTGCCTTCTTCATGCTTGTTGCCAAGTAGTGGCCGATATGATCAAGGTAAGATTCTTACTTGGGCAAAAATATTCTTTGAGCCTGCAGACGTTTTCTGAAATTTTTATTTAAAGATTGATCTTGATTTTTTTCAATTAACAATATCCAATTAGCGCTGGACGAAACTAATAGTATCAATTTCAGGGGAAGTCAACGGAGGAGATACGCCGTATATATAATATTGAGAACGATTTGACTCCGGAAGAAGAGCGTCAGATCGAGAGGAGAAATGCCAGACTCGGAATTTTTTGAAACGGTTCAATTGCTCAATGCTTCGGACATTCAAGATTTGCATCTTCTCTTCATCATTGTCTACTTCATGCTACAGGTTCATTATTTAGCATGAAGAACCTTCTTTGTTTATCGACTCTACCAAAAAAACAATTTCCTTTCTTTTATAACTATGATTCTGTCCCACTTTTTTTCATTTTCCAAAAATCAAAAACCCAAAAAAATTTTATACCTTCAAAATCCCGAAAAAAGTCCCTTTCTCTCATTTCCAATGTATTTTAATTATCCTGTTATTTTTTTTCAATCACTCTTCTATTTGGTTTTGAATAAATTTTTTGGAGGAAACTGAATATGTGTTTTGAATCTCTTATTTCCCTAACAATGATATACTCCAGCAAAGTTCCGATTCGAAAATAATGAATCAAGCAGTGTTGTCAACTATTAAGAATCTCACTTTTTAGGTCCGAGCTGGATTTTGGGAATGATTGTATGTGAAAATCAGATTCTACGGATTGAAGAATCCTACAACAAATAAAATGTTGATTTTGGCAATTTAAAGTTGCCACAAAGCAATTTTGTCGCTTCTTAGTTCAGATTTAGTTGGGGAACTGCATGGTTTCAGCTTGGTTTTTGTTCATGGTTAACCTTTATTGCCCAATCTTCAATCAATGTTATCCAGAATTTATAAAAGTGGTTTACCTTATGGGAAATGTTGACATACGACCGCAAAAAGACATTAAGCATCGCGAGATCAGTACTTTTCTAATGTGGAAATAGCCTTTCCCGTCAATAATTCGATGAACATTTCCCATTAGGTAAAACTATCAAACAACTGTTAAGAAAAAGAAGGGCAAAAATGAAAAAGAAATCTCATTTTTGTTCAATTAGACTCGCTCCGTAAATCCGTCAACTTCTCTTCGCGGCGAGAGACAAAAACACAACAGTGTCTGCGTTTACTTTTTCTACACACTCTCTATTCATCAAACATTTTTTTTCTTCGCAAAATGTCAATTATTTGGCGTTTTTTGGAGGATTAAAGCAATTAAAGGAGAGTGGATAGAAAGAGAGAACAAGATCACAATAAGTAGCACAAAAAATTGTAAGACATTTTCGTAAATGAGGTATGTGTGTGAAATTTTAACCAAAATGTTTATTTGTTCCAAACAGTGTTAGAAAGTTGCCTAGTAAAAAAATGGGAAAAAATCATGTTATCAGTAGTTCGAAACTTCGAAAAAAACCAATAATCCTTATTGGGCACAAAAATTACACAATGATTTCGATTCTGACAAAAAGAACGCAATCCGGGAACATGTACGGTTTTCAATTGGTATCAATAATGAACAATTTTCAACAAGGATACTTAAAGTTGGCGGTTATTTTGAATGGAAAACAGAGAATTATATCGAAAAGTCAACCATAGATACTGTAATTTCAAGATTTCAGCTAAAAAGATTTCTAAAATATGGTTTTTGGTACTTCACATGTAGGTTTTCAGTTTCCTGAAAGCAAATCCAAGTTTCCTAAAGGCATATACACTCCTAAAGAAACGCATTCACACACTAAAATACTTTATTGGACCTGACTCATTCTCACACAGAACGTTGTTCTTCATTCTTTTATTCTACTTTTTCTGAAATAGGTGTGCTCATTTTAGAGCTCCTGACTCATTATTGTTGTTCGTTATATTTTACTTGTTTCACTTGAATTTTGTTTTTTATCGATATTTTTATAGTTTTTTTTCTCAGCGCCATTTATTTCATTACTTCGTTTCTTTTTTACTTGAATTTTATTTTTGACTATTTTAAATATATCTTTAACGAGATGATTCAAGAGAAAAACATAGGTAAATTCTCCTATTTTATCTAATGAACATTGCCATAAAATAGTGTTCAAAACTAACAAAATATAACATTTTGAAACTTGTTTTTTGTACTACGATTTATCGTCAAAACTTCAATTGCCAAAAGACACAAAAAAATCAACATTTTTTCATGTACCCGATGATAATCGATAAATAACTCGACTCATGCTACAATGAACCCGCAAAACCACCTTTCTTTCACTGTCTGCGTCTCTCGCCTACATATATCGTCCCCATACAGAGCGATGTGTTTCATTCATTCATTTTTTTTTCTCCGCGCTGTGTATTTCGTTACTTCATTACTTCGTTTCTTTTTTTACTTGACTTTTATTTTTGATTGAGATTCTTTACAGAATGTCAGCCACTGCTTCATCCTCCAGTGACAAACTGATCACTCTAGTCTCTTCAGATGATAAAGAATTTATGGTTAGTTTTAGGAATTTTGAAAATACAGGGAAAAACTTGAAAAATCTTACACCATATTCAAATAATATTCTTTTTTTTTCTAGATTTCAAGAAATGCAATCAGAAGATCCACATTAATTGAATCAATTATTCGCAAACGGAACATGGATAAATCTGAAGTTCCAGGAGAATTGATTTCACTCCCGGAGGTGAATTCAACAACCTTGAGAAAGGTACTCGAATATTGTGAACATGAAGTCAATGCACCAATTATGCTTGAAAAAAATACCACTGGAAGATCGGTGTTTTCTCTGTGGGTCAAATCTTTTGTGCGTGTGGATCAGACAACTCTTTATAAAATCATACTTGCGGCTAAATACCTTGGAATTCAATGCCTTCTTCGTGCGTGTTGTCAAAGCATTGCCGATATGCTTAAGGTAAGCAACATGATTAGAAAAATGTTTTAAATTTGAATTGATGGAATATAGTTTGATTCCAAATTTTCACCCTTTATGTCATGGTTCTATATTTATTCTCCAGAAATTAACCGTTCTCAATGTTTCATTTAACTCATTTTTTTTTCTTTTCAGGGGAAATCCACTGAACAAATGCGACGCATCCTACACATCGAGAACAACAACTAGAGGTCCGTAGACACAATCATATGCACCATGTATAAATTAATTCAATGCGTTCAACTTCAATATTTGCTTCACGTCACCAGCATTTACTTGTATATCTTCATTTTCGTTGATGGTTTGATTTTGCTCAAGACCAATAACAGAACCTGTTCCTTGAATCGGCTTCGCCAAAAAATAATTTTTTTTCTATATTCCTCTTCACTTAAAGCTTTGAATTCATTATCTTTTATTTTTTCTCATTTTTACCTTTTTCTTCAATAAAAGTTATGAATAAAACTGGTTGTTAAAATGTATCTTTGAAATCTTTTATTCAAAAGATTTATATCTATTCAGCAAAATTTTAATAATTTCTGAAGAGAAATTGATTTCGTTAGTTTGCATTCATTTTGAATGTAAACAGATAAAAGAAATCAGGTTGCTAAAGAATAGGGTACACAAATACAACATTTTGTAGGGTTATTTTCGATACTACGATTTATCGCCAAAGTAAATTGCAAAAGACACAAAAAAACAACTCAAGTCTCGTGGGATAGTGGCGTCGTGCGAATTGATTCTCTTTAGATGTGGTCCACAATCTTATGGATGTTTCTGGCGTGTTTTGGGTGACGGTCCTGAGGATTTATCATCTTTTTCTGGCTTTGGTTTCTTTCCGACTCTTTGTTGATTCGATATTTTCGATGTGAGCGATTCGATCGACTTCTGAAGAGTTGTAATTTGCTCTTTCAATGATAGGATGTAATCTGCTGCATTATTATCTTCTTGAAATCTTTTCTTACCTCTTCTTGCAATAGTCTTTCACATTTAACCGTATCAGTGTTTAGGCACAAAGATGACTGTTTGTACTGTGATGATGAAATCACTGATTTCAACCAACGTTCCTTTGTTGGCTTTCATCAACGGTATCTGTCATCTTTGTTCCCCGACATTGTTGTTTTGATTGAAGACGTTTTCTGAATCTTCTCCTCGATTTACAGATCGTCTCCTTGGGGGATAGACGAGCTCCCATATTGTGAATGTGTTCTCCCCTTTATCGTAAATCCATAAAGTGTGCATGATAACGTCAGACTATGGAATAATGTTTGTTATACGATATCGCTTGGCGTACGATATCGCCAAGAGCAAAGGCACGTTTATTTTCCGTACATGTACATTGATTGCGCATTTCAGTTCAACAAACAAATTAGTAAATTTCCTGTGGAATCTTATGCAAAGAGTTATATGAACGAGGGCTATCATATATATTGAGGTGGTAAGAGAAAATAACGCTGTTCTATGGATTCAGAATCTATCATGGGCGAAGAGTGTGCATTTTCGCGTGTGTCTTATTGTTTTGTGTTGTGTATGCACACAAAAAACATAATGCCTATTCTGATTTTCTATTCCCTTCGCCAGAAGAAGTTTTTTGATCTATTAGACGAAATAGTGAGTAAAAATAAGAGAATCAGACACATGTAGATCAAAATATCTTGAAGCGAAAGGAATAGAAAAACGAAATGAACAATAAATGTGAATTCACTAATCGCGATTTTTTTTGTCATGCGGATTTGAAATAACTGATTTGAGAAGAAATTAGTCAACTAAACTTGTAGTGATACCACAGTCGCCTTTAAAAAATGAAGGTGTTGGCCACCGAGAATATTTAAAGGATTAATGAAGAATGCTGTTTGGTGTTGGAGATAGCGGGCTCAAAGATTACCGCGCGGTGCATGAAGACATTCGACCTATTGTGCGAATCCTGACATAGATCACTAGACTACCCCAAGATCTCGTAGCTCGAGCTCAAAGTATGAGTTTCAAATAATCACCGAATGATTCGATCTGTCGTTTATATTTGTCTAAAAAGGTTGTTTTAATTTTTGCTCACTTGATTCTGTGGCTCATCGGGTTATTTGATTTTTGTACAACTAAATTCGAGGTGAAACCTCCACATTACATCTTACTATGTACGCTCTCAGGTTCCTTCCGCTTTTATATATAGCCCCGTTTGGAAGGCATGTAATGGTACATTCTCGAATTTTTTCAAAAATACCCTAGTTTTTAATTTGAATTGAACTATCGAAAGATGTAGAACGACTTGAATTTGATGAATTTACTTTACAAATTGACATAAGCATTCGTATTGCGGATGGATTCTCTAATTTCAAACCAATCTAGAACTTTCCAAAAATTTACTATATTCTCAGAGTGTTTCTCCATACACGAAAACCCGAAGTTCATGAAAAATATTTGGACAACGGACCAGCTGCGCCACGCGTTCACAATTTTTCATGGTTTCTCAAGGTCGTTTTCAGAACTGTAGCATACTGAGATTCTGAAAATGTATGATTAACTTATCCGATTTTAGTATTTCTCATGAGTACACATACGAAGTAAGATTAGACTACACGCAGCAATAAAACTCTTGTACTCAAGTGAGAGGATTCCGTATGAAATTTCTCTGGACACACATTTGATGAGATATGTTTCTTACAATTCATACTTGATGACATTTGATGTTATAACGTAGTAGTTTTTTGATTTATTGCATGTGACAGTGTTTGTAGCCAAAGTGAAATTTGCCATGAACGGTAAGATATTTCTTCAAAAAGCATTCAACATTTCGTATCTTCCTGGTGGATTTTGTAGACCAACTTGTTATTCAATCACCTGCAGAAAGACAGTTCCAAAGGTTTTATACAGAAATTTGTGTGGAAATGTTCATTTTTTATACCGAAGTTTTTTTGTGAATAGAAAAAGTACACTAGTTCAATCGAAATCTGTATATTAACATTTTCTTTAGAACCCTGAAAATAGTAAGATCGATCCTAAATTTAATTTGGGTTTCTTAATGTCATAAAGAAAGTTGGTTTGAGTGATAATTCTTTGTACATATTTGTTGTAATAATTATCAGGAAAAGACAAAAAATGTTTTGCACCAAAAAAGGAGTAGGTTTTTTTTTTCATAAAATCTCCTTTCAGGACTGATCGAAATCCATTAATATTTACTTGATGAACTAGTATTTTTCGAGAAAACAAAAAATTTCATACGAGTCCCTAAATTTATTAGGTTTTTAGTAATTGATCTCACATTTTCCACGAAATGGTTCCGATTATATTTTCCCTGACCTCTCAATTGATAAGAAATCTATAAGTATACTTACCTGTCTTGTCCAATCTTATCGCAACTTTATTTCTTTTCCACATCTTTTCTATCGCCCATAAAACGTGCTATTATTCTTCTTCTCCACTGTTATTTTGATAAAATGACGCAGGATCAAAAACCCATTCTGTATTCTTATTGGAGATCATCATGTTCTTGGCGAGTTCGTATCGCTTTGGCGATTAAAGGTATTGACTATGAGTATAGAACTGTGAATTTGCTATCAGCTGAGGATCTCGTGAGTTTATCCACTATCACCTGAACTCTTTTCACATATTTTTCTTAGAACAACGAAGAGTTTGTTAAAGTCAATCCAGCTAAACGAGTGCCAGCGTACGTTGTAAATGGCCAACCAATAACGGAGAGTTTGGCAATCATTGAATACCTAGAAGACACTCATCCAGAAAAATCACTCTTCCCAAAGGATCCTATTAAAAAAGCCCAAGCTCGCGAAATTGCTCTCTATGTGAGTTTTCCCTTGAATGTTGAGAGATGTTTTTTTGTGGTTTTTCAGATAACTTCAGGTATTCAACCTCTTCAAAACTTGACTGTCATAAAAGTTCTGAACGCCAAGGAACCTGGATCCGGTGCAAAATGGTCTGCTCACTGGCTTACTGTCGGTTTGACAGTTCTCGAAGAAATGTTAGCTCAACATGCTGGGAAATATTGTGTCGGAGATGAAGTTTCGATCGCTGATCTCTGTATCCCTTCACTTGTATACAATGCAACCAGGTATAATACATGGGTAGGAAAAGTGCAGAACTTTTATCCTACATATTTTTTTGAGTCGTTCAATAAAAAACAGGAACATCTTTAGAGAAAAGTTGCACCAATAACTTCACAAATTTTAAAACGCTAACTTTTTGAGTTATTGAATGTATGTAGTAATATAAATGAGCTAATCTCTCATCAAAACAGTTGGTGCAATTTTTGGTGGCGTGATGAATTGTTATGATCCAAGAAAAAAAATACAAAAATTGACCACAAATAAATCAGATTTGTCTTTTCTGGAGTGACTGAAAAATTTAGACATTTTTCTGGAACTAGGGTAATGTACATATGTATGTAGGAATATATAGCAAGTTTATCAAGATTTTAGGGACTATATATATAGTATTTCTTTCACTCTCCCAAATAAATATACAACCGAATTTTAATAACCAGGTTTTTTCTGGTCTGAACCACTTTTCAATTTTTGTGACTAACCCCAGTGTCATACAATTTTCATTTCTATAGAAAATAAACTCTCAAGAATATCTTCAAATAGAAAAATAAACAAACACGTTTATTACTCATCCTGCACTATGATGACCTCTTTTCATAAATTCTTTGAAAACCAGAGATCTTATCAACAATAGCAACATGTTTTTGCAGATTCAAAGTGGATACAACACCTTTCCCAATCGTCAATCGAATCAATGCAAGCCTTGCTGAAATTCCCGCGTTCAAAGCTGCTACTCCAGACAATCAACCAGACGCAGGCTTGAATGCATAATCCGGAAATATTCTTTTTGTTGGTGTCACAAACAGACACAAAATTCCCCTTTATTCCCCCCAAACAAAACATTCATCATCCACTCGCACATGTTTTTTCTCATTTTTTTCTGTGTTCAAAAACTTTATTGTGTTTGCATACATTTTATTATAGTCCATGCTTGATTTTTTGCTCTTCTGCCACCATAAAGTTGTTTTTTTTTCCTAGTGCATAAAAAAAGTTGAGAGGCAAGGTCGGCGCATATACATAAATAATAATCGGTCCTGTTGTCTTCTTTTTTGCATAGTTTTCACTTTATATTTATGTTAGTCAGAATATGAGTCATTTTTCGATCTTGTTTTGGCGCAATGTTTGTGTTCACTCTTTTTCGAGTCATTCATCGACTTTTTCTACAAATTGTTTATCTTCATTTAAAAAAACTTATTCATATTCTAGAAGAAATGTCGTAAGTTTTTTTTTCTGTTTCATTTTTTTTTTGTAAAAATGTGTTCAAAAGAACCCTTTACCCTTTTGTATTGTTCACTTGTTTGTTTACCACGTTTCTGTTTTTGTAAATACCTCTGACTCCATATAAAAATCACAAAAACGTATAAAAAATATTCTAGTAACAATTAGGTTTTACTAAAAATTTAACGTGATTTCCACAGCATAACTCTGGTTTTTCCTCATTAAAAAAAAAATTCTATTTACATCGAAATTGATTAGTTCATATCAATACCGTCACTAATAAATAATGAATAAAGATGATGTTTGTTCATAACTTTTTGAATTTTAAGATAAAAAGGTTCATAAAATAATCATGCACTAATTGATAAAATATATTAATTTTGCATAGGGTTTTTTTTGTTGTTTTATACACATTTACAAAAACTAATATTTTGAATAGAAACCCTCAATTTTTTAAAATAATCATTGTAGAGATTTCTAAAATAGAAGTCAACACGAACAAATCAGATTGGATTTGAAAGTAGAAGTCTTGAGAATCAACAAATGTTTGAAAAACAGACTAGGTACATATCTTAGAATTTTCGAATTTATTATAATAAAGTCGAATCCTGTTTTAGAAAAAAGAGGATTTAACTTGGTTCAATTTTTAAATCCTGGTCCAATTCAAAAGTTTTTGGTGAGCTCTTGACCAAATTTCAGAGTTAGGATTTCTTTAAATTTGTTCAAGATATCAACCAAATGCCCCTGGTAGCTTAGAAAAAGGATCAGTTGTTCTCATTTTCATATATCTATAAAAATCGTTTTATAAATATCCTATATTTATATTCAAAATCTGAAGCAAGTCATATTTTCCAAATAAAGCTCATCATAATGCAATTTCTCTCATTCCAAATAACTCTTCAATGCAAATATTATTTTGATGACGCATTTTTTCTGTACAATAAGTATTAAACTGTCCCACCCACAATGTGTCAAAGTGTCCTTCAAAATTCTCATCAACAATGTTATTATTAATATTATGATCCATTATTTTTTTGATGACTTATTGAGCAAATATATCCAACCGCGCAGACAAACACAACCCACAAAAAAGAAAGAGATGAGTTGGACTTTTTCTTGCTAAACAAAAACCCAAACTCATTTTGACATTGTTTCACTTCTGCGTCTCTTATGTCTCCCGCAATCTTTTCTCAACCTCTATTTTGTTTAATTCTCTCTTTTCTCATCGGGTTTTCTCTCTTTTTATTTTTGCGATAAAATGTGAATTGACCCTCACAATGTATTAGGAAGTGGAAGTGGAAATTGAAATTGAAAAAATACTCACTCATTTTTTTCATGTTTCGAGAATTCATTGAATTTTTGTAAATTTTTAATTTTTCGATTAGTTTTCAGTTTCTACGTTAATTTTTTGTATGTGTTCTTTTTTGTTGACATTCCATGCATCTCTGAAAATGTTATTAGTTTTCCGCATTTTTTCGGAATTGAAAAAAAAAACTTAATATAAAATGATAGAACGACATCATTGAACTTGTATTTTGGTGGGTGGCTCCGAAATGTTTTTGAGAATTGAAAACTGAAAAACGTCAATTTTATATTAGTTTTAGTTTTAGTTAAGTTAAAAATAATATTTTTTCGAGGCAAAATACAAAGTGACAAACTTTTAGACAGGCAGGTTGGTTTTCTCAAATATTAGAGCAACCGGGTATACTTTTGACCAAGGCCTGCGTCAAAAAAAATAGCACCAGATGATTTGATGCGATTTTTTTCCGAAAATTATCTCCAGTGTTTTTTGTTGGGTTGTTTTGGTATAATCTTATGGGTACCGTATAATTCTGAAAAATAGGTCGCGTTTTTTTTCGACACAAGCCACACCAGCGCTTGATTACGCCAGAACCCTTCCACGCACCCTTTGACAGCTGCTCTATCAAAAAAACGTGGTAGGCTCTCAAATGAGCAGCAGGGCCAGAGTCGTCCTCACCGATCATAGTTTTTCGAACAAACCTGTGCATTTCTTCCAATCTAGAAAGTTCAACCACTACTGTCTTGAAATCGAAGTCAATCAATCGTGTTTTATTAGAAAATATACCTGATAGTTTTGTTTTTTCAAGGTACGTTTTAGTAACTTTTGCTGTCAATGAAACGATATTTGTTAGACACTATTTTGATAAATTGATAAAACAATCTCAAAAGTTTCATATAGAATTCAAGTCAACTATCAAATAAAAAATCCTGTTTCCTTTTGAGTAGCTTCCAAATCTGAATTCTGTTAATTATGTGGTTTATTGTAACTTTTCTATTCCTAATTTCTGAATATTCAAAAACATTCTCAGTATGTTTTTGCCCTAGAAAAACAAAACTGCCTTTCAGAAATTGAAGTTTTTTTTTCGAACATTAAACCTAACAAAATTTACAATTTCCGATTACCCGTTCATTTTCTTTCCTACTCCACCTTTTTTATTGTTGATAAAATTGTCCCATACTCTACTCACTTGTTTTTAAAATACCTTCCCCTTTTTTCTCTCAAAAATACTCACTAAACGTTTTGTAATTAGATAGTAACACTGTGCACCATCTTACCACCTCGAAAGGATTACAAATATTTTCGAAACATTTCGTAACTTCTTTCTGTACATGTTATTGTATGTTATTGATTCGTTTCTGCTTCTTTTCTTTGTTGTTGTTTTTTTTTCTTAATCTATTTTTTTTTCAGAATGAAGGTCGTAATATTTCTGCTCATAGTTGGACTTTTGGTGCTTGTAAATTCACAATATTCACGTTCTAAGAGTGAGTTTTTTTTGTTGAGAAAATATTTTTCATTTAAATTCCCAAGAAATTTCCCATACCTAATTTTTATATTTTTTTCAGGTGAGTACCGAACTTGTCACTTACTGGTTGGCAATAGAAAAGGATTATGTGTTGGCAAACATTGCTATCAAATGTCCACCGAAATTGATGGAATAACAATAATCAAAAAAGGATGTCTTAATGCCACTGATACACCGAGCTCGGTAATTTTCTTTTTTTTAAATCACATAATCTCAATTTTCCCTTTATTTTCAGCTTGGAACATGCAGTACAAGAACATCTGAAAGCAACCTGGAAGAAACTTGGTGTCTTTGCAATGATAAAGAGAAGTAAGCAATAGTTCAGAAAACATAAATTCCCCAATCTTGCTATTTTTCAGATGTAACTCGGCACATGGGCAATCACTTCTTCTTGGATTGCTCTTTTCAATGATGTATTTATTGTTGTAGATCGGATGTTCAATTATTTTTGATGTGTTACGGGTTGAAAGTTCATCGAAAGGAAAAGTTCACTTATAGATTTATATAAATTTTTTTGTCATGTTTATCAAATGAATTTTGTTTGTTAGTTTTCGTGGGTGTTTTTGAACAATATCAGAAGCATTCTCCGACATACCAGCAGTTCAAAAAGTTGTTCTTATGTTTATATTTAATCCACATAAACACAAACAAAATGAGTTAGTCATATATGCAAATGAGTCAGTCATATATGCAATGACACTGCCGACGAGCCGATAAAAAATTCGGCCACTAGAACTTCTGTGAAAAAATTCTTATTCTAAAACAAGTTGTGAAGTCTTTCATTGTTTCAAGTCTCGCCAAGCTATATATTTCTGTCGTTGAATTACCTAGTCATTAATTGAAATCATAAATCACATGATAAAATTTATAAAGATGTTTGACAGTCAATTCCGGAAAATATTTGATAAAAAAACGTCTTCATGATCATGTAGTATTTGATAATACATCATTATTGAGCACAATGCTATTTGAATCCACCCATTGTAAATATAAATCAACACAACATGTTGAACTGGTTTGCAAATGGATTCTATAAAGTCATGCATAAAGTTCGAATTTTTCATGAACTTCGATCGCGCTTTGAAAATATCGAAAAACATTCGATAGGCTCATTTTTTGTTATCATTCTTCCTTGAGAAATAAAAACATTTTATTTACGTTTTCAAGAATTCACTCGTGACTGATAATTTGATATGATAACACTTTTTTGTGCTATCTCTAAATTGAAAAATAAAAATTTACAGTTTTAATGGGGCTGGTTAGGAATGGCGTGTAAATCTGTTGTGTTGACCTGACGATTAACATAGTTGTATGCAGATGTCATGGCAACATCAAAAGATACTTTAATTTCAGAACGATATTTCTGCGTTTATTCATGGAAAAAGCCAGAGCGTAATAATGCATAAAATAGAGAAAACTCCGGATGAAAAAGCATTCCAAGAGGGATGACTCTGAAAGTGAATTATTCTCGTCATTAAAACGGAATTCAGTATGGAACTGTTTTTTTTTCAGCGTGACTGATGGTTTTGGGTTCACCAGAAATATGAGTTTCTGATATGTTTGAGTGATAATGAAGATGAATTTATTTGCAAAACTATACTAAATATGCAAATAGAGTTTGAATATTTATTAATAAACTGACATCGAGAGAAAAACAAAAAATCATTAGTTAAGCAAACGGTAAAATTTCAATGAATACTTTTTTTCACAATTTAAAAAAGAAAGAAAACAAAGAACTATCATGAAAAATTTATTAATAATTTCTGTTTCATAGTTAAAACGGAGTAAATTTGTGTTACTAATTAGGTTTATACGTATACTGGGAAGCAATAAGCAACCTATTCTTCAAGGACTTCTGTTTCACGATGATTCTCCAGCAAACAAACGGAGAAATGGAACATGAATTTTTTTTTTAAGAAAAAATATTTTATGTTCGTTGAGTTATGTTTCGGAAATCAGCTTCTGACAAGCGATGAGTTTTGAACGACAAGCAAGGAGTTTTGTAAATTCCAAAATTCCAAGTTTTGTGAATTCCAAGGTACTTCCTGTGCTGAAATGAATATGAAAAAATTAAAGATGATTTCTAGTTGGATAATTTTTCATTGGAAAAGGTCGTTCAACTTGTGTTCATGTCAATTTTCTGACTCCATTCACTCATCAGGACTTTCATAACAAACTTGTGTAAAAACCTTTTTTGTACCCTTCTTCAAAAAGTATCACATCTCTTCGCCCAAGTTTGAAAAATATTCACAAAATTGAACTCAATTTAAAAACATACACATTGCAATTTTGTGTGTAGTTCTACATGGTTTCTTATAAATATTGAAACACGGGGATTTTCTAATTGGTTTCAGAGAATTAATATATATTTAACATATTTTCATCAGTTATCAACAAAATGTATTATTGAAATGCTTATTTTATAATTTTGTATTAATTTTTTGAAAAAAATTTCTTCACACTGTTTTCTAGAAGAACAATAGGAATTCACTTCGTGATATTTTTATAAGTATTTTCACAACCCTTTTACCACCGTCACTTTATCTCAAAAACTAATTAATCATCCAAACATCACCATACCTGATGAATGATTGTATACAAAAAGGACAACAAAAAATGATGCGCGTAAAAGTACGTGAAGCGTTTCTTCCTAATGTTGTATTATTTCTGCCCTAAAAAGACTGGTTTTCTCGTTTTTTTTATCATTAACTAAACGACCTCTTTGTCGTTTTCTATTATTTTGCCCTCGAAATCAACATTTCTGTCAATACGGTGTTTTTGTCTTTATTCAGAAGTCAACTTATTCACAGAATTAACCCTACCTTTGAGAAAACTGCTAAGATTCTAATGAATGCACCGTTTTGGCTGATAGTTTTCAAATTTTTATTGTGCTGATATCTGAACTATACAGGTTTCCTATAGAATTTTCATCATTTTATTTCAAGTTAGCCTTCGTTTGGAATATGGTATTTTTTTTACCACATTTGGAAGACACGGACTATCTCATTCACCACCTTATTTTTACTGACTTTCTTTAATTCTCACACTATCTGCTAAAATCTTCTTTTATCACTCTGCTTATGTGTTTGTTTTGCTCTTTTTTGTTTTATCTCGCACTGCCGCAACATTGTCATTTTTCGATAGTTTGCCCAACTTTCACATATTTTTCAAATTCTCTTTGAATTGTATAGCTAATAGGAATATAACTTTAGAAACAAGGAAGCAAAACATTTCGATGATCTTTTTTTTACATTGTGTGAAATTGAGTTCTACTCTTTTTTTGTGTGAGAAGGCACAGTTCCGGCTGAGTGAAAAAACTAGAACTTTATACAATTTTTGTAGATAGGATACATTGTTTCCATATTTAAGGTGGAACTTAAAAATTGAAACCAGTGTTACAAGAACTACTAAGTTATAAATAGTGACTTCGGTCTACTACTGAATAGAATAAACCTAAATTCACCAATTAGTTTTTATGTGGAAAAATTATTTTTATGAATATTTTTTTGACTGAATAGAATGGGTTCAAATATCAAAGGAGGAAGGTCACAACGCCCGACAAATATTTATAGGAAAGAGAAACACCATTTTTCTAGTGGAGTTGTCTCGTTTTAGAATTACTGCAGGACCATCTTTCATTGATCTTGGATTAAATTTCAAAAAAGTTCTAGGTTTCGCATTTCCTAGAAATTGATTTTTTGATTTTTTCCTGGTATGTTTTTAAAGTTTTCGAATTTAAAATAATCAATAACAAACGTATCAACTTTTATGTTTCACCGAGTGAACAAAAATTATTAGGTTTGTTCAAATGAAGTTGTATTTCATTCGCCCTGTGTACTAAGAACTTTAAATCACGTTTTCCCTCGCAAAAAACATCAAAAATCAATAGTTATAATAATCAGGTACTAATCTCACTGCAACATAAAACACCGCAAAATTCCAAAGGGTAACAAACAAAAAGTCTCTTCCGCCACCGATTTTTCACTTTTCTCTCCCTCTCATTTATGTAAGAGAGTGATTGCATGTTTGCTCCTTAATGGCACCGATCCTACGCACTCTCTCGTGTTGAGCAAAAATTTCTTCTGCGCGCACCAAACAAAAAATATTTCTCTATTGTTTGTTCTATACATACGAAGCTTACAGTTTCAAGTACAGTTTTTTTAGCGTCGCGCAAGTGCTTTTTGAGTTTTTTTTCCCCTCGTTTTTTCTCTTTTTGAACTAATAGTGTTTTACCTTTTTTTCTCAAATAGTATTACTCATTCAACTATTTTTATATCTCCTCCCGCCCGAAAATTCAACAATAAAATAATGTGAAATAAAATCAAATTGTCAAAACATTCCAATAAAGGAACGAACACGCCTTTTTCTTGTCTTCTCATTTCTTTTTTGGTTACACACTTTTTTTTTTGAAATTTTGCCAAAATTCATATAGAATGTTTTGACAAACTGGTTTTGTTAATATAATAAATGATTTATTTTCAGTATCATTGGAATTGTTTCGATTTTCATTTCATATAATCGTTACTCTTAGTAAAAATGTGTTACAGTTCATCGTTCTTGTTCATAGAATGGAAATGAGAAAAAATCTCAAAGTATATTGGATTTCTTCTTCAGTTTTGAAAAATAATCCAACAGTTTTCTTTTCGCATTGTTATGTAATAATTGAATATTGTTCACAATTCCAAAGAATACTTTCAGTAAAACTAGAAACTTTCACACTATTTGGAATTCTGAAGGTTCTTAAAAAATCGGTTTGATTTGAAAGACGTTTGCTAATATAGCAAAGACCGAAAAAAAACTAATACAATATTCAGAAAATTTTGGCCTTAGTTGATATACCACACTGGTAGTCCTACACTGTCTTCAGGACATTCAGTGCTACAATTTTTTTTTCCATTTTACCATTGTTTTGTATTGTTTTCAATTTTTAAAACAAAAAAGGTTATTTTGCGAACGTTGTCGTTTCCTGTTTCTCCAATTGACGATGATTTGAAAGGACAAAAAAACTGAAAAGAACATTTGAGATATTTTTGTTGCGATTTCAAGAAACTATAGAAATCGTGATCCTCCAAAATGTTTTTTGGTATATTCAAACGACGGACCTTGAAACATTAAAAAAATAGAATCTAGGTGAAGTAAAAATAAAGTTTTCGAGAACTAGACTTGGAAGATTTCAGACTCTGCCCACAATGTTCTATTATCTATGCTATCTTTCCCATTCATCACATTTAAATTCATTTATGTATTTTTTCCCTTCGATACGTTTTTCATTCAAACGCCCTTATACATACAACATATTGCTGTACGCCCTTCAACTTTTGTCATTACACATAACAAAAACACAATTGATTGTTGTCAATTTAGGGTTAAGAAAAAAATGAAGAAATAACCACTCCCTAAACTCATCTTCATTTTATGTTATAGTTATATAACTCCTATCCCTTTTTTTTTTAAACTGACCAAACATCTTCAGTTAACATTTCGAACATAAGTCGATTGGCGTTTTTTTTTGGGTTTGGTTCTAGTGATTGATGGTTTTAATTTGATACGGTTCTGGAAGGTTTAGTCATTTTCAATTGTTTCTCAGAATTGATTCAAAAGATTTTTCAGAGATAATTCCGTGTCAAATTATGAGCTTTGATGAATAATAGACAGAAGTGGTTAAAAACCTGATTTTAGAAACACATTCAGATTTTCAACATGAAGAAAAAATCCATAATTTTCAAATATTTTGTCAAAACTAGGGTTGAATTGCTTCACTTCCGGAATCAGTTAGATCTCGATTTTGAAATATGACAAAAGATGACGATTCTGATTTCAAAACGCCCTATTTTCACTGTGCCAAGAATCCAAAAATTTTCTGAAAGATCACTCTAATCCCATCAATTCTGAATCCCACGTTTATCACAGTGTATTTTTTTTTCACATTTATAGAAAAAACACACCAGATGGTTCTTTAGAATTGTTACATGTTTGCAACATTCTGTTTACATTGTATTGATTTTGTTCAGGTTTTCTCAAACATCCGTTGTTTAACTTTTTGTTTTGCGATGTGCAAAGTAGAACAAATTACAATAAAAATACAAAAAATAACGTGCAAAGTGACAATATTTGTTGTAAGAAATTTGCCAATTTTCCATTGTGTTTATTTTTTTTTGCACGTTTTTTGTAAATTTTTTGTAATTTTTTTGTAAAAACAATGGAAATTTCTTACAAAAAATATTGTCACTTTGCACGTTAATTTTTGTATTTTTTTTGTAATTTGTTGTACTTTGCACATCGCATTTCACCTATTTCTTCTGAACTCTATGAAAAATTATTGTTTCCAGATATGGAGATATCTCTACAAAAGGATAGTAAGGGTATCTTATACGAAGGTTATACCAAAGCCTTCAAAGTGTGTTTCTTTGAAGAAGGAGATGTTGAAGGCAAAAACGAACGATATGAGTTTCGGTAAGATATACACTTTCGTAAAAGTGCTGAAAATCTTCATATTATCATTTCCAGCTGCGACCATGATCTCGAATGTTGCGGTCGGGTTTGTTGTGTACCACAAGACGCTACAGTTCCACTCTGGTAATTTTTCTCACGTGAAGATCAGTTTTTTCAAAGATGATTTATAGGCTCATGATTATTTTGATCGTTTTGGCACTTTTGCTTCTCTTAGCTTTGTTCGGACTTTTGGCTTATTTGCTTGGTAGATGGTTGAAGTCACGACCAAAGAAAGGTTAGTTAAATGTAATTTTTCTGGCATGGTTTGCGTATGAGGTGTCCTTCCTCTTCTTAATCTTAACAACCCTTGAAACCCCTAACAATTATTGCAGAATCTAATGATGTTAGTGCTAACAAGTATGCCGCATTGAGAAGTAACGGTGAATCGGATGAGTATGCGATTCATGACAAGCAATACAGTACTCCGGATGATATCTACAGTGCATATGGTAGAAAATATGATGGAAATGGTGTAGGATCAAGAAATGGTTATGGTAATAGTTCTGGTGCTGGATACAGAAATGGTATGGATATTGAAAGAAATGGTGCGAATGGAAATGGAAATGGCTATAATGATGGGTACCGCAGAAGAGATTTCGGATTGTCACGAGATTATTTGAGAAGACCATCAAATAATGTCTATGATAGTGACAATGGAAGTGTTATTCGACATGGTGTGCATGAAACTGTTGAAGAGAGTTTTAAGCAAGAAATAACCTATGAAAGACCAGTTGACTCTGATTCCGATTCCCATGAAATGTTGTAGCATGTCTTCTTTTTCCCAATTGTCATATCTTGCTCCTCTAAACCTACTTAATGATTTTTCCCTCTCTTGTATGTACAATTTTTCATCATTTCTTCAAAACAAATAAATAATACAATCTCCATTTCATTATTTTGTTTTCTAGAGAAATTCGTACCGTCTCCAATGCAAGAGACAACATTGATGTTGCCTAAACCGGTTCAAATCACTCAACGAAGTGAAGATGAGATTAGTCGAGCATCGGCAGCCCAATTCGTCGAGCCGGCACCATTGTCACCACAACGAGCACATAACGCATTCTACAGGTCAACTACTGAACAGATTGCAAGTTATAATCCGGTTGATGATTAGAATCAAAATGTTTTTTTTTTCGAGAACACAGTACTACATATCTTTCAGTTTATCGCTATTTAGAAAAATGTTCATAATCCTTCCATTTACTGTCATACATTTATTAATACAATTTCTAACTTCTAGAATGAAATCTTATCTTTCCCTGAGTTGAATTGATAGAAAATTGAAACCTAATTCCGATTTTAAGACTGTTTTTTCTGAAGAAAAATAATGTAGATACAATATCATCAGTTTCTCGATATGATAATCAGTTTCCGCTTTGTGAACAAAATTGTATTCTTTTACCTATAAAACATCAAAAAACAACAAAAAAACCCAATTCATTTTTCTAATCAAACTTGATTATAACTTGTTTTCAGTTCGAATTCTATCAACTTTTCCATTCAGTTGTCTTTTTTTCCGATTCAATAAACACATTTTATCCATTTCGTCTTGTTGAAAGAAAAAGACAACTGAATGTTAAAATTGCAGGATTTTCATCTGATTTCCATCGATTCCTGTTTTCAGACCATTCGTAGCAGATGAAGTAGATGATCGTGATATGCCTCCACCACTTCGTGGGTCGATTTCCTATCATTCAGTCAATGAGTTGACACACAGCCAGTTTGGAACTATAAAGTGAGTTGAACTTTCTTTTTATTCCACAGGAAAATTTTCATATTTTTCAGAACAATTGATAAACCAAAAGACAAAAGCTCAGAGAGAATGTACAAACGTCCAGGTTTTGATAACGTTCCATCATATTAATTTCTTTTTCTAATACACAATAATTCCAATAGAAAATTTTTCTCCGCTTTTTTTCCTACAACATGTCATACTGCCCTTGGTTTAACACCTGATTTTATTTCGCAATAATTTTTTCTATTATTATTCAAAATAAATGTTTGTATAAAAAATGTTTGGATGGACTAGACAAAGATCAAGATCGAGAGTTCGGAATATTGTTGAGTATTCAGATGAGGATAAAGTAAAATTCCGAATTGCAAAAAATGCTCGTGAGTCTTTTTTTGGAGATTTGGATTTAGAAAAATAGAGAACTTTAGATGTTTCGACAAGATGTCCAATACCAATCGAAGAATTCATGAAGGTTGTCCACGAGTTCGTCAATTCTTGCGGAGTTTTTTGTGTAAGCCGTCTTTTTGTGGGTTCTGGAATCGAGATCTTGAAAGTAGTTTGAAGAATATGTAGAAAAACAACAAGTACGATTGAGAACTCAACCTGAACTCTAATTTCGCCAGGAACAATGTTTTTGAAATGATATTTGGTTGAAAATTGAATAAAAATGTGTTGAAAGAATTGAAATTTCGAAAAAGAAGATTTGTTCGTGGAACTTCAGAGAAGATTGTTTCGTGGAACCAAAATTGGCCACTATTTTTCAATGTGATAGAGATGATTTCCTATTTTTCATAGATTATGCCAATCTCATAACCCAATCAAGAAAAATTACAGTTCGAAAAGGCCTACTCACTCATATCGGATTACAAAAGGACACATTTGGGCCCTCCCATCTCACCGTCAAATTCCTACGTTCTGATCTTGAATATTCTGGAGCAGGTGAGTCTGATAATTCTGTATTTATCGGAATCAAACTCTCAGAATTTCAGCTTGCGAACTGCGATCGGAAGTATTATATATTATCATATCTGGAAGATAATGATGTGACTATGACGAAACCGCTCAAAATATCATATGCAGCTTTATTGTGAGTTTTTTTCAAAATTCATGATGAAAAAAATGTTGAAATTATAGAAAGCTCACAAATATAATGCACAATGGATTCTTGGAAATTCAACATTGGATTATTGTAAGATTGTTGAGAGAAATCCGGACTTATATTAAAGCAAGAATGTGTGCTATCAATTTATACGAATTCATGGTGTTTGTTGGTAAGTTTTTTTTTCAAGATGTTGTGAAATTTTTCAAGAATTATTTTTTGTCAGCTCATGAAAAAATACCGAGCTAACAAGACTTGATAAACGAACACACTTCTCATTTTTTCAGCAAATGATTTTGATATTGACTGGAAGGAAATCACCGACAGAGGAAAGTCGATTATTGATTTTCTCTTGAATGGTTGGTTTTTTCTAACCTTATCATTAATGAAAATATTTTTCAGATTGTAAGAAAAATAATAAAAAAGACGCACATTGGGATACTGACAGCGATGTTGAACATTTGCAATCAACTCTTGATTTTCTACCAATTCAAGAAGTTATATATGAAGCCGAAGCTGCTAGACAAGAAAGAAGGAAAGAACGGCAAAATGAGAAGAAAAGAGAGGAACTGTTGAGAATGTTGGAAATCCAGAAACAAACATTTCATAATCAGTTGAGACATCGAAAATTGCAAAGTGTTAGAAAATTTGCTCCACAAAGAGAAGAAGATCAGCCATCGTGTTCTACAAAACCTCCCCCATCTCCTACTTTCAAAACTGGTTATAGTAGCGGAAGTAGTTCGAGCAGTAGAATGAGCAGCGCTGTTGGCTCAGATAGTAGCGACGTCGAAGAGAATCCTCGAGTGAAAAAATCATCGCTAAGGAACCCACATGCCGATTTGAAAACTATCAAAATGCAATCAAATGTATCATTCAGTTCAAATAGTTCGATTGCATCTGTATGCTCATCAACGTCATCTTCAGCTGACAATGAAGAAGATCCAGAGTCAACCTATTCCACAGTTTCATCTAATACTTCAACATCTAATTTGATGACAATTATCAGAGAGCAACAAAGAGATCATCTCAAATATAAGAAGAAAATCAAAAAAGAACGATTGTCGGATGAAAAACATCCAAGTGTTCATTTGAAGAATTCGTATGTACATAGAGTTATTGACAGTTTCGACAAAAAGGAGAAATTGTCGAAGTTATCAGTTGACGAACTGAAAGAGAAGTTCGAGATCAATCTCGATTTGATGGAATGCGAAGAACGCAAACTGATAGTGAGTTTTTTTTTTTTTGAAATCACACTGATTGTGAACAAAACCGAATGAAGCAAAGATAGTTGTCGTCCCTAAGAGGTTTCTATTTTATGTGTTTAACTTGATATATCGAAATATTATCATCATTCCATTTCTGTAAATATAAATTTCAAATATAGTAGTTACTCGAAACTGATTGTCGTTTTTTTTTTGGAGTATAGATGATTTTATGTAGATACAAATTGATCTTCTTAGCTATAACAGGCAAAATTTCGACCATAGACTTTCCTCATAAAAAATCTGTAATACAATTTTTCCAGAACAGATATACTTCTCAGAAAGTTCTCAAACAACATGATAATTTTCTATGAAAATATAATTAACATTTTTCAGAACTCTAAAAGAGTGAAAGCCCCGAAAAAGGAAATCAAAAATCGATCAAGATCGAGAAGAAGATCGAAACCTCCCAAAAAAGAAAAATCAAAATATGAGCAAGAAGTTCGAAAAGAAGCTGAAATTGAGCGAGAAGAGCTTATATGGTTCAAAGAAGCAGTTGAGAGACATATCAGACTTGTTTGTCGAGAATCGAAACTGGCAAAATCACCATGGTGGAAACGACTAGAGAGAGATATGGAATGCTCCGATTCACTCAAAAATTTGCCAGATAACTCAGCTGAAGAATGTGCTGCCAGGTTTCTACACAATGAAAAATATCTGGGACTTGAAGGTGGTAGCAAAACAATGGCCGAAGAAGTTACTGCGAAGAAAATTCGTGATCTTGAAAGCAAAAAAGCAGAATTGAGAATATTCATGAAGAAGAAGATTATCGAAAAACGAGCTAAAATGAGAAACGGCGGGAGAAATAAGAAATCGGTATTTGTTTTTATTAGAGTGTAGTTGAGGAAGATATTGTTTCCAGGACACTGAAAACGTTGCTCCCAAGTCAGCGAAAGCTAAGGATATTGAAGAAGGTGCCTATTATATCGAATCATCGGATTATGAAGAGGATGAAACTGTTAAAAAATCATTCATATTTCAAAAAATGCGCAAATTATTTGCACATGAAATGTATACACTCATGCTAATTTTCGAAACACAATATAATTTATCTGCTGGAAATGTAAGTTTGAGTTTTAAAAAAATGAAAAAATAGTAAACATAATGTTTTCAGATGGTACGATGTGTCGCCTACATCAATCAACTATCATATCAGTTTGACTTTTTATCATGCGAACTCGAAGCGATTCAGCATGAACCTGAGAAGTTTTTCAGTTTCAGGAAAGCATCAGTGAAACCAAGAAATAATCTGATTCATTGGTTCACTCATGTCTATCAACTTCTTCAAGCAAAATTATGTCTTTATGCGACTGATGTGTTCGGACCTTCGTGTTTGACTTTGAAAGATTATAAGGAAAGTTACATTCCGAATGATTTGAATAAAAAAGATTCTGAAAATTAATTGTAGATAAAAACTGAAAAAATTTTGAATTCTGATCAGCCAGATCTGAAGATCCATTCACTTTCAGAGAATGATTCTTGATCAGTTTAGAGTTTTTATATGACATAGTTGTCGTTCTGTATATTTAAAGATGCTGAAAACAAGAGAATGTGATCAAAGTTTCACAAAATTATTATGATGAGCTTTCTCCGTAGATTTGGGAGATTACATCTGAAAATTATCATTTTTGACAAAGTTTGATTGAAATTCATGAATCGTTGTTCTGCTAGTTCTCAATAAAATGATCAGGTATATGAAATTTATGTATGAGAGTTCTAAAAACCGAACTTTCAGCTTTAAAGGTTATGTAAGCAAACATTTATTACAGGTTTTTGTTAAACAACTTATGATTTGAAAAAGGACAAAAAATGCAGAAAACATTTACATTTTCCTAAAAAAAAAGTTCTTTACTAGAAATTATATAATCACTATTTAATGTGAACTTCATTATTTAACGCTAATATTTTCAGGATATTCAAAAATATGACAATGGTTACAATTTCATAGAACGTTGCGTCGAATTCACTCAATTGAGCCAAGCCTTCTTCCTTTGTATCTGCGTTGGTGGTCGAAACCGAATTTCTGAAAAAGACGGCAACTTCGAATCATGTATGGTGTTACCGGAATATGGCAAGAAAGTGCGCAATGTTGAGATGCATTATGAATCTTTGTTGAACAAAGAATGTGAGAATCGAGTTAAGCAAATGTCACGAGTTACAAGAGAACGAATTGGAAAACCAACGGAGATACTGTTGAAAAAACATAGATTGGAATATATTTTTGAATTAGGATTACCCAAAGCATGCGAGGAGATTCAAAAGTGTCCTACTTTGTCAGATGTTGAGAAACAATTCTTATCAAACAGTATTCGAAACGATTTTTTGAATGATCCACAACCTTCAAAACCAATTATAATTAAAGAAGAACCACTAGTACCTATACTTTTCCGTCTACCATCCCCAATAAATTCTGAACATGATGGAATTGCAATGGTCACACCAGAACATTCCAATCATGCGTTTCAACTCACATCGGCATTCGTAAGACAACATTTACATCCAAAATGTGTGAAATGGAACAATGAGATTGCATTCAATCGCAAATCTTTCAGATTTGTTCGCTATGATAATGATTCTGATAAGGTTTGTTCATTAGAATGCAAAATATCACCAAATTTATTCATTTATTTATTTCAGACCTTCTTCGGTGAATCGATTGAACGTAACCTCTACATGGTAATAATATACGCTGGAAAAAAGAGCAGATGGGATCGTCAAATCACCGATTTTTTGAGCGATATTTTGCCAGAATTACGGTGTTCAAATTCCTTGAAATTATTGACACATGCAGCGAGTACTCCCGAATTGGGTGTACGAGGTCGTGTGACACCAAACCAAGAGTGAACAAAACAAATTGTTGCCCTCACTTCCTTTGTACTTTTTTTTTGTGTTACCGCTGCTAAATATTTTTCACTTTTTGAAATTGGTTGTTCGCCTTATTTTTAGATTTTCTGTGGCTTTATATGTTTTATACATTTTGCGAGTATGAATAGAAAACGTGTTTCTTTGGGCTTTAATATTTCAGAGTTGAAAAAAATTTAGAAAAATGTGAAACATAAAAATTCAGTCATCTTCAGGAAGAGTTATAACTATGTTGCTGATGCAAGAATATTTTTTTAAGTCTTAAAGAAATTATATTATAGGTTTAACTAAAAAGAAATTTTCATAAGACTTCATTATTTTCCGGATAATTCTGGAAATCTCTAGAAACTTGGTTTTTCGTCATAAGAAACTTGGAGAAACTTAAAATTCATCTTCTTGATCGAATTAGTTAGATTACCGGACGTTTTAATTTTGAAATAACTGCAAATTATTTTTAAATATAGAAATACCCCATTTTTGAACGTTGCCCCAGTTTCAACTTCCTCATATTAACGCCTATTTACTTTCACAGCTTTTCCAAAAGCAAAAAACATTGTCCTCCTCAAAATAATAAAAAACAATTTTACACATGACTTCTCTCCCGATGAGGTCATATTTTTTTTGTTTTATGATTTTCTAGTACATGTAAGTTGTTTCATTAGATTAGTGAATTTGTTTATTTTTAATAGTTACATACATATGTATATACATACAATGTACAACAACCCTTTCTGCTCAAGGACCAGAAATTTTGCGTTTTATTGTTATTCTTTTCTCCTGTTTCTATTCTTCTTGAACAAAAAAAACATAATTTCAAAGAAGATAAATGGTCTGTCAAAATGATCCATATAATTTTCCAATTTCACAGAAAAAGTACATACTTGTTTACATGACAAATAGAATATATACATGGATAGTATGACAACAAAAAAAATTATAACAGGATTTCGGTTTTCCTCGAATTTCGTTCAAAAAGAAACTACGAAAAATAAATAAATAAATATACTGTTTCATTCAATTCACATATGTTTTTTCATCTGACACACGGGCGGGCGGCTTTTGTTTTATTTTTGCGCATTATTTGTAATGAGAAGAAAACGCGAGAAATTAGTTGAGTTATTATGTTTTTTCAAGTGCTTTTTTAATTTGTTGCATCTTCTTTTTGCTCTTTTTTTGTTGTTTGAATAAGTTTAAAATATAATGTTATGACTAAAATGTGTAAGGTAATTAGGTTGGAAAGAACAGCATAATTGATATGAATCATATATTGATTGTTTGTTTGAAGGCTGGCAAACAGTTTCGATGCATTCACTTAACTTTCCACAGTATTAACCATCCTTAGCGATTTTGATCATGGATCCGATTTGACCAGTTATCCTGGTAGTTGTAAATATTTTTCGTATTTTATTCGAATTGTGTAACCTTAGAGTGTCATTCTTAATTTCAAATAACTCTTTTTCAGTACTTTTTATATTCATTTTTGACTTTTGGAAGATAATATTCATGGTCCTAAAAGTTTTGTGACAACCCAAAATGTTTGTTTATTTTCACTACCATAGCGGATACCAGAATTCTCTTCCAATGACCAAAAAGAACAATTAAAAACTGCATGTTTTATTTTGATAACTTAAAAGTTTCAAAACAAAAGAAGTTTGGTGTAAATTCAAGGTTAGAAGTTGAGCAATATTTTTTGCGAGAGAAGACACGTTCCAATTTTGAAGACAAAAGTACATAGTTACCACCTTTAACGACGCCTTATCTGTTCGACTTATCATCTATATTACATATTATCTGGTTTCCATTACTTTTCAAAATTGTCTTGAAATCAAGTGAAAATTACACAATGAAAAATCTCTCCGACGAAAAGACTCTTGAGCACATATGCATATGTAGCGGGGGTTCATCATCTACTTTTTTCCTCAATTTTCCAATATCTCCATTTTTCGAAATATCTTCATAACATCTGCAATAATCTGCAAAACGCGCTCCACAGACGAAAAGGGCGTGATAAACAGTTTCGAAATCTAGCAGATGTTCTTAACCGCTGCTGTCAACATATATGTTTATTTGTCAAAACACGGTCGACTCGTGTTCATTTTTTTCACGCACTCAAAAAAAATGTTTTTTTTCTTACCTTTGTGTTTCAATTTTTTTGTTTTGGTTAGATTTTCGATTGTTCTCAATCTCCTTCAAAAGGTAGAGACAAGCTCACTTATTTTGTTTCTGTTTTTTCATTGAAACTTGACATCTGTCAAGATTTTTTCGCTTAAAAACGTTGACGTTCTGAATTTTTCTGGTATTTTTGGAAAAGAAAATGAGTCTTTCGAGTTCAAAAAACATATTCTGAGGTTAGTAGATATTTTTGGGCGGTTTTTATCCAATGATTCCAACAAAAAACGAAAATTTTTCTCAAAAAAGATCAGCCAAGCTTTTTATTTATCATAATAGTCATTTTTTCAGATGTTGTTCTCTGAAAGAGACGAAAATTGTTTCAAATTTCGATTCTTGCCCAACAAAAAACTTTTTGATCTTATAATTCACTTTTCTCTCAATCCGAAACTTTTTCAAGCTCCGAATGATTTATTGTCATTCAAATAAATATGTTTTCCGCACTCTAGTCTTATTTTTTACTTTGAAAAGTGTTTGTGTCAAAAAAGTTTGAAGATTATCTAGACAAAAATTTAACCTATGCAAATCCAACGAAACTAGTTCACACATTTTTTTAATCAAAAATTATTTGAATCTTTTTTTCAGTTTCAAAACAACAACCCATTCCTATAAATTTCTTCTTTTCTTTTAATAATAAAAGCGGTATTTTTCACACTTTCAAAGACAATAAATAAATAAATCATCATAAAATGTTGTGAGTTAATGTTGCACTTTTTCTTCTCCTCCCTAGCCAGTCAGTTGTTTCATGTACATGTGTATAATTATTCAAAATCAACCCACCTACCGTAAACTTCTTTTTTTCTCGCGCTCATTTCTTTTATGAATCATTGGCGGTAAACGTCTTTCAGTCATTAAGAAAGCCGACAAGTTCAAAATAACCTTTTTTGGAAACAGAAGCGACAAAGCAACCAAGAAGTTGTAGTTTTTGGCAATTGTATTCTCAAACCCAGAAGGCCAAGTACGGGCAATCCGGCCTAATCCGAAAAAAGACGAAGTCTAACCCTGTTTAGTGGCTGACAAAGTGAAAGTACTGTAAGAGATCAATAAATAACATCTCCAGAATTAACTTTCGTTTTAATTAAAAATATCCAGCGTTCATGAAGGAATCTGTTTTTTCTTTTTTCCTATGATTCTCTAAAATCTCTCAAAAATGTGCCTTTCAAAAAAATAGATACATCTGTTCTATACAAATGTGGAAACTATTGTGCCAGTTTCTCCTGTAGTTTGGCGGTTTCTTTTTGAAAAAAATAAAATTTTTGAGAAATATTTTTATTTTGCAAAAAAAAAGTCTGTGTTTTCTCGATTATACTGTATTATTTTTTGCATCTGTAGTTTTCTTAGCCTCTCAGTGAAAAATCCCTTGAGCCTGTTACTATATCCTTTCGTGAAAAGTTAGGTTTTTTATTTTCTTTACCTTCTTTTTTTCAAACAGCCCCTTTGTTCCATGATAACTGAAACGCGCTCTATTGACAAAGAGGGTGTTTATCCTTTTAAAAAATGTTATCATGTGTTCTGAGAAGCTGTCAACACATTTGGTTTTGTTTTGAAATACAGTAGGTGCTATAATTTTTAAAATATCCTCAGTTCGTCTCAATCAGTTTTTTTAAAATAAAATATGTGTTTTTGACTATACATAAAAGTTCCTTAGCTAATGTTTCCAATAGGGGAAGGGTCCCGATGGGCCTCTGATTTTTTGATGGAAACAAGGAAAAAATCAGCTGAAGTTACAGAAAGTCATATCAGTCTTAGAGACCATATGAATAGTGAGTTATGAAGAAGTGGTTCTGTAGTAGGCTTGTTTGAGTACATGTTTGGTCAATACTGCCATCTCTACTCTAAAAATAATGATTTGGCAGATGAAACTATTATTTTTCACTCAAAGTAAGATTATACTCCGGAATTTCTTTGAATTTTCTCATGTTCTAATCTGCAATAATGTGTCATATCACAAATCAATAAGTATTTCATCATATTTTTCCGAACATCAAATCTGCACCGACAACATCAAGTCTGCATCTATCTTTTACATTTATTCGAAAACCTTCGAATCTAGTAATAAGGTTTCAAATTTCTGTTAAAATTATGTTGTTTTAAAAGGTGGCGAATTTTGCAACTTGATATGATTGGATATTAGATTTCAATTATGATTGCGTTTATCCTATCTCATCTTCTTATCCTTATTTTTATTATCATAAAGAGAATAGTGAAAATGAAATAAAATAAATAAAATTTATCGATATCATGTTTTCTCTAGTTCGAAAACCGATTTCTACCCGTTTTTCATATGGATGTTAGCCTAATAGGTCTTTTTCGGATAAACCGTTTTTTTTTTCTTTTGATAAATCAATCATAAATATGGAACATGCACTATGTCACAATTCATTATTTCATTTCCAAATAATTCCGTTCTTCTTTTTTTTGTGAAAAATATAGTTTATCAATCGAACACAACAAAAAAGGCTAGAGATGGTTTTTTTTTCCCTACTGTCTTTCTGTCATATGTAATTTGTATGTCAAAACGATTTTTTTGTTCATCAAAGACATACAGTAAACAATCTCTCATATTTTCTAGAAAATATATTTGTTTTTCGACCAATTTTTATTTTTATCGTCAACTAAAATCTGTTATTTATTCCCAAGATATTTTGCAAAAAAGTTTGAGTTAATCTCATAGTTTCTTTTGTTTTCCTTTTTTTTACTTATTTGTAAATCTTCGGCTGGCAACAAGCAAAACATTGTTGTTCGGGGTTTACATGACAAATTAATGGATAAGGGTTTCTTTTGAACTTTTTTTCGGGTGGGGGTTTGCTAAAAAAAATTTCGATGACATGTTTTTGACAGTTTTGTGTTCAAAATTGGTTCTCTATTTATTAAGTTAGCAGTTTTTTCCCCGATGATATGTTTGTGGATATAGTTTTGGTTTTAAAATCAAATTGTATTCATAGTAGCGATCAAAGTTTGAATGTTTAAAAATACATTTATCAGAGCACTATTACAGCGGATGAAAATCATATTCCTACAGTATGTTGGCTTCCATTTATCAATATCAAAAACATTTATAGCTTAGAAAATTTTTTCCCTGCGAACACAGTTTGAAAATTCAGAATCGAAACAGATAACCCTGAACAAAAAAATATTAGTGATTTTCTTGAGAAATGAGAAAAATATTTGTGAAGTTCAAAGTTTCTATTGCTGATTTTGTGTAGTATTTTGACCAATATGTGTTTGGCTCTCCTCCCTCCTTTTTTATTGTTAAAGAGTAGGAATTGTGTCGAATTTAAAGATGAGAGAAATTAGACTATAGCTTTAGGTTTAAGAAAAGTCATGTTCTTTTTTTTCTAAAATCGTAGAAATTTTGACAAAACACGTTATTCAAAAGTTATTCAAAGTGTCTACCAAGTTCATTCATTCAACATAAGTTTTCAGTTTCATATCTAGAAAAAATTAGTTTTCATTGAAAAAACAAAAACTTAAAAAACCCGATTTTTTCTTTTCGCAAGTTTGCAATAACTGTTGATGGATTTTTTAGCGTCACAAGATATATCAGATGATATATACTTTATCGAATAATGTCTATACTTTTTTCTAAGCAATTCTAAGTGTTTTTTCCTGTTCCTCTATCAAAAGTTTCTGGGACTTTATGGTAACATACTGAATCATGAATTTGTCTGACTTGTCCGGCTCAGCCCGTGGGTTTTCATTTGAAATTTAGAATTACATGTTTTTTCTTCGTTTTTTTCCAGCGTTTTTGCCTAAATTCGCTTGAAGTTGGAATAGAAATTAAAGACAGAGGCCATTTTTCCCATAGGCTTATCGTTTTTTTTTCGGTTTTTATGAAAAATTGAATTTTGTTTTCTAGTAAAGTTCATGAGAATCTTTTTCAGAACATAATATGATGAGCATTCATTAAAAAGTGCTATCAAAATACACACAAACAAAAAAAAACAAACTTTTTCAATTAAAAAAAATGAATTTTGCTTAAATTCACTAAAAAAATGGGCCTCTGGGCCGGGCTTTTTCGGTCCGCTTTGAAACAAAGCCCGATTCAGCCCGGCCCAAATTGACCAGTCTGGTCTGAGCCTACCTCTTGGTATGCTCTTAGATTCTTACTTACTCGTGAAATATATTGAAAACCCTAATATTTTTCATCTAGCTCTGAGTCATACCATCTAGTTTTCACAATTCCTCGAGATCAGATTTGTTTCCAAACAAAATACAAAATCATATGATCGATCTTCAATCCATATCATTCGAACATGACTAATAGAACAATGTTCTTCGAACAGCATATGAGAATAATAACTGGACCGAAAAATGAGAGGACATCTCTCTGTATAGTCGCGAAAAGGAAGATGTATTGAAAAAAGTTCATTTATATTTATGAAACATGTTTTTTTGATGAAAAATGTCATCTATCAAGTTGGCACATTAGGTTGGGCTGGCTGTAATAGTCAGCAAAAAAACAGTGATTCATTGATTATAGAGACATTCCATGTGTTTTGTTTTTTCATGTTGTTTTATTCATGCCCTCAAAAATGTTTCAAATCCAAATTTTATTTATTCATTCGGATGACTAGGCTTTTTTTTGCTGGAAAGTTGCACTTTTTTGTGTTGGTGAGAAAATAACTGTCTAGTTCTCTAGTTGTCTTGTTTTCTTCTTTCAAATTCTGTGTAGGTTAGATTTTGATATGAAACCAGAAGACTTCTTGATTACTACAAGTTGTGTATTTTATTTGTGTTGAAAGTTATATTAGTGGACTGTTTTTTTTTTAAATATTTAGTATATTAAAGTACTTTTTATAACTCTGTAAAGTTGATGTGTACATGAAGCCAAGTTTGCAGTCTAGGATTTCAGAATTTTATAAAACGTGGTTCGTTTCAAGGATAAATTGCAATTTTTTTTCAACTCGGGTGGCATTTTTAATTGATATTATCTTTGGTCTCAAATATAGGTTACTTGTCAATTCATCAATCAAGTTTCAAGATGAAAAATAATATTCTTTGAAAGTAGCCGTTAAATCTGTCAAGGACATACATAAATATATATTTTCACACTTTTCAAGTTCGCAAAAAAAGTTCAAGCTATCACATTTCGTCTCATTCGGCCAAACAAAAAACTTTCAGATGTCGCCCTTCTTTCTCATTCAAACATCCGTTCTCTTTTTTTTTCCAAAAACAAGTTGGCAACATTTTATGTGCGGCGGCTACTCTGCCCTAAATTTGAGACACCCAATATTTCATTTTGATGCTTTGTTTCAATTCAAATCAAGTAATAAATTAATCAGGCCGACGTCTCTTCTCTTTTTTCTTCTTTTACTGTCAAATTCACTGTTAAAATAATATAACTTGATGATGAAAATAGTGGTAGGAGAAATGAGATACCAACAATTTTATTTCATTTTCCATTTTAACCGAGAGAAAGAGAAATGAAATTGATAGGGTTTTACACCATGAACTATTTTTTTTTACTTTTCTAACTATACTCGCATATGTATTGGTCACATTTAATTGGATTATACCTATAAAATAAGGTTTTTTCACTGTTATTTGAAACGGTTCGTTTTATTGAATTAGTGAAATTTGACTGCAAATCGGTTTAGATGGCAATAAGAAGACATTTATGATTATTGAATGTGTTCAGGTTTTCATCGGATTGTGTAGTTATTTTCACTTCGAACTTCCTTTTTCCGTTTTTTGTTCGATCGCGATTTGAAGGTAGTTGAAAATGTGAGACCTGTATATTATATCAAGAAATAATCTGATTTTTTTTCTATTTTTTTCGCATTCCAATCATGCAAAGGTACACAAGGCTTGAAAAATTGACCTTCCCACTTCGTAATGTGGATCATATTAGTCACACGAAACTTTCGAGTAGCCAAACTTTCTTGAAATTTCTCAGCCAGAAAAAAGTTATTGCAGTTCCGCACAAGAATGGTCTCAATGTTGCTTTTTCAGAACATTTTCGAGTAGTTGTAGGTATCGGTGCAACTTGATGTTTTTTTTTCATCCATTTTTAGAGTTTTATGAAAACCAATACCACGTTATACCAATCTCAATTCATTTTTTTTTTGAAAATCTGAAAATATACTACCCAATTTTTCTTTTTTTTTTTTCTCATTCAGAAAACCCTAAAATTATAACCTTGATTTGTTTCTTCTCCAATTTTTTCCAGGTTTTTTTTACGACAGTAATGTTATGTCTTTCGATACCTCCACTTACATTATACCTTCTATTAACAACCTTTTCATGTTGAACAATTATCTCTTTTTTTTTCAGCGTTCAGAAAAGTCAAACTGGAAAAGATGGATACAACTGCGCAAGCGCCTCCGGTATGAGATTTTTCTCAAAATTCCTCAAAAAAAGTTTTTTTCAGCGCTTCGAACCTGGGCAGGAGAAATCACCATTTGTCATCGAAAATGGTGGATTTGTTGCACCAGAAAATGTTCAAAAATGCACTGTGGAGTCAACTTCGTGGAAGACCAATTTCAAATTTTTGAAAGGCCGTGATTTTGTCAAGAACGTCGAGTGAGTTACAAAATATTGCGATGCATAATCCAGAAATTTAAATTTTTCAGTTGGAAGAAAATCATCATCGTCTTCTTGTTGATTTTCTTCGCCTTGTTTATCTTCACCATGTTCTACCTCTTGATCTCCACATTCTTGCAAGAACCAATGCCCGAACCAAAACATCAAATTAAAATTTCGAGAGTGGACACAAAACCTGCAAAAATGTCAGTTTTAAAAAGTTGAATTGAAAAAAATCCATCATTTTTTTCAGACAAAGAAAACCCACCAAACCAGTAGAACTCGTTGAAGCCGTTGTACTCGAGACACCAGCTACTACAACTACGGGATCAACAACGACAACAACGACAACAACATCACTTGGAACCATTAGCGGAGAATCGACTACTGTCATTACGGAGATTGAGACAACACAGGATAAACTTCATCCGATGGAGTACTTTGGAAAGAATTTCGACAAAAATCATGCTCCGGTAAGTTTGGTTTCGGGAATACTATCAAAATAGTTTTATTATTGTTAGATTAGATAAATTATTATTTTTTTATATTTTTAGAAATAAGAAAACTCTTGTGCTTTATGATGTTACTTTATTTTAATTCGATCAATTAATGATTATTTTTTAAGCAAATTAAGAAAGGGAAAACAGATTTAATGATATTTGGCTCACTAGGGTCAGTAAAAAACTTTTTCAGAACTGTCTCCAACATTTGGCAAGTGGTGCTGAAAGTGGAATCTTCCCTATTCAACGTGGTGAAAACCACATTACCGCTTATTGTGATATGGATACAGCAGATGGTGGATGGACTGTTATTCAGAGGTGAGTATTTACAAAACATAACTACATATTCCACTCAATCTTTTTCAGAAGAAGCAACAAAAATGGACGTTTCTACAATCGTCATTATGCTGATTACGTCGAAGGTTTTGGTTCATTGAACGATTCATTCTGGCTTGGACTCGATAATATTCATATTCTTGCTCCTGCTTCAGAACCATATGTTACTCTTAGAATTGAACTTCATGGTGATTTGTGTTTGGGAAAAACTTGTCATGGTGATCCAGAAGGTTATTGGTTTGGCGAGTGGGATTTCAGAGTGAGTTTTTCGGAAATTGAAACTAAATTTTCGAACTTGAATTTTTTAAATTACTTAAATACAAAATCAAAACAAAACAGGTCAGATTTGAATCAAAATTTCTAAATTCATATTGTCCAAAATAAAATACCAAAAAAAAAAATCACAATAACTAGAACATTTTAGCAATTTAAGTTTTTAAGGAAATTCTAGTTTTCTAGTTTAAAAAAAATACTTCTCTATTCGTTTTGTGTATCCGAAAATAAGTATTTTCACAGGTAGAAGTTTTAAAAAAACGTATCGTTCATAGACATAACTTCAAGCATATTGTGAAACATTTCAGGTTGGAAACAAATCAGACGGCTACAAATTAGATATGAGTCCAGCAACCAGAGGAAACTTGTCAATCGTTGGAAATCTAACAGACTCTTTCTACCAAAAAAGTAATGGAATGATGTTCACAACAATTGACAAAGATCAAGACACTCAGCCATCTTTCAATTGTGCACAGTTCAGAAACTATGGGTCAGTTATCTCTTCAAAAAATAATTTGAATATTAACAAATAATTTTTCAGAGGCTGGTGGCATAGTGATTGCACTGAAGTAGCATTGAATGGACTATATGGGGATCGCAAGGATGTGCCACGATACATGATGTGGAAAGTGAACGAGGGACGTGCAAACGGACGACTTGGTCTCAGTTATGTTGTCCATCCGAAAGTATCTCTCATGATGATTCGTCCGAAGTTCTAATCATTCTCTCTCATTCATCCGTCTTTTTCTTTCGAATACAGGGTAGCTGAATTGAAGTTCAATATAGTTTTAACCATTTTTTTTTTGTAATTTTTAGTAATGTAATGTGCCATGCACATTCTCAGCGCCCTGGAAATCTCAGGACTTTCTTACTTTGTATCGTCTTCTATCTACTTATTTATCGTATTTTTCGACCGGTACATATCACCGAGTTTTTTTGCCTGTTTCATGTACACTTTGATTTGCATTTTTTTAATGAATAAATAATGATTTTGACAACATAATTATGGACTTTGTGATTTCAGAAAGGACCAACCGGACATCAAAAAAAAACTTTTTTCAACTACATATTAGATGGGTCAAAATTACTGCTGCCAAAAAGTTGTAATACTTATAGGATGTGCATTATCTCTTTTCTAACTTATGCCGAAGCAGTATAATTAGAAATAAACAAACAACGGCGGTGAATTTGATTTATGTATAGGCGAATATGTATAAGTTTATTTTTTGTGCTCATTGTTTACAATATCCACTTTTAATTGCGTATGAAAAAGCCGACATACATATGTCTAAATAACCCCTACTGAAGGGACTGAAATCTCAAGGGTTATGGGAGAAGGTGAAAAATAGTGTTCCGTAACAAAAAACGGATTGCGTAATCATTCACCAAGGTTTTTTTTTTCAAATTTTTATTTTTCATTCTTCGTATGACCCTAAATATTCTGTTTTTTTTTTTGAATTCGGAAACCGCTTTGATGTCTATTACGCAACAGAATTTGCAAATGTTTGCGTTCGAACAGAACACAAAGAAACATTTATTTTCATTTCAAATTTTCAAACTGAGTCTTATTGACCACGAGCCTTTTTTTTCATTATTATTATTATTTTGTTTTCGTTGTTTTATTTTATGATTTGACCAAAAAGAAAGATACATCAAAATATTTAGAGACTTTTTGGAAATGGGGATAACATTAAAAACTGAGTTTATCTTCGTGGGTGGTCCATTATTGTTGTTTGAGGCGGATTATTTAGCTCACAAATGAAAAAAAAAAAACATTTTTCGAATTTTTTTTTCTTTCATATGTTTTGAAAAATAATCATTTCAGAGACGGAAAAATGACAAGAAAAAACATTAAAAAAACGAAATTTGTTTCTGAAGTTATAAAAAAGGTCTGATCTTAATGTAGAAACTGAAAAAAATGAGTACCTGCTAACTTTACTTATTTTTCATATGTATTTTCGGGCGTTTTCGACCTGTGTTTGAGATTTAGAGGAATTTTCACCAGTAACCGATTATGGAGAATTTTATTTCGTAATGAGGAACTCTTTTTTATCACAGAAGTTAATTATGTAATCACATACTTCTGAAAAACTTGGAATTTAGAATTTCTGAACTGAACAGATGTTCTATAAACTTCTATTGTTCGGAAAAGTTGTCCAACTTTCATGTCACATCGACCTATTGTTTTCATGTCATTTTTCAATAGTATATAGCAACGCCCTCACACATCTGGTCACAATTTCAATTTTTATTCCAGGGCATGGTCACCAATGTACGTGACTTACCCTTAGAGGTTTTTCACCAATTTTATCTCTACATGCATAGTCCATTGGCGAGACAAGGGACTTTTCAGTTGGTGGCTCCAAATAACACCCCAAGGTAAAAATCGATAAAAAGTGTTAGAAACTGAGAGCATATCATAGAATGAAATTAAAACTTTCTGGAAGCCGAGTTTCAAAACGTTTCGAAAAGATGAATGTTTTGATTTTTGCCGTGATTTTTTTAAATTCGAATGACGAAATTTGCCACGTATAAGAGGAAAAATATTAATCTATTGATTGCGGCTATGATGATATGAGTAGGTACTTTTTGAATGAAACATTCAAACGACTGAAACTCGCATATCTGAACATTTTGATTTCATTTTTCGATATGCTATTGTGGACAGTGTTGATTTCAGTTTCCAACAACTTTTTTCGATTCTTATTGTATCGATTTTAGCTTATGCTTAAGAAACTTTTTTTCAGTGCAACCGGCAGAGAAATACCTTCCATCACCTCTCAGAATTTCCACGTAATGGAACAAACATTAGGCCTGATGTAAGTACCCGATCAAAGATTCAGAAAAAATGACGGTTGAAAATTCCAGACAAATGTTCCAAGATACGCCGAGTGGGAACGAAACTGTGTTTCAACATAGGTGAATTTCTTCTATCAACTCTGCCGAAGCAACTTATAATTTTTTTTGAACATTCCAGACAACTCCTAGAACAACAACCAATTGCTCTCTGTCACACAGTTTTCAGGTTAGTTTTCGACATTAAAAATCTGGTCTGAGCTGGAGAAAAGTGTCCACCTGATCGGATCGAATATGTTCATATTCTTGATCTTGCCATCAAAATTTTCAAATCAACTTTTCTAAGTTCTAGGCGTGTTCTAATTTTCCTCTAAATAAATAGTTTGATATGCAGATGAATCAAACCAGAGAGATAAAAATTAAATATGAAATATTACGAATCTGTTTTTTGCACATCAACATTACGCGGGTCAAGTATTCTTTTAAATAATTATTGATACATTTTTTACCTGATATCCTATATTCGATATTGAAATAGAAATATTCTCGATGAACATCGAAAAAATAAACAGACATCTATTTTAAAGTAATGGGGTGATGCAGATGCTAAAAAATGTGCGTTTTTTAAAATAAGATACAATGCTTGAACCTCAAAAAAACGTACGTTTAATTCAAAAAAATGACATTTCCTATGTAAAAAAAATTGAACGTGATTTTCCTGCATTGTATTTTAATTTAAAAAACGCACCTTTTTTAGCATCTGCATCACTCCATAAAGTAAATATGTTTTTTTAACATGTTCAGCGAGAAACTGCAAAATTATTCGAAAATCAGAAACAATTTTGAATTGAAGGCAGCTTACATAAGTGTATTTAATTTTGTTCCAGACTGCACCAAGAGCAACGCTTATTCTCTGCTGACTTTCATCGCGCATGGTATGTTTTAAAAGCATTTTGCTGTCTCAATATGAAACATTATTTAATGAGTCACATTTAACTAGATCTAAATCAAAATTTTCTAAAATTAACTGTTTCAGTTATCAGTATGTTCACTTAAATGAACTTATGGCGCATGAGAACTCTCTGGAAGTGGCGATGCAGAACCTTCTGAGAGAGGCGGAGCAGAACGCTCTGGAAGAGGTGGATGAGAACCCTCTGGAAGTGGAGGAAGAAAACCCTCTAGAGAGAGAGTGGTCAGAGTTGGAACTCGCCAGAACCCACGAGGCAGCGGGCAGGCAATTCCTCGTCGCAGAGGGGGAGCACGAGCTCGTGGAGGTGGAAGGGGAGCCAGAAGTATTGTGAGTTTTCAGAGCGAAAAATAGCTCAAGTTATTTTTTTCTGATTTCAGGGAGGAGAGGAAATGGAGCAGGTCCAAACTCGTCGCGGAAGAAGAGGACGAGGAGCGAGAGGAGCCAATGGGACTAGACAAAGCTCGTTGTCTCGAGGCGAAAGAGAAAGCGGAAGAGACCGTTCTCGTAGTAGTCAAAGAGCAACTGAATCGGTATGTTTTTAATAGTACATAGTTTTACTTATATTTTGTTAATTTCAGGAAAGAATTGATCTTGAACACGCCATGGCACCTGTCCTCGAATACGAACACGAAGCTATTTACGAAGTCGGAAACGAAGACGGAGACAAACTCGAAGCTGCCAACGGAGAAGGAGACGAAGCCGAATTGATCGATGAAGACGAAGGTAATGGAAATGATTTTCCATTTTAGGTTGTTATGTTCTTAATATTCTGTTGCTGTTGTTGTTTCGTTCATTTTTTAAATAAACACATAGTAATCTCTATTCAACTATACATTTCAGAGTTTTCTAATTGCAAAAAAGTCCTAACAACTGCTGCGTCATTTTCAAATGTAGATGTGAAAGATCTGAAACATGGCTCTCTTTTAGGGAATTCATTACCTTGCCATGGGCAAAACTGATTGTAACAATATGTTCTGATTTGGGTCCAACACATTTTAGAATATCCTCACAAGGGACTCTCCTACATTAACATTTCAATTTTTATTGAAATCAGTGTAGATAATAAATGAACCCTTCTGATCACAACCCTGAAGTTCAAATCTGGAAAAAGAGTATCAAAAAGATGAAACACACACACAGATCGGTTTCATGCAGTTTCTTGTCCAATATTTCAAAAATTTAGTTTTATGTAGTTTTTGATTTTGTCAAAAATCGAGAGTTACCCTTAAACTTGTAACACTTCACAGTACAAGCGGAAAAAACGATAATCTAGTTTTCATGGTGCACTTTCTCTAAAAGACGTTCATTGGGTCTGAAATTTCTGATATTCTGCATAGGAAAAATTTTTTATCCGTTTTTTTTTCTTTCGTTGAGAATACGAAACTTTTGATGTTTCAATTTAACGGTATTTGATGAATTTGAATGTGGTCGGATTCGAGGAGGATGTTTAGTCAATGTTTTAGGCCTAAATTTCGAATATTGTGAGTTGTGAACTCAACAATTGATCAAGAAGATTTGCCGACACGAGGTGCGAGAATAATGGGAGGAGACTTTGATCAAACTACCATTGGTAGTCAAAAACAATTATGAGGATGAGGTATGTGAAAATGGGCGGAGCTAGGAGTGAGGTAAAGGTTCGTACTCATTCACCTCATTTGTTTAAATTTTTACCTCAACAATCTACTTTCAACATGTCTCAAGAGCTTACACCAATCTACAAAATGCCATTGGAAGTTTTGAGTCACATTTTCTCATTTGTAAGTTTTTTTTTTCTGATTTATAGGATCACAATTAGGATCACAAACAAGAAAGCAAAATTCACTAAACCTCTCATTTTTCCTTTATTTATACATGTTTTATCAGTACTACGTGACACTACAAAATTTAGGAAATTTGAACTCGTAGCACAATTAAACATTTACTCATTTTTCCTAATTACAGCTAGACCATCAAAATGCTCAGAACCTACGGAAAACATGTATGGGATTGAACATGGTCTACAAACAATATCGTGCCTCTATTCCGGGCCCAACTTGTTATGTGGTAGTCAGATATTTTGATGGAAATCTGACACTCTTTATTAAAGACGAGAGTCCAAATCATCCAATGAAGGCAGTCTCTATTGAAGAATGGACATTCTACATCAGAAATGCCACAGTTGCAATGGTTATGGAAACTGATAGCGATTTCCCAATCGAGGAATTGAATCGTCTTACTTGTTTCCAAGCACTTCTCACTGTGTCATATTTCGGTGCAACAATAAATCAACCATTGCTTGACAAACTTGATCAACTGGTCGTATGCCACAATTTCATGACGATCAACGAATGGACTGATCATTCTACATCAGCCAAACTGAAGTATTTGAACATTATAAATCCTCTCCGCAACTTGGAGAACATTGTGGATGTTATCAAGACATGCTCCGGTTTTGCATGGAAAATGGAACTCGATGACTTCCGCGCGGCTTTGAATTTATTACAAAACGTAAGTTGTGAAGAATTCCTAATTGAAAACAAGGTGACAGTTTTTCAGAATTTCGGAGATAGTGAGATCGATATTCACTACTGGACTGTTACAGTGGGAACTGCACAACTCCAGAATTTCGACATAGTAGCTGAATTTTTTCGCGAAGTCAATCGAATTTCGAAGAAGGATATGATGTTAACTATGTTCAACGGGATCACAATGACAGTCAGCAGTGAAGTCATATTAAGCGTCGTACAGTAGTCTTCCAGTCTTCAATATGATTTTATTTACAAATTTTTGCCACTTTTCTGTATGTTTATGCTGCCAACTACCTATTCACTTAATTTTTCATTTATGTATAGTTTCCAGTATTTTTCTTCATATTCCGGTGGTTCACTATTAAGAGACACTTTTTGTAAAAACTCGAAAAAACCGACATACAACGGCACAATAAAAAATTTTTAGTCACCGATTCGGCTGATTTTTTTGTAAAGATACTTCCGCGTCTGATTAGATGTAGAAACATATTGAAACCGCGAGTTTAGAATTTTCACCCTCGGAGTGAATGGCGATAGACGGAAAATTCAAATGGCCATAACTCGGCTCTCCGTGAACATTTTTCGAAAATTATAAAACCATTTTTCTGCATTTTTTGAGGACTACATTTTTTGTGTTGAGGCCAAAAAATAATGATTTTTTTGAAGTATAGAAAACACCTTGTTTGCAGCTTAAAATTCATTTTTCTCATAGAAGGACGAGAGATGAGTTTTCTGAGCAAATCGAGTTTTCAGCCCTGAATAAAGTGTTTTCTGTACTTCGCATTAGTCTTTTCAATAAAATGTTGCTGGTGCAAGCTGATTTCTTCAATTTTTTTTTCCAAAAATATAATTTTTATGAAAGAGACACAAAAACACTGTTATTCTTGAGAAACAACATTGGAACACGACGAACAGCGTGAGCAACATGAGCTTCGAGTGTGAAATTGATTTGGAGAGACCAGTACTATAATTTCAGAACTTATGTACTGTAATATAATCAAAACTTCCATTTCAAACTGAGACGACTCAGAAATGAAATAAAAAAGCAAGTCATGCAAATATAGTGACTTTTTAAAAATAATGTGAAGCGTTTTTTCCGACTTGAACCTATTCAACGGTCTGTAGCAAAAAAGGTCCTATCTTTAAATTTTTTTAAACAAAGTTTAAAATACGTAAAAAGGTGTGAGGATTCGTTTAAAAATAAAAGCTAGCACTCATCTCTCGTCCTTCTATGAGAAAAATGAATTTTAGGCTCCAAACAAGGTGTTTTCTATACTTCAAAAAAATCATTATTTTTTGGCCTCAACACAAAAAATGTAGTCCTGAAAAAATGCAGAAAAATGGTCTTATAATTTTCGAAAAATGTTCACGGAGAGCCGAGTTATGGCCATTTCTATCGCCATTCACCCCGAGGGTGAAAATTCTAAACTCGCGGTTTTAATATGTTTCTACATCTAATCAGACGCGGAAGTATCTTTACAAAAAAAATCAGCCGAATCGGTGACTAAAAATTTTTTATTGTGCCGTTGTATTTTGAAAATTAGAAAAAACGTCTCTTAATGAATAAAAACAAATAATATATATACGCTACTGTTTTTTTTCCGAAAACTTCAGATTTGTTTGCATGAGTAGGAAAAAATGATATGATCAAGTAGTATCATCATGATGACACCAATATGTGGATTTTTGCTCAGCTTATGCTTCACTACTAACTCAGATATGGAAATAGTCTCGCAAATCACGAAGAAAAACAAAAAAGACGTGACCTGTCAGATGAAACGTACAAGAAACTCCATATATGTGTCGTTTTCTGCCTCACTTTGCCGACCATATAGTAAAATTTGGGAAACCTCTTGCGGCGAACATCTGAAAAAACATCCCAAAAGTAGAGGTCTGTCTCAATGGTTATTATTATTAGTCAACATTTATGTTCGAACATAATTATTCTATAAACTCGTTGTGTATATTGGTTTGCACATGGGAGGAATACCTGCGATATCCGATTAACATTTTTCTTTGATAGTTATCAACGTGTTGCTGCAACCTTGAAAGGAAAAAAGAGAAAAAATACCATAAAATGAAACTGTTCGTCACGATGAGGAATCGAACCAACAAGGTTTTTTTCCCATTTCGGCCTGTATTGGTGACTAGGTACAAAATGAAGTATACCATCGTTTTCTCCATAGTCAAAAACCTCTAAGTTCAAAAAAGAAAAAATAAGTAACGAAAAATAAAACATTCGGCACAATGAGGAATCGAACCAACAAGGTCCCATTTCGGCATGAATTGGTGACTAGGTACAAAATGAATTATACCATCGTTTTCTCCATAGTCGAAAACCTATAAGTTCAAAAAAGAAAAAAAAATAACGGAAAATAAAACATTCGTCACAATGAGAAATCGAACCAACAAGGTCCCATTTCGGCCTGAATTGGTGACTAGGTACAGAATGAATTATACCATCGTTTTCTCCATAGTCGAAAACCTATAAGTTCAAAAAAGAAAAAAAAAATAACGGAAAATAAAACATTCGTCACAATGAGAAATCGAACCAACAAGGTCCCATTTCGGCCTGAATTGGTGACTGGGTACAAAATGAAGTATACCATCGTTTTCTCCATATCCGAAAACCTATAAGTCCAAAAAAGAAAAAAAAATAACGGAAAATAAAACATTCGTCACAATGAGAAATCGAACCAACAAGGTCCCATTTCGGCCTGAATTGGTGACTAGGTACAAAATGAAGTATACCATCGTTTTCTCCATAGTCGAAAACCTATAAGTTCAAAAAAGAAAAAATAAATAACGAAAAATAAAACATTCGTCACAATGAGGAATCGAACCAACAAGGTCCCATTTCAGCATGAATTGGTGACTAGGTACAAAATGAAGTATACCATCGTTTTCTCCATAGTCGAAAACCTATAAGTTCAAAAAAGAAAAAATAAATAACGAAAAATAAAACATTCGTCACAATGAGGAATCGAACCAACAAGGTCCCATTTCGGCATGAATTGGTGACTAGGTACAAAATGAAGTATACCATCGTTTTCTCCATATCCGAAAACCTAAATGTGGGTTTTCAAAAAACATTTGACCGCGGAAGGATTCGAACCAACGACCTCCTGTTGGTTAATAGGCTTGGAGCTAGATTAGTAAACAGGCGCGCTACCACTGCGCCACGCGGCCTACAAAACACTATGGGTCAGATGGCCCTTTTATGTTTGTCAGAGCCGACAAAATCCAGGGACGTGAAAAATAAAGTAGTTCACGTTTTTGACTATAACTCGGCTCAAAATTGTTCAAAATTGCCCAAATTTTTTTTGGGATTTCTCGATGTCCTCTCAAAAACTATGGCATTGTCAGATTCTGTAAATGTGTGATTTTTGCTACTTGAAATCAGTACCTTTCATAAACATATTTAAAATAAGATTTTTCACTTTAACTCGACTGAAAAAAAACCAAAAGACGCAAAACTTTTTTTGAGTTCCTATGTGTTGTACATCACACTTATAAATTTCCAGAAGGTCACCAGGTGAGTGTTCAGAATTTGTTCCATGTGATTCTTGCTTTCTAAAATCAGTACCTTTCATAAACAAGTTAAGTGCCACATATATCACTATAAGTCGACTGAAAATAGATAAAACGACGTCTAACTGTTCTCTGAGCTACTAGATATTGTTAACAAAACTGATAAATATTCAAATGTTATTTGATGAACTGCATTTTAGCTAATAACTTGAAAAGTGAGTTCTTGCAACAGGTACATTGAATTCTTTGCTTTCTTGCCATGGTTCATTCATTTTTGATTTAAATTTTCGTTCTATTCTGCGTAGAAAGTATCATATGGTTCAGGGAATTAGAAACAACAATAAGAATTGTCATAGGAAGGTCTCGATATTGTCAAAATGTGCGTTCAACTATTCGATCACGAGTTGTTTTTTGTATTTTTCAATGATGTCACTCACCAAAGTATTCATATTCATTAATTTTATGACAAAACTCATGTCGTTATTCTTATTTTTTTCCTTTCTGATCATTTAAAGATAGTAATCGTCTTTCATACATCCTAGTTAGGTACTCACGAACATTTTCAAATTCTTAGAGACTACAAAAAATGATCTAAATTGTTTCTCACGACTATTTTGCCATAATGGAGTACAAAACGGCATTCTTTGGATATTGCTTCAAAAATATTTGGATATTGCTTCAAAATGTTTTTTTTTCTGGGTGTAACTGCATGGCAGAATCCAGCAAACAATATAAACCTTTAAAAATTATCTGTTAAACCGGGCTAATATTTTTCTGAAGAATTGATCGCTTTCAAATAAAGCTGATTTTTCTTTGTTAGAGTTATTTTTTTGAAAATTATTCTTGTAGGTTTTTCATTCTGAAAGAACGATACGGGTTTCCAAAAAATGTTATTTATTGACTGATTTTCTTACCTAAAAAGAAACAGATGTTTTATTGTTTTAAAATTATCAATAAAAAACCGTTCACTCCCATTTTCTCAAATCTGCTTGAAGTTCTCCCCTAGAATTTGCTATATTCTTTTGCCCGGTCCTGTAACTTTATCACCACGTTTTGAATGAATAACATCTCTTGGTCCCTATCAACACTACATACTGTTGCCAAAAAATTGTCTCAATGTACAATGTCGCAATGTGCATCATTTCTTCATAACTTATGCCGGCGCAATATAATTTAATATAAACAAAGTGACGATCAGACAAAACGGTCGATTTCGATTAACAATCGGAATAAGAACGTTTTATTTTCTGTGCCTCTGCCTTCAATGATTTGCAAGTTTTCAGTAGTTTTCAGTAGTTTTCAGTAGTTTGGTCTCTCTATTTCCAACAGACTAACCTTTAAAAAAGTGATTTTTCAAGTCTTTAAAAAATTGTAGTATAAATCACAATATGACAACCAGAAAATTTCCAAATGTTCTTTGAACACAAAAAATGATCAATTTCCTTGAATATTAAAAAAAGATTCGATTTATTTTGTGTTTTTTTATCATATAATAATTTGATGCCATTCCTATTTATTCAATAACATAATTCTTCGATCTTCCCCTCCTTTTTATTTCAAAATAACATAACGAAGTGTAATTTTTCAACAAATATTCGTGAGATTTTTTTTTCGATGTTTTTGACGAACTTCATTTTTCTATGAAATAATAACCTAGAAACTGAAAATTGTCTCGTTGAATATAAACTTTCGTAGGTATAAATGAAATGAGATTGTAGTGTCAACAACAATTTCCATATAATTTTTTTTTCATTTTTATAATTTTCTCTTTTGCCTTTATTTATAACTGACAGGTGGGTGTGAAACAAAATATGAATTCAACCCTTAATTTTCAAAGCTCAGTAGCAGAAGCTTGGAGAATAGTCAACTAGCAATTAGGTTACGATTATTCGACACCTGGATTATTTTCTGTCTACCAGACAAGTTAAAATAGACGTTTTTTTTCTATTTTTAGTTATCGAGTTTTTATTAAAATATATTATTCCTTATTATTAAACGGTTGACTAATTGTTTTTTTTTTTTTGGAAGAAAATATCTAGAAAAAGTGTAAAAATGGCAAATTTGTTGGTGGGGAAAATAATTAGCACAAAACAAACAATTCAAACATAAATGTTATGTGAAATCAATATAAAAAAGGTTTTAAAAAAATTGTGCATGAGCACGACTTTTATATACGTTTTTGTTTTTATGGTAATTCAATAAACTGAGTTTCTTAAAATTTTCTCGATGAAAACCGGCTTTAGGTTTTTGGAGTATACAATTTTTCACTTTCACAGTGTATGATTTTCATGCTCATTTCGAACGTTTGATTCTTTTTTCTCTAAGTTTGTATTTGTTGTTAATCCCAAAATTTTCATTCCATTATCAAAATCAGACCCGCATCAGATACCATTTTTGTTGCTCTCTATCTCCAACCATGACTTCTTCAAATAATTTTTTAAGATCTCCTTATTTTGTTATTACGAGTTCATCTTTATTATACTTCTCATATTACAGCTTTATGACCAAAGAATGCATTCAACAGTGTATGCAGCTAGTTCAACGCGTTCAGCAAGTTCAACTCGATCAACAACTTTAAGAAGAACGATCAGCACATCTCGCTCAACTTACGGAACAAGCTCTATCAGTTCAACTAGCTCATCTCGTTCCAGATCGTTGTACTCATTCAGATCAGGCCGATCAACTCGTTCATCTCGCTCAAGATCAACTACTCCAACGGGTTCAACACGAGCATCCAGCACAGTTCGATCAACGAACGGAACTGCTTCTAACAGTTCAATTTGCTCAACATGCTCAACTGGATTTTCTAACTCAGTCGGTTCAACACAAGCATCAAGGACAAGTCGCTCAACGCACCGAACCATCTCTAACAGCTCAACTCGCTCCACTTGCTCAGCTCTATCAACTATTACAATTGGCTCGACAGACGGAACCAGCTCAAGTTCAGCAATCTCTCTAACCCGCTCAAGATCATCACAATCAACGAGTTCAGCCCGATCAACAAGTTCAACAAGAGCAACTTATGCATCAAGTTCGATTGGTCCGGGAAGTCGAGCCAGTTCAAATGAATCAATCAACTCAACAAACTCAGTTGGTGCCACTTGCTCAACGCGCTCGAACAGTTCATATAAGTCCTCCGATTCGGCTAGCTCAACAGGTGCAACACGAGCGAACAGCCCAAATGTAAAGTATAAGTTTATTCAAATCAAAAAACTAGTTTTTCAGGACATCGAGATGACAAATTGATAGTTCAATATCTTCTACATGTATTGCGATGCGCAATGGGAGAACGGGCCAAGGTATGCTACATTAGGTTTAAAAAATAATCCAAGATAACTAGTAAGTTTTTTCTCACTAATATGAGAGGTTCTAAATTCTGAATAATAAGTGTATTCTTTTCTAGTCGAAAAGCACGAAATATAAAGATTGAACCTAATTTTTTTCCACTTCTACGTACTACATACACGATCAGTTGTGTACGGTGAATTCTAGCAGAAATTCCTCAATTGGGCTTGATTCTCAGTAATTGGGCACAAAACTTGCATAGAATCAAGTAGAATTTTTCGAATAATATTTGCGATCTTCGTCAATTGATGTTTAGAACTCCTGAAAAATGAATCCGATGATATGAATGAGATCTCATTCATATTATATTCTAGGCTGTTCGAAAACCAAGACATTTCGGCCCAACTCAATTCAGTGTTTTTTTTTCAGATGCATCACAGAAACCAGCGGGGTTGTGTGCAAGTATTACATCACTAACAAAGCATATAACAGGTAAGAAAAAGCTAAAATATGTACATGTGTCTGACAGAAATTTTTCAGTTCATTGATGCCAGGATCGAGTAGATGCATTGGATTATCAATTCTTTATCATCATCTTTCTAACTTTTGATTTTTATAACAATATTTTTCATCAATAAACCTATTTGAAGTATGAAGACTGAAAAAAATTTAATTTAGATTTATCGCCGCCTTTTATCTCAACTCGAATTTTAAGAACGTTTATCCCGCAATATAGCACTTTTTCTTCACGCCGAATTTTATAAACTGATACTAACATTTAGCCATTTTAAGATTCATTACATATAGTTTCTCTGTTATTTCAGCAAATTGACAAGTGGTAAATCAAAACATAAAAAGTGTTTCAATTGAAGCTTTTTTAATGGAAACCGGAAGAAATATCGATGTGGAATACGATAACATAAATTGGTTAGAAAACTAACTGGGAGGTAAGACATCAAGTAGGGCTTCAATGATTTTTTTGTAACTGTAAGATAAATACATGTTTCCGGTAAAAGAAAATTTTTTTTTTTTTTGCTTGGCATCAGTTGTTTCATTTGATTGAGAAAATAGATGGTCTCGCTCGGAGTACCCATTTTCCTCCGAATCTCCAAACTTTAAATTCAAATTCCCCAAAAAAGTGTATTTTTTTTGTATGAATCATTGTGTTCATTCGCGACTCGCGCCCCTCCCCTTTGTTCTTTATATTCTCAGACGTCTCCTCTCCCACCTCTTCCTATCTACTCTCACCCTTTTTCATTTTTTCACCCGAGTTAGATGGTTGTTACCTATGTTTTAAATGTTCTTTTTTACTTTTGCCTACTTCTATTGATCAGTTCAAATTTGTTTTTTTGCCGATCAACATTTAAAGGTGGGGTACGGCGAGTTGGCAAGTTGTTCATATTTCCCTGAATCGAATTCAATTACACATACCGGAAACACCATGAAAAGTGCCAATTCGACAATTGTCAGACAAGTTACAGTTCCTGTAAAAATTTCATAACAGTGGTTACCCAAGACATGTGAAAATTATGAATCCTAATATTTTTCAATTTCTACCATTGCGTCATCGTTTGACCGTGAAAGTTTAGTTTCTATGTTTTTTGAAATCGGAAACTCCTTTGATGTTAATTATTACACAACATCATTTTTGAATTCTAGCAAAACTGGAACTTGCTGACCTCGAGCACTTTTGTTTCACTCATATTTTTTAACTGTTCAACTTTTTCAACCACAAAGTAACTTTTTTCTTCGTGGGTGGTCTTTTTTTAAGAAGTTTGAGTTCTCGGCACACCATACTTTGTTTTTTCCAACCAAACTGGGTGGCTGCACTATTGCTCAATTTTGAGTTTGACTCACACAAAAGAGTAAAAAACAGAAAATAAAACAGTTGAACAAAAAGGTTCTCAGTTACAGATTATATTACTTCATACAAGGTACACCCTTTTTGATTTTTAAAGAACATTATGTATTATTCCTATTCTTACCTCAGAAAGGATGAAATGGTTTCTGGAATCTATCAAAACCTATTTGAGAATCTCATAGTATCTTATTATTGTTCTTCATTTGCTTTTTTTTGTCGATCTCCGATAAAAAAAATTGGATCTATCTCCTCCCAGTCTAGCCCATTTTTTTGGGACTTTTTTGACTCACATTTATTCATTTTGATTATTCGGTTTGATTTTGTGATTTTACTGGTCTTGGGTATAACAAGGTTTAAGATGATCATGCAAAATTAAACATTTTGGTTTGATAATCGCATTGTCTTTTTAACTGCGTTTTGTTTCATCATCTCGTTACTTCTATATATTTTTCTTCAGAACAATGGACAACCCGGCATACAGAAAACAGCTTCGTCTTTTCTTAGAAAGTCAAGAAGGATTGGACTTTCAGAAAATGAAACCAATTCCACAAGAAAAAAAGTAAGTTTTTCGAATTGTTAGACAACTTTTTTTTTGTTAGAATGGAGTCAACGGCTGACTGCAAGCCAGGTTATCTGGAGAGCTACGATATCATGGCTGCCTTTTGGAAGTGAGTTTCCTACAATTACTATTGTCTAGGATAGTTGATAAATTTTTCAGATATCACGTCGAACGTCAACAGGCTGTTTATATATCTACCCTTATCAGGTTAGTTTCGTTCTGTGAATGCTGCCTTAAACCTATAGATTTTTGGTTTTTCGAAAACCATATTTTTCTTTTTTTGATTGGAGTTATTTTACCACGGAAAATTGAAACTCAGTTTTGATTTCATAGAAAATCACATCATTTTTCATTATCCAATTCACTCTCCATTAACTAGTGAAGTTAATGAAAAAGACACAGCTAGAAAATAGCAAAAAAAAAAAACATTTTTAACCGTCTTTCATGATGAAGATGTATTGTTTTATTTGAAACTCAAAACGTATACACAATAGTTGAACAAAATTCATAATTTTGACATTTCGAGCAAGACACAATAAAGAAAACCATATTTCTAAATCTCCTAAAATTACTCATTCTCAAAAATGACAAAATGAAAATTATGGGATCTAGTTTTTTATAATTTATTTTTTTCTAAGGTGAATTTTACTTCTCAAAACGGGTTAGAATCCACAACCTAGAACCCCTTTCAACTTTATATTATTTATATGATTTGAAACAATGGCTACCAAATTTGGTTTCGAAAACAGTTTTGGGCATTCAACTATCCGTCAATGGTATTGAGTTTTCTTTGAGATATTTTTAAAACAACTTTTCGAAAATTCGGTTTGAAAAAATCAGTTTTAAAAAAGTCAGAAGTCTTGAATTTCGAATGAGTTGTTGCTAAAATCTTCAAAAAAAAAAAATATCAGTTTATAAATCATATATTCCACTCTAAAGTTTGATTTTCACAAAGTTTTTGATCTAAATTTTCAAAATTTACAGATCTGGCTTGGACTATAGCGTCGCTTTGCAATATCCATTTATGATGGGAACCAACATTCCATGGGTTCAAGGAGTAGGATTTCCTGCGAATGAAGCAAGAGGCAGAAAACGAGGACTAACGAGTGAGAACATCAGTTTTACACAGAAAATGGCACAATCCGAAAAGAATGAACTCGCAAGCACTTCTGGAAGTGACAACCGCGGAATCTGTGGTGAACGTGTGAACGCGAAGGTGTGTTTCAAAAAGCAAAGATAGTTCTACTTAACTTTTTCGAATTTCAGCCAATCGAAACAGTGATCAAGAGAACAAGTGAGTAATTGGTGACATCATCTGATTGAGAAAAGGGACAGAAGGCCAATATCGCTTGAATCAGAATGACCCTTTTGCAGTATAAGTCATATCAATCGTTTTGTTCAGTAGTTTTCCAATAATAAACAGTTGAAAAACATGTTTACTTCTCCAAGACAAATTTCTAGTACTTCATGAATGTAGGTGTTAAAGAGTTAGGACATGAGTAAGTTCATAAAAAATTTAAATTACAAGCTACTCACGCTGTTTTATGACCATTTGGCATGATTTGGTGACTAGGTACAAAATGAAGTATACCATCGTTTTCTCCATAGTCGAAAACCTCTAAATTCGAAGAAGAAAAAAAACCACGTAAAATAAAACATTCGTCACAATGAGGAATCGAACCAACAAGGTCCCATTTTGGCATGATTTGGTGACTAGGTACAAAATGAAGTATACCATCTTTTTCTCCATAGTCGAAAACCTCTAAATTGGAAGAAGAAAAAAAAACAACGTAAAATAAAACATTCGTCACAATGAGGAATCGAACCAACAAGGTCCCATTTCGGCCTGAATCGGTGACTAGGTACAAAATGAAGTATACCATCGTTTTCTCCATAGTCGAAAACGTCTAAGTTCAAAAAAGAAAAAATAAATAACGAAAAATAAAATATTCGTCATAATGAGGAATCGAACCAACAAGGTCCGATTTCGGCCTGAATTGGTGACTAGGTACAAAAAAAAGTATATCATTTTTTTCTCCATAGTCGAAAACCTCTAAGTTCAAAAAAGAAAAAAATAAATAACGAAAAATAAAACATTCGTCACAATGAGAAATCGAACCAACAAGGTCCGATTTCGGCCTGAATTGGTGACTAGGTACAAAAAAAAGTATATCATTTTTTTCTCCATAGTCGAAAACCTCTAAGTTCAAAAAAGAAAAAAATAAATAACGAAAAATAAAACATTCGTCACAATGAGAAATCGAACCAACAAGGTCCGATTTCGGCCTGAATTGGTGACTAGGTACAAAAAAAAGTATATCATTTTTTTCTCCATAGTCGAAAACCTCTAAGTTCAAAAAAGAAAAAAATAAATAACGAAAAATAAAACATTCGTCACAATGAGAAATCGAACCAACAAGGTCCGATTTCGGCCTGAATTGGTGACTAGGTACAAAAAAAAGTATATCATTTTTTTCTCCATAGTCGAAAACCTCTAAGTTCAAAAAAGAAAAAAATAAATAACGAAAAATAAAACATTCGTCACAATGAGAAATCGAACCAACAAGGTCCGATTTCGGCCTGAATTGGTGACTAGGTACAAAAAAAAGTATAACATTTTTTTCTCCATAGTCGAAAACCTCTAAGTTCAAAAAAGAAAAAAATAAATAACGAAAAATAAAACATTCGTCACAATGAGGAATCGAACCAACAAGGTCCCATTTTGGCATGAATTGGTGACTAGGTACAAAATGAAGTATACCATCGTTCTCTCCATATGCGAAAACCTAAATGTGGATTTTCAAAAAATATTTGACCGCGGAAGGATTCGAACCAACGACCTCCTGTTGGTTAATAGGCTTGGAGCTAGATTAGTAAACAGGCGCGCTACCACTGCGCCACGCGGCCTATAAAACACTATGGGTCAGATGGCCCTTTTATGTTTGTCAGAGCCGACAAAATCCATGGACGTGAAATATAGAGTGGTCCACGTTTTTGACTATAACTCGGCTCAAAATTGTCCAAAATTGCCCAAATTTTTTTTGGGGGTTCTCGAGGTCCTCTCAAAAACTATGGTATTGTCAGATTCTGAAATAGTGTGATTTTTGCTACTTGAAATCAGTACTTTTCATAAACATATTTTTTATAAGATTTTTCACTTTAACTCGACTGAAAACAGACCAAAAGACGCAAAACTTTTTCTGAGTTCCTATGTGTTGTACAACACACTTATAAATTTCCAGACTCTTGTTCGACTTACAAGGGAAGGTCACCAGGTGAGCGTTCAGAAGTTTTTTTCATATTACGCCAGTCGATTGATGTGGGTAATAAATAAATACTTCAAAGATATCAAGCAACAGAACTAGCTAGGAAAAAAGTTACGATGCCTCGACCTTTCTTTCCAATACAAAAATGCTTCTTTTCCTAACCTTTTTTCGTAAAAATTACTCATGATTTCTGTGTTTTTTGGTTCTTTTAATGCACAGTAAATGAAATTTGAAGCACTATTACTTTTTTCCTAGCGAGTTGTGAGACTCGCTTAGCATACATATGTTTTAAAGATTTGCGTCATAAAGGTTTTGTTTAAGTCTGCCGAATACACAACATTTTTTAAGTCCGCCCATACCTTCTACATATGTATGACATTGAAAACTTTTTTCAGATGTTTTTTGCTTTTCTCTGTGTAAATATTTTATCGTCATTTTTGAAAACAATAATTTAGTCCAAAGTTGGAAATTTTGTTTCAAAAAAGCATAATTTTCCTCTTTTGACAGCGCCAAATCGGTTTTTCGATTCGTTTCGTTCACTATGATTCATTCAACTTTTTTGTTCTTTACGCCATCAGACCACCAGAAAAGTGCACTTTTTTGTTCTTTGAAATGCCGAAACCCAGTTGGTGTAGTTGCGCACACAACTTTTTTTCACGTTCCTAATAATTATCCTGAACTCACACCGTACTCAATTTAAAATGGTTTGAGAGATTCAAAATTTGGGATGAATAACAGGTGTCAAAAATTGACCTACCAAAGTACCTGAAGATGGAAAATTAAGCTAGAATTTCCAGTCAATTCTCGATAAACTGTATATATTTCCAATATTTTTCACAACGTTATATTAACGAGATGTTAGGAAACCATTTGATATATATATATCAACGTTTTTTTCTGTTGAAAAATGTTCAGAGACTCCTCATCACGTTTCTTTTCTTTTTCCAACAAAATGTATTTGCATTAGTCATTCTTCTCTAGAGAAAGAGATCTTTCTTATTTCTATCTTTGATATATTTCATTTTTTCGAAACTATTTTGTTCAGTTTTCAGAAGCCAGGCTTTCTTTAAAAACGAATAAAAGCAAATAGCCACTCATGAGATACAAGAGGAGGAGCCATTTTCTCTCCCAAAAATTTAAAAGATTTCAGAATAAAAACAGTACAAACTTTTTTTCTTGATTTTTTTTTCTCATGCATTTCGTCATTTTTTTTCGAACATCTGGAACTGTTTTTCATTTTTTAGCGCGCTCATTTCTCGATCTTGAATTTCTTGACTCACCCCTCTTCATTGTTCCGCAAAATGGCCGCCAATCAAAGAGTTCCCAATGTCGCTGAACAGGCTGAAAAGTAGGTGCTAAGAAAAGTTGAATAAACAAGAAACACATTTCGTAGAAGTAGTTTAAAATTTAAAAATTCTCTGTTTCAGCCAAAATGTGGTTCGTCTCCAACCACATGTGCCTGGCGAGGACTTCATGATTTTTCGAGTGAGGTAAGTTTTTTTAAAGTTCGAAACAGTGACGCAGAAAAAAAAATGTGAAGTATTTTTTAGCTCGATAAAAACTTCGAGAAACGTTTTTTGGAGCTATCAGATCACAAAAATCTGTTCGTTTATACTTTTTTTTTTGATTTCACTAAATTGATTTTTTTGGATTACGCAAATTCCATTTCAAAAAGAGTTTCCAACTTTTCAAAGTTCGAAACTTTAAATCACTTACAAACAATTTTGTTGCAGGCCAGAAGCTGCCCCACATCAAGAACGTTTTCTTCATTTTGTGGCAGCGGACAACTTCGATTTGATGCAACAGCATCTGGGCCGGTGAGTTTATTTGATTCTGAAAAATGAAATGAGGTGATTTCGCAAAATTAACTTCAAAAAAAAAATCCATGTCCTAAATTTTTCCTGAATTTTTTTCTGAAATTGTATACTCTCTGTTTCAGCCAAGGCATCAATCCGCAATATGATATTATTGCCGGTGGCAATAATTATATGCTGCAACAAATGAGGTAAGCTTTTGTATCAAATATTTAAAAAAAAAGAGCTTAAAATGAATCTGGGGTAAAGATTCCATACACTTTATATAAATTCAAAATAATAAAAAAACAATAGAAATTTGAAAAAAAAAACTTTTCTGCTTTGAACTTCATCGAATTCTTATTTTCCGTTATTTTATATGCTAAACTGGGAAAATTTCGTCGAGAACCTTCTGAAAATAGTTGTCTTTTGTTCAAATACCAGAATGAAATTTAATACATTTTTACCAGTTTAGAGGCTTTAAGATATTACAACGGTTTCATCAACTATGATCGCGTTTTTTGGAACAACACTTGAAATTATTAGTCAAAACTTTTGGTTGACCAGATCACAAAATATGTTCCCTTTCCCGAACTTTCATATAAGGTCAACTTGCTCATTTCCTTTTTGAAGTTGTAGAATCTGTTTTATTTAATGTAATACGTTAATTTCAGATTGCCTGGTCGTGTCGAAGTGAATGTCATGCAAATCCCGCATAGGCGAGTTTCTGAAAATTATTCTAGAAGTGGATGCATTGAGAGTATCAAATCCCAAAAATCAATATGTTACCTTTCTGGAGACTCATTTTCAAAACAAAAAAAATTCAATCTCAAATCACATTTTCTGTAACTTTTCTCGTTTGAATTTGAAAAACACACATATGATGAATTTTAAGAAGTTATGTGAAATAAGTTTGAATTTTTCAAAAAACCGAATTACTACGATATTTCCATGAATTTTCTCATAGGAATATTTCACTTAAAATTTGATTTTATCTCATTTGCAGATATCTCCGAAACAGTTTCTTGAACTGGTTGGTTGGGCAACTCGCGGGAATTCCGGATTTCGAACGGGAGTTGTAAGTTTGAAAAATCTCTATATAACTCACAAAAAAAGCTTTTTCAGTGGAGTCACATTAGAACGATTCTTCCATATGTTCATCTATTTCCGCCGGTTTCTCCCTGATATGTATGCTTTCTTGATTTTTACTTTAATTACATATATTTCTTTATTTTTAGTCTTGACTTGGACGAGCGAACGATCAACTTTATGATCCTTCTGAGGAACATAACTATGTTCCCATCTCGATACCCGATTATTCATCGGGATATTATGGCAAGAGCAATAAGAATTATTGAACCACCGAGGTTCAATCAGCAAGGAGTGGAAGGACAAGTATGTTCAGAAAATATTCAATTTCTGATTGATTGGCTTATATTATTGATTTTCAGAATGGTATAGTACATCCACCGCAAGCAGGACCAATTCTTCAACAACACCAACAACAACACCAACAACAACAACACCAACAACAGCAACTTCAACCACAAGCTCCACCAGGATACAAGTAAGTTGATCCCGAATTTTTTTTGTTGGGCAAAGCTAAAAACTAAGAAATCTTATGAATATAGTTCTTATACCCGTCTCGTAAAACCAATTATATGAAATAGCTTAAACAAGTTTACTAGTTTTTCTATGGGGGGAAATTCATCACTGAGACTATTCAAATTTTCCATTAGCTCCTAATTCAAAATTTTAAAATATGATCATTCCAGTAATAACAACATTGGACTCAGAAGAAGCACGAGAGTCGCTGCTTTAAGGAGACAAAAGAACAACCAGCCGGCTCGAGTACAAACTTCTACCGCAAACAGAGCCACCAGACCAGTATGTTTGAAAAACAAGATTTATTTTTAGCCTTTTTTCTTAATTTCAGGCAAGAAACAATGGAAGACGAGGATCTCGTGAAAGTCGAGGTCGCGGTAGAGGTAGAACAGCTCCAAACTCGGTATGTTTTAGAAAAAAACATATTTATCTCCCCAATTTACTTTGATTTCAGAGCGTTGGTCGTCCATCGAGATGAATCGTCACCCCTCATGTTTTTCTCGAATAATAATTGATTCATTGTAATGTTTTTTTCCTGCTATTTCATCATTTTTGCACATGAACATTTTATACCATCTCGAATTCTATCTTTAAATTTCTTTAAAGAAACTAAGTATGTTGTCTAGTTATTTATATTTAAAATTTGAATTAAACTGAATATCTCATTATACTTCAAGGTTTTATTTTCTTTCATGCTCTTACGCAATCATATGGCCATGAAAATGCAGTTTTTCTTTTGAAAGTTGGTTGCTAAACTCTTCAATGTTGTTGCGCAACAAAATTTCTGAAACATTCACTATTTGTCCCCTTTTTTTGAACTGGCACCAGCTGACCTTGTGTATTTTTTCACCCACCCAGTTTTATTTTCAACCCTCCTTCTTGCTTGATTTTTCAAAAATTGTCTTATAATCATTTGGCGATTTCGTCATATTTTCTATTAATCATTTCAATCATTTTTTGACAATCTGCTACTGTTCACTCTTCTTGATTTTCAATGATGACATTATTTCCAATAGTGGATGATAAATAACACACAGCCACCAAGCGGTGTCTTTTCGTGCCTTGCTGAGAAAATTGAGTATGGTGACATTTTGCATTTCCTCATTGTTTATTTTTCTATTAATCATCATTGTACGAGATAGCTACTGGCACTCTTACCAAGATTTGAATTTTTGAAGATTGATTTTGCAGATGTTGTTTGATTATGTTACTACCGTTTTACGGATAATTTTTCGAGTCGACAAAAAATTCAAACTAGTTTGAAACAAATTTTCTTGAGGGCCCAGTCCCTACTTTTTTAACTAAAAAAAAATCATGAAAAATTTTCGGCTTGTTTTGAAAAGTTTCGAAAATGTATTTTCTGTGGACCAGAAATGGATGTCCTTGAAACGGTTCGACTAAATAACTTCTCTGAAACAAACAGGCACAGAAAAAACAGAAGTGCTTCTATATTTTCGTTACTGTCCGATCAAATCATAAATATTTCCATAACGGAATTTTTGGAACGGACTGACAACATTTTTGAGAGATGATTTTCCGATTATGACCGTTGATCACTTCGAAACGTAAAATTGACCCAACTTCAGGACCAGGTCCGTTTTTTTCTGTACCGAAATGTATGAAGTTGAGCTTATGATGAAGTTACTTTTCGAATTCATAACAACACGGATGCTGTAATTTTTTCCCATCTATTCTGCTTCATCTTTTTGACTAACTAGTAATATCCCTATTAGAATCCGTGTTAAAATTGCCGCGCCGTGCACCACAAACGCGCTAGTCTTCTGTCAATGACGCCGGTTGTGTGTTTGCACGTTCTCGGTTGTTACTTTTTTTTTCTGGTTTAGAGGATTGATGTGTTTTCTTGACTTGTAGGTTCCTTCTAGGTTTTCGTGTTCTGGGGATGGTCTTAAACCATCCCCCTCTTGTCATAAACGGTATTTGATCAATAAAACGTCAAATATCAAACACTTCGTTCATTTCTTGTTCCGATAGTGGTTTTTATCCACTTTAATCTTTGTTGTCATGCAAGTTCCGAAGAACAACAACCAGGAAAATGCAACTTGGGGGCCGAACCGAGCTGAATGGATGCATTTTTGTCATTTTGCACTTTTCTTGTGTTCCCAGCTGCATTTTCATCGCAGCACGGGATGAATGCTGAGGAACCTTGAGGAAAAGTGATAATTATGACTATTCTACACCGAATTGGCGACATTGATGGTAACAATTGAGATGTTTTTGAAGTTTTTATGATGATCGAAGGATAGATGAACCGAAAATTGAAGAAACCTGGAAGCCGAAGTCAGAAACTTGTGGAAAAATGGGAAAATCGGAAGAAACACGATCCATGGAAGAAACAGTGAGCATTGGTGATTCCAAGAAGATGATGAGACCAATAAGAAGCTCAAGGAAGCTGTTTAGGATTAGAGATGTGTTGTCGGAAGATTATTGGAAGCAAGATGTATGATTTTGGTGGAAAATTCTGGAAAACATGGGTTGTTGGGTTATTTTAGGAAGAAAGTCGGGTAAAAAGAGACGGGGAAGCTGAAACCGAAGGAGAATGTGGAAAAAGAGGATTGCGCATCCCTCACAAAAATCCTGTTTGCGACTCCAAGAAAATGGAGAACGATTCGAACGTCAAATATGCGTGGGTAGGTTGGGTGTTCAAGTGCAAATGCCAGGTCGATGCTTTTGTCGTTATGGATGCTATATAGCTAACATGGCGATGTCTGGAGAAGCAGCCAATCGACTCTTGGATTTAATTATGAGAATTGACCCCCCTGTCGTAACTTTAGAGCCACCTCAACAGTTTTTTTGGCTAGTAGCGCCGGGACGGCTTTCTTGAAGGAGAGGAAAGTAATATCGCTATTAGAATCCGTGTTAAAATTGCCGCGCCGTGCACCACAAACGCGCTAGTCTTCTATCAATGACGCCGGTTGTGTGTTTGCACGTTCTCGGTTTTTACTTTTCTTTTTCTGGTTTAGAGGATTGGTGTGTTTTCTTGACTTGTAGGTTCCTTCTAGGTTNGACGCCGGTTGTGTGTTTGCACGTTCTCGGTTTTTACTTTTCTTTTTCTGGTTTAGAGGATTGGTGTGTTTTCTTGACTTGTAGGTTCCTTCTAGGTTTTCGTGTTCTGGGGATGGTCTTAAACCATCCCCCTCTTGTCATAAACGGTATTTGATCAATAAAACGTCAAATATCAAACAACCAGGACAATGCAACTAACTTTGTAGTCAGACATTTTGTTGATTCTCTTTTTCTCAAATCCTTCTTCTCGAATTATAAAAATTTTATTTCTCACATCAACACTTTTTTTCAGTAGTCGTGTCGTCGTACTCACGATAAAATGGAAGAAGATATGATAAATCGAATGTTTGAAGGTCTCCAACGACTTGAACAAAATGAGCTGAGAAATGAAGAAGTTCAGTTAGCTCCCACTGTGGAAAAGTGAGTTTGTTGATTCTCAAAATTTGCAACGCAAAAGAATTTTCAGTAATATGCCATTGAAATCAAGAGTCAACGCCGTCGTCGGAGTGATCCGTCCAGTGGTACCGCGAGAAAATAATAGAGACATGTAAGAACTGGAACTTTTGATGCTTAAAAATCAGAGGGTAGAAAGACAACATAAGACAGTAGAACTGTCGAATATGTACCAGTTAGTAATGCCAAGCCTTCTGTTAAAAGCTATGTCTCCATTTGCTTGGACCTTTTGCTTTTGAAATCCAAGAATCTAACTCAAATTTCACAATGAACACACATTCCAAGAAAGCGGAAAAAAAAAGATTTTCTTTCATGCATTGCGAAACAAGCTTAGAAAAAATCCTCATGTGTCACTAATAAGTAGGGAGATTGACATTTGAGTTTTCCCATATCAAAAAATGTATATTTTTGCTTCAAAAAACAGTGAGTACATATTCCTTCCTTTTTCAGACAGCAGCAGCAGCAGCAACGAATGGGACCTCGAAATGATGAGCGTATCATGTGAGTTTTTCAGTTTCCGATGGTTCGACCCAAATTTTACTTGTGTTTCTCAGGCAGCACCAAAATCACCAACATCATCAGCAGCAACAATATCATCCATATCAACAACATCAGCCACATCAGCAACATCAGCAACGAATGGGACCGAGAAATGATGAGCGTAATATGTGAGTTTTTTCCGACCCTGATGGTCTAACCCAAAAATTACTCGTGCTTTTCAGGCAGCACCAACATCACCAACATCACCAGCAGCAACAACACCAACAACAGCATCATCAACAGCAACACCAGTATCATCAGCAGCAACAACATCAACAGATAGCTCGAAACGAATTGGAGCAAATGATGTGAGTTTCCCAGTATTTGTTGATCTGACCCGAAATTCACCTGTGGGTAATAAACCATTTTTTTTAAATTTCAAATCAAATCAGACTGTCTCGAATATTTGAAAATCTAACACCTAAAACATTTTTTAAAGTTTTTTTTTATTATTGTTAAATTCAAACAACGATATTATTATTATTACGTCCAATCATGATTTTTTGTTGAAAAGACCATGTATTTTTTCGAACATTTTGTGCTACTTAAATTTGAGGGATAACACCAGGATGCTGAAGTTGATGGTATGCTGTGATATTTTTTAAGTTTTTATTGAGAAACATTTTTTTTTCCGATGAGTACAGTATAAACTTGAGTACAAAATAATAACTCATGTCAAATAATTCTGAAATTGAAATACAACACTTCCAATTTTCAAACATTTCAGAGAAAATGTGATGCCTCTCGCCCCCAGAAATGCCGGTTATGAGCAAGCAATTATGTAAGTCATTTTGGGGGTTTGTGTATAGAAAAAATATTTTTCCAATAACAAAAAATCGAGAGAATTTTCAATCCCCTTTTGAACTCGAAATGCTATTTGGAACTGACGTTTTGAAAATGTTATCAATATTAGTTTTCCAGCCAAGCGGAACTCGCAATCCCGGATCATTATCTCTATGAGATTGCAAGAAGGTGAGTTTTTTTTCAATTTATAAGAAGACGCATCCTAGAAAATTTTAATTATGTAGCTTCTTGTCAATGTTTACGTTTAATCATTCAAAATTTGCACCAATAGATCAAACTTTTTGAGCACTGTGAAATCGTTCTCTTTTTCTAAAGAATATTCCAAAAGATTTCACAAGTTTTCATATTTGAGGTCAACTAGTTTATTTGAAAACTGAACAACGGCAGATTTATAAAAAATCTTTAAAAAAAAGATTTTTCAGCCATTTGAGACGAAACCACGTAGTGCTGTTGGAGCATCTAGCAGAAATTGATGAATTCGAACAAAGATTGTTAGTTTACTTTCAAAATCTGAAAACACATAATTTTTCAGTGCTGTACATGCGGATCAGTTTATCGCGACAGTTCTCGAATATCCACAAAATGGAACTCATCGGTGAGTTAATTATGAAAAACACACAACCATTAAGTTTTTCTAGATTGCGAGGGTTTGTTGAAGCTGAAAGAAGAAGGCGCCAGAGACAACAAGCCGAGCAACGCATGGCGCATCATCCACAATGTCAATGCGATGAATGCATTCTTCGTCATCAATCAACAAATGTAAATTCGAACCTCTATGAGTGATTTTTTTGTTGTTTTATTTTGTTTATTATAGTAACCCATAAAATATGTAAGGAATCTCTTTTTTCGACTTGAGAATCAACCATGTAATCACCAACTTATTTTTTCTTCTACACAAATCTTCATCCAAAGTTTTCCCTTATAGGAAGTGCTGTTTTTTTTTTGAATACAAATTCTACGAAAAGGTGACAAAAACTGCTTTAAACAACCAATCATAGACTACGCAAGTTTTCCCGTTCTCTTCTTTTCTCTCTTTTTTTCGGTTCCGCCCAACGGCGTTTGCGCCTTCCTCTCATTTTCAGTTCACTTGATTTCGTTGATTAGTTTTTAGGAGTGGAGTCTCCTGTGTTTTGTATTCTTGTACTACTGATTCTCGGTTTTTTTTCGTGAAAAAAATGTCTGGCAACTCCTTCAATGGAAATCAAGCACCAAATGCCGAACAGCCTGAAAACCAGAAAGAACAGAGGTAAGAGTTTTCAGTCAAAACATTGTAAGTAAAAGCCTCAAAAGATTTTTCACTATTTTACGTGAATAAAACTGTGAATTTTTATTTAAAAGAAACTCGTCTTGGTTTACGTCCTGAATTTATTTTACCGGATATTTTCGTGAAAGGAGTCATATTGAAATTTGGAAATCAATGAAAATCTCCATGTGAAGAAAACTCCAAAATATCAATTTATTCATTTACACAAAAAATTTGATCTCGTCATCTATAAATTTGGAAAACCGTTTTGAATTCCAATTTTCAATTTTGTTCAGACAAAATCTTCTTCAAAATAAAAAAGATGATGCTGTGCAAGATGGCCATGTGGCGGCGAATTGTCAAACGGTGGAATACCCTCAGTAAGTTGTTTTTCAATAACTCCAGCAAGTAGGAGAAATTTATCTAGCCAACCAAACATGGCGAATTTGGGGACAATACAGTGTTCACGATATAGTGGCTTCTGAAAAAGAGATTCAGAGGCGAGCCACTAATTCTTATTTAATGTTTTAAAGGACTTTCTGATTAACTCTGAGTTTTTTTTTTAAATTTCATCTGAGGGGTAGAAATGTAACCTCAGGTTTATTCCAAAACATGGCGCCCACAAAATGTTTTCGAACCAAGTTCAGAGGGTGCCGACAAAGAGCTCACAGACGTGACTGAAAATATTAAAACACAGAACTTATGTTCTTTTTGATTTTTTCTCAGCTGACATATTTCGTTATCTAGGGTTTTCACTGAACCCTTTAAATTCGAATTATTCAATATTTTCCAGACATTATCATATGTTATGGCAGCCAGCAATTCTTTCGAACAATTATCAAAGGATGGAATGGTGGTAAGAAATGTTTTCAGCATGCAAAAAATAATTTTTATTTCAGTCAACCGAACATGGATGTGGGAGGAAACAGAGTTGGTGGTGTGGCGAGGTAAGCTACTAATTCTGTTCGAACAAAACCCAAACCTAACTAGATGAGTGGTAGGAATAGGTTCATTATCAAACAGTTTTGAATTTCAACCTGGTAATCTTTTTCAGACAAAACCCTTTGCCGTGGCTATCATCTGATCCATCCCTACCTTGGGTTGTTCGGACGACAAGCTTGGCTAGTTCTCATGCGCGTCATGCGGGTGAAAGGTATGGTTTTCTTCCACCAAACACGGAAGGGATTCTGCATGGCGTAGAACCCTCCACGTCTCGTCAGTTTTTTTCGCCACCACCACCACCCTACTATAATCCCGCACCCATATATCGTAGCCCATCAACATCATACGAAACACCAGCTCATCGATACGAGAGAAATCTACCATATCGCAGAGAGAGCAGTCAAAGAAGGCAGGGAAAAACACCAGTACGTTTGAGATGATGAGAAGTTCTGCAAAAATTTATTTGTTTATTTCCAGAGTAGAGAATCGATCTCATCTCAGCCAGAAAGAGATAAGGAATCACCAACAAACACGATTCCATTCCCACCTCCATCATAATATCCTCACAATTATTTACCATATTTTTAAAATATTTTTTTTGGGTTTTTCCCCCTAAATACTTTCATATATATCCTCATACCTAACATCTCATATCATATCATCTTTAATAATGATATTGAATTTATTTTTACTTTAAATAACCACAATCCTCATTATTTAAACAAAAAATCTATTAGACGCCCTTTTCCTGGTTTCTAACAACAAAAAGCAACTGTTCGGTCCTCTCTATATACTTCTTTTTTGTCTTTTCCCAATATTTTCCTATGACCTTGCTTTCCTTCCCTTTTTTCGATTTTCTCCTTATCAAAAATACTCAGTTTTCCTTTGTTTCATATTTTTCTGGAAAAATATTTTAAAGTGTTGTAGGTATTTTAAACTAACAACCCGTTTTGTTATCTTCCAATTGACCATTTTTTTTGAGGGGAGTTCCGTTATTATATATTTTGGGGGAGAACACAGGAGAAAGTTGAATTATATTCAAAAAAAATGGAATGCAGAACTACCGGGAAAGTGATAAAGTGAGATATGTGAGTTAGCTTATCGGTCAAACAGGGTCCCGTGAAGGACATTTTGTCAACTAACAATTGACAATCAAAATCATAGCAAGGGTATCTCTCAAAAAATGTATAACACAAAAAAGGTTTGAAAATACTTTTCAAAGGGGAAATGTTTTTTAAACCAAAAAGAAAAGTTCCAAAAAGCGTGGTAATCGAGAATTTCTGGAACATACGCTGAGAAAAAGAAGAAAAACCAAAATAATTATTGTTGAAACACGGTGATTTAACGCTGCCATCTGATATAGAAAGAGTGCTGAGAAATAGAGAATAAAGGCTGTTCGATCTACTAGAAAAATTGTGGGTCTAAGAATTCGAAAATTAATATCAAGCGTATTTGTTAAGTTAAAAATATAAATCATGTTAGAATATGTATTTAACGATTTTCGGCTCAGTTTCAAGCAAATGTACCTGAATTTCCGTCGGTTTGAACAGGTTTCTCAAAAACAAATCCTAGACTCACAATTTTAAGAAACATGTAGATCACACGAGGCACGCTTTTTCTCTGCGCTCTCTTCTGTATCGCTTGGCAGCCTCCTTAATATTTTAAATCATCGTGGAAAGTCATATGGTAGATTCTTATATTCCAAGCACTCAATTTTTGAGATTTGGCTTTTTTTTTGGATCTTCTTTTAAGAACATTAAAATACTTGAGAAGAATAATATTCGCTCCGATAATCATCTCTATTTCCATAGTTGTCGGAGAAGCACAAGAAAACTGACCCCGGATCATTTTTATCGAATTTAAACAGAAATTAATATAATTCTAGGCACGCAAATAACCTGAATGTTGGTCAACAGTTGGATCGCTTGCCACGAAATTAAATGGTTATATGTTCTATTGCCGCCCGCCGCCTCCTTTTTTCTTCGAGTCAATTTTGAAAATCATTCCGTTTTCGAAAAATATACTGTACAAAAGTTTATTTACATGTGTCATCGTGGATTGCTTCTTTAGCCTCCGATTTTCGATGGCGTAGCCCAACATACCGTGGGCCTAGACTTTCGCATTTGAATGTGCCAACGAAATCAAACTTGCCCTTTTGATGAAACTTCACTGTATTGGATCCACCATTTTTTTCTCTCATTTGTTAAAGTGAGTACTGAACGGTTTTCTAGAACTCCAAATATACCCAATATACAATTTTGTCATCAACATATTCATGTCATGTCTATTGTTTCTTAATTATCGGCACCTATCCGTATATGGTTATGATTTTTCAGACAAGTTTAGTTTATTCTCAGGTTCATCATTTCCATGTTTCTCCCGATGGTTTGTCTATTATTTTTCACATTTCATTGTTTTTTTCGTATTTACCCACCGATCTACCTTATTATCCTCCAATAAATAATACTTTTAAAACAAGTTCCACTTGGTTTTTTTTTCCAAATTACCAAACATACATGAGTCACAAGCCGAACCGTATTTTTGAGAAAACGGTCTGGCGCGTCGAGCCGTAGTTTCGCCCCTTTGTCCAACTATGGGAACAAATTTAACCCATGTTGTAAAAATTTTTCTTTGCGTGAGAACATACTGTCCTTTCTTTTTATATATTTTTTTTGCTCCGCGAATCGAAATATTCTTCTCAAAAAAAATCGATGCAACTATAAATCAATCCCATTCCTTCTTTTTTGCGAATATGCGAGCGTTGATGGATTCGAAAAAAAAAAACAAACTGACGCGAAAAAAAGATGTAGCTGTCTTATTGACAAGCCTAACCATAAAATGTGGAACCACTTAGATTTTCTATATGCACCATTTTTGTATATAAACTATTGCCTATCTGTTTATGTTATACGACCTAGGTTGTCTGGGTCACAGCTTTTGATGCGTGGATTTATTTATTTGATATGTATCCTCTATTCATTTTTTTATCAGAAGCTCATTAAAGTTTAAAATCTCCGTTTTTCTCACTTAAAGTAGTAGTGCACTCTTTTTTGAATTTTGCCGTTCACCAGCAGTCGCTCTCCCATTAAGTGAGTCATCAAAGCGGTTCCTATCAAAAAAAAAANAGGAAAACGACGATGTTTCTAAGACTCAATATCATGAACACTGCGCCGAGTGTGATCAGGTATGGGCTGTCGGAGTAAGTATTTTTTTTTACGTTCTACATACATAACCACCACTACTATATTTGTAATTTTGTCGTCAGAATGAGAAAAGTTATGATTTTATATGAAATTGTTAAGTCTGATTGTTGTCTGATTTTTTTTTCACTTTTTCGAAATTCGAAATTCATTTGTCTTTGTTGTAGGATAGTTTTATTTTTTTTTGATTGTCCAACTATGGTAATTTTGATTCAATTGTAGGTAAGAGATATTCGACAAGTGTCTCACTAGTTGCAGATAGAATAATACGCCGAGGTACAAAAATATTGAACACCTTTCTCGAAAGATTACAACAAAAAATATAAAAACTAATTATTCCTTGAAAAAAAGCAGGAGCCACAATAATTATTCGTTTGTTTATTTAGTCCACTGTAATGTTTTGAGAATACAAGAGGAAAAAAAAAGAAAAGTGATGCAATAGGCTTGTGCACATTTTTTTGCATATTTTGTCGCTGACAGTTTTTTCGCATTATGATGGGAGATAAATAATAGACATCTTTTACTCGAGAAAAACGAATTTTTATATTGTTTTCTGAACTCGGGTATTTTTTGATAAAGATTTCTTATTATTTAGTAGTGACAGCATCAAATGAGTATTGCAAAAATTACCAAATATTCAACATTTCATTATCCAACTTCTATAATAAAAATTATTTCTTTTTGCAAAACGTTTCTGCTATCATTTTCATTTTTTTTGTAACTCTAGGATTGGACCTCCCCACAATTTTTGAAAACACAGTTTGTGAGTTTCAGTTCCAATCATCAAAAGTAGTAACTGAAACTCAAAAATCAGGTCGCAAATATCGGTTGACAAAATATAAAAACTGGCGAGATGACGTAGAACCATGAAAAAGAAGAAGAATCTGGTTAGAGAAGTCTCACTCTTTTGTATTTTCGTAATTTCTTAATCCCTCGTTATTACTATTCAGCTTCAAATAACAGTACAAACAGCTTCATAGAAAACTTTAATTGGATATATTCCCTTTTCCGATTTCACATCTTGAAATTCGTAATACATTGTTGATTATCCTCTTTTGCTATTTTTGGTTACGTGCGATCTTTTCGTTACGTGTATATTCCAAAAAAAAAAACGATTATCCAAGATACCAGTTTATGATTTGAGCATTTGAAAAAATAATTATTCATTTTTAGCGTGTCGATTTTGTTGCTAAAGCCCATTAAAGTGGTAATTCATTCAGTGTATCATCAAAAACGAATTGGTAACCTCTAGGAATAGAGTTTTTCTATTATAATAATACTAGAAATAATGGGTTGAAAATAAAAGGGCATGCCCATATATTAGAGAAAATACGGTATGTATGACTCATATTCTGCACATTTTCACCATATTCACTTTTTCTGTTCTTATTTCTATAAGCGAGATAGTATGGGCAAAATGGAGAATTATTCATTTCACAATCAAAACATTCATGCCTCTTGATCAGAGTCTCCGCCCTTTTTTCTTCACTCTTTCTAATGGCCCTCATTCCACTCAGTTTCCAGCTTCATAAAGAGCAATTTTCTCTGATTTTTTTTCTTGAACATCGTGATTCTTCGAGACATTTTGGTCGAACAGGATAACAAGCCAAGTACCATATTTTTCAATCTAACTCTAACTTCATGTTTTTGTGCCACCCCTTCTCCCCATCTACTTATTTTACTCGTCATGAAAAAATCATACTACATAGTCTGATAGCTCCCTTCTAATTCTTTCGTATCCTTATGTTTACTGCAAAAGAACATGTTTTTTCGCTTGAAGGCTTCAATCTCCATGAATAGAAGAAAACATTTTTTCCAACAAAAATGGTTTTCCTAACATTTTGTTCCGTTATTCGTACTTCCATTGTATTTTTTTGGTTGAAAAACTCATTCGCAGTGGGAAACACGTCAAGTCTCAGTTTTTTTTTCGGTTTTTTTGGGGTAGAAAATAGGTATATGTTTTCAATAAACGCTGATTCAATAATTTATGATAATCTTTCGAAATAAAACAAATTTCTGATCTCGAAATTATTACTAACAAGTGAACGTCGCCAGGGCAATCAGCAAAGAGCAGTGGTAGAGTTGTAGTCCAGGGTGACTGAGGTCGTTGGTTCAAAACTCATCCTCGCCTTATTTTAAAAGAATATAATTCTTCATTTCGAAATTTTGGATCGATGGATAACTTTTTCTTCTTTCATACTCTAAATCAATTTTTTTCGGTGTAATGAAACAACAAAAAAGTTTTGAAAAAAAAACAGAAAACGGCAGGATCGGGAGTCGATCCAATGACCTCATGCACTCTGGACCAACAATCTGTCACTGCTCCTTGCTTCTGTTGCAAAAGTATGAGAAATAGGTCGACATCTAATTTCTGTTTAATCCTATTTTAAAAAAAAATCCTGAAGTTTGAGGTATTTATACTTTTTTCTAGCGAGTAGTGAGACTAAGAATTTTTGAAATGTTAATTTTTCATCAAAATTTATCGACTAGCTCTTCACTGGCGACCTTCTTTTGTAAGAATTTCAAAAAACATTTTCAGACTTCTATTCTTGAAATTTTTTTTAGTTTTGAAAATAGTATTTTGGTCATAGTCTTATTAGTATTTTTATCAATAACATTAATGGTATTGCTATCCGAAAACATATTTGTACTTTTATTATTTTTCTTTTTCATCTACCCAGCATCTCATTGTAGTTGTTCATTCGCACTTTTCTTATTAGTCTCGACAAACAGAAGGAGATTTATATTTCATGATTATTTCTGGATTTGTGGTCGCACGGACACAACAAAACGACCTTCCAATTTTTACACCCTTTTTCGTTCCTCTAGCTGATTTGAATTTTTAGTTATGTTTTTTTTTTGAATGTGACTAAGAATGCTCTTTAAAAATGAAGTTGATTTTTTTCACGGTTTTTCTTTCACGTGTCTCGCGCTTTACCCAATTGTTATATTTTTTAGACAATGATGTCATCCGAATCGACAAACTTCGAAGAAACCAACGAATCTGGTGCCGTAGTAATGATTCAATCGACTGGATCCGAAGCAGGAAGGTGAGGAATGTACAATTTTGTACACATGATTCAAAAAAAAAAGTTCTAGTGCAAGATGAGTTTAAATTGAAAAAAAATACAATTTTTCGAATTTGGTTACTACTATTTTTTTTAGTTTTTAAAAATACGAACATTCTCAATTCGCGAAAAAAAACATATTCTCAATCTTGGTACATCATAAAATAAAAGTTTACCTGGAAAGTTTAGTTCCTCCTTTTTGCATTATTCTTTCTAGGTCCCATTAATTTTCGAGGTTTTTTTTCTGAAAATTTGTTTGTTAATTATGTAAAAACTTGAAAAGATTTGTTTTTCAGAAGTGTTCAAGCTGAACCTGTAGGAGGAGCAAATGCTGGAAACAATCGAGAGCCACAAAAGTAAGTTGTTGAAAATCATCTACCAAGTTGAATCAAAAATTATGATTTTCTTATGTTATTCTGGAACGTTTCTCGAATATTTTGAATTAATTGTTTTCAGCGCTCAAGAAGGATTGGTCCCACAAAACTCTTCGTCAAGTTCCGCAAACAATTTGAACCAAGAGAGGTATGTTTCCGGGAGATAACTGGAAGTTAAACAGCCAAAAACTTCAGATGAAAACTAATATGCTTTTTAAACGCTGGGAATTTTTTAAAACTTCATTCACAGTGTAAAATCATTATTTATTCAAGTCTTTTAATAATATTTAGAAAATATTACGCAATGTTTATTCCAAACGCTGTGAGTTTATGAAAAAAATGAAGACTAAAAACTTCATAGGAATGATTTACGAATTAATTGAGCGAAAACGCTGAAAATCACAAATTTTCTAAGAAAAAACTATTTATTTGAAAGAGATTTAATTTCGAAGCTCTTGTGAATTTGCTCAAGAATATTATTTTGTTAATTTGTGGGAACTTATAAAACTTCTTCAAAAATAATTGTTTTTCAGCGGCCGTGGAAATCGCCAGAACGAAGTGAATGGTATTCAATTGTTGGATGGTCCGCAGCAGAATCAGATGGCTGGTGGTACACCTCCAGATGCTTCTGGTGGTAATCCGCATCGGTAAGTTATTTTAAATACGTTTGTTTTAAATATCGTTTCCATTTCATATCATAATTATAGTTTTACCCTAAAAACTGACAATATAAGATCAGGGACTGATTTCAAAGTAAAGTCAATTTGATAATTGGCATCTACGCACAAAATTAGGTGCAGAAAAATGTTTCCAACCAAAAATACCAGAAGAAAAATTTTTCAATGCTAAAAATATAAAATGCACGGATTTTCTTTAAAAAATATTCTAATCTGAAAGAGATTTGATTTCGCGGGTGCCATAGAGCGCGTGAAACCGATGAGATTTGAGACATTACCGTGTGAAAAATTTCGCAAATCTCAAAAATCCAGTTTTACGGTGAATTTCGATTTCAAAGCCTCATTAGTGATATCTAAAAAAACAAACAAAACATCTCTTTACACCTATTTCTTTCTTGGATTCAACAGAAAACTTGGCATGGCTAATAAATATGAAATATTCTTGTTTAAACAAGTGAATAATCTAACTTTTTCAGGGATCCCTTATTTCAACCACATCAAGCGCATCTAGTTGAATGTTTGCAAAAGTGAGTTTGTTGCGATTATTTTTCGGGAATTTTTGAGAAATGTGTGTTGGCACAGTTCTAGGAAAAAATTGGCCTATGCGAGTGTTCAGTTTTCTCGGCTCAAGTTGATAATGTTAATAATCATGAATTTTATAGTGCTATTCGTAATTTCTGGGACCATCCAAATGGAGAACAACGGGTCGAACCTGAGCAACTCATTCTGCCATTACGGTTAGTCCTGAAAATTTGAGACAAAACAATCGTCAGCTTATACAATGGATACAAAACCATTTTATTTGAAAAAAAAAAATAACAAGAAACTAAGAAAACTAGATCTAAAAAACAAATGAATTGACATTTTACGATAGTATTTTTTTGAAAATGTAAATTTCGCTCCATAGTCAGATCAGGCTAATTTTTGTGGTGAATGAACTAACAATGACCACTATGAGAAACCACCCTGATTATGGAAAAAAAAAACATCCAGCCATTGTGGTGTGTGGAGGTGAAAAACCGTCTTCACTTGCCCCTCTTAACTGTTTCACATATCAAAACAGCTATTTTTCAAAATGAAATTTTCAAAGATTTAATCGCAGTGGAAGTTCAACCAGATCTCCAACCAGCTCAACATCAAGAGTGAGTTTTAAAACAAATGTTCTTCAAACAAGCAAGTTTTTTTCTCAAAAAACTCAGTCTACTTCAAAAATTTATATTCATACAAAAACATTGGAGGATTCTATCCCACAAAAACTAACCTAGAAAGAACAAGTTGTTTTCCTTCTTGACAATTTGTGCGAATTCATAAAATATTTCTAATTTTTTTCCAGCGACCATGCCAATGGTCAAAACGAAGTGAATGATTTTCAATTGCCGAACCAGATGGCAGGCGGCCCACTTCCAAATGCTTTCGTTGATAATCTGCAACCGTAAGTTTCTTTTATATATATATATTCTTTAAAATCTCGTTCACATTTTGTCTAATAAGTACAGTTTCAACCTTGCTTTTTCAGAGATCTCCTTTAAAAAATACAAATATTCTCAATTTGAAAAAAAAAAAACATATTCCCAATCTTGGTACATCGTAAAATAAAAGTTTACCTGAAAAGTTTAGTTTTATCGCAGTCCTCCTATTTGCATTATACTTTTTAGGTCCCATTCATTTTCGAGGACATTTTGGTTATAGTTATAAAAAACATTACTGTATTGACTATAGAAAAAACTTGAAAAGACTAATTTTTCAGAAGTGTTCAAGCAGAACCTGTGGAAGAAGCAAATGCTGGAAACAATCGAGAGCCACAAAAGTAAGTTGTTGAAAATCCTCTACTACACTGTTTAAAAAAAATAGCAAGTTATCTTGTTCAATTATGAAAAGAGTTGCTCGAATTACCTGAATTTATTGCTTTCAGCGCTCAAGAAGGATTGGTCCCACAAAACTCTTCGTCAAGTTTCGCAAACGATTTGAACCAAGAGAGGTATGTTTCCAGGAGATACCTGGAAGTTAAACAGCGAAAACTTCAAATGAGAACTAATATGCTTTTCAAACTATGGGAGTTTCAGTCTTCAAATAATGTATAGAAAATCTCACTTAATGAATTCGGTCAAAAATATTATTTTTATCAATTTGTGGGAACTCATAGCAGCTCTTTAAAAATAATTGTTTTTCAGCGGCCGTGGAAATCGTCAGAACGAAGTGAATGGTATTCAATTGTTGGGTGGTCCGCAGCCGAATCAGATGGCAGGTGGTCCAGCTCCAGATGCTTCGAGTGGTAATCAGCATCGGTAAGTTATTTTATATACGTTTCTTTTTAATCTCGTTTCCATTTCATGTCATGAAACTAACAATATACGATCAGGAACTGATTTTGAAGTAAAATCAATTCGATAATTGGCATCTACGCACAAAATTAGGTTCATACAGTAGCGTGCATTAATATATAAAAAACGGAAACCACGTTTCACGTGATTACACCCCGTGTGCTTCTTCAAATCAAAATCTGAAAATTTCCTAGCATTGTAGACGACCCCTGAAAACCCAGAAAAAATTTTGGCATTGAATCATTTCCAGCAGAGTTCCAGTTTCAGTCAGAAATCTGAAATTTTATATACTAATGCACGGTACCGTAGACATGCTTCCAACCAATAATACCAAATGAAACAATTTTTCAGTTCCAAAAATATAAAATGCACGGTTTTTCTCCAAAAAATATTCTAATCTGAAAGAGATTTGATTTTGCGGGTGCCATAGAGCGCGTGGAACCGATGAGAATTGAGACATTAAAAAGTGTAAATTTCGCAAATCTTAAAAACCCAGTTTTAAGGTGAATTTCGATTTCAAAGCCTCATTAGTGATATCTGAAAAAAAAAACAAAACATCTCTTTACACCTATTCCTTTCTTGGATTCAACAGAAAACTTGGCATGGCTAATAAATATGAAATATTCTTGTCTAAACAAGTGAATAATCTTACTTTTTCAGGGATCCCTTATTTCAACCACATCAAGCGCATCTAGTTGAATGTTTGCAAAAGTGAGTTTGTTGCGATTATTTTTCGGGAATTTTTGAGAAATGTGTGTTGGCACAGTTCTATGAAAAAATTGGGCTATGCGAGTGTTCAGTTTTCTTTTCTCATGTTGATAATTTTAATAATCTTGAATTTTATAGTGCTATTCGTAACTTCTGGTACCATCCGAATGGTGAACAACGGGTTTATCCTGAGCAACTTCATCTGCCCATGCAGTAAGTCCTGTAAATTTGAAAAAAAACAATGAGCTGCTTATACCCTTAATACAAAACCAATTTTTTTGAAAAAAAAAAACAAAAAATTTTGAAGTAAAATCAATTTGATACAATGAATTAGCCAGCACAAGTTCCGTCAAAATGGGAATTTCGGGTCTCCAAAAAGTCAATTCTGCAATCAAAAAAAGACAAAACTACCAGGCAAATAAGAAAACAAGATTTGAAAAACAAATAAATTGTCATTTTACGATAGTATTTAAAAAAAAATGTAAATTTTGATTAAAGGTCCATAGTCAGATCAGGCTTTTTTTTCGTAGTGAAAAAACTAACAATGACCACTATGAGAGCTACCCTGATTGTCGGAAAAAAACATCTAACCATTGTGGTGTGTGGAGGTGCGAATTCGTCTTTACTTTCCCTTCTCAACTGTCTTACATAGTGCTATCGAATAGAGTGAAAAATAGAAAATAAAATCAAAAGTTATTTTCCAATATGAAATCTTCAGGTTTATAATCGCAGCAGAAGTTCAACCAGTTCTCCAACCAGCTCAACATCAAGAGTGAGTTTTGAAACAAATTTTCTTCAAAAAAAAAACCTCACCCTACTTTAAAAATTGATATTCATATAAAAGCACTGGAGGATTGTATCACACAAAAACTCACCTAGAAAAAAAAGTTGTTTTCTTTATTGACAATTTGTGGGAACTCATAAAATATTTCTAAAACTTTTTTTCCCCAGCGACAATGAAAATGGTCAGAACGGAGTGAATGATGTTCAATTGCCGAATCAGAATGCAGGCGGTCCACTTCCAAATGCTTTGGTTGATAATATGCAACAGTAAGTTAATTTTATATATATTTTTTTCAATCTTGATTCCATGTTGTATCATAAATATAGGTCCACCCTAAAAACTGACAATATAAGATCAACGATAGAGTTCGTGGAACTGATGAGATTTTTGACACTACCTGGTATAAAAATTTCGTAAATTTCAAAAAACCAGATTGAGAGTGATACATATATTCTACACTTACTTCTTTCTTGGATTCAGCAGAAAATGTGGCATGAATGAAAAATATGAAATTTTCTTGTCTGAACAAGTAAACAATCCAGCTTTTTCAGAGATCCTTTATTTCAACCACACCAAGCGCATCTACCCGAATATTTTCAAAAGTAAGTTTGTTGCGATTTTTTTTGAGAAATTCAGAGAACGTTGATTGCATGTGTTTTAAACAATATAAAGAGAAATTGAGCTATGCGAGTGTTCTGTGTTCTCAGCCCAACTTGAAAATGTTAATAATTATGAACTTTATAGTGCTGTTCGTAACTTCGTGGACCATCCGAATGGTGAACAACGGGTTGAACCTGAGCAACTTCATCTGCCCATACAGTAAGTCCTGCAGATTTGAAAAAAAACAATGACCTGCTTATACCCTAGACACAAAACCATTTTATTTTATCGAGCAGCTAAGAAAACAATATCAAAAAAACAAATAAATTGACATTTTATGATAGTATTTAAAAAAAAAAAAAATTTCGATCCATTGTGGTCTGTGGAGGTGAAAATTCGTCTCTACTTTCCACTCTCAACTGTCTTACGAATAGAGTGAAAAATAGAAAAAAATCAGAATAGTTATTTTCCAATATGAATTTTTCAGAGATACAATCTCAGCGGAAGTTCAACCGGATCTGCATCCAGCTCCACAACAAGAGTGAGTTTTGAAAGTTTCTTCAAACAAGCAAGTTTCTTCTTCAAAAACCTCACCCTACTTTGAAAATTGATATTCATATAAAAGCACTGGAGGATTCTATCCCACAAAAACTCACCTAGAAAGAACAAGTTCTTTTCCTTCTAGACAATTTGCAGGAACTCATAAAACATTTCTAAAAAATTTTTTTCCAGCGACCTTGCAAATGGTCAGAACGGAGTGAATGATGTTCAATTGCCGAATCATAATGCAGGCGGCCCACTTCCAAATGCTTTCGTTGATAATCTGCAACCGTAAGTTTATTTTATATATATATTTTTTTAAATCTTGATTCCCTGTTGTTTCTTAAAGGGGGGTAACACGAATTTTTGAGTATAGTTTTTTTTTATTTGAAACTAAAGAGTACCACCGACATAGTAGAACTACCAAGGGAATTTTTACCGGAAAATCTAGTATTCGAGAAAATTGGATTTAGAACTTTTTTTTGAACGTATACGTGGTAAAATTTGTAGGGGACTGGAGAAATTCTCGAATACTAGGCTTTCCGGTGAAAATTCCTCTGGTGGTTATACTATATCGATGGTGCTCTTTCTTTTGAACACAACGAAATTGATGGAAGCTGCACCAGAACAAAAATAGAAAGCTGCACCAAAAAAAAATTTCGAGGGGGGAGGTACACCAGAAACTTAATTATGTGCAAAAGAAAGAGCACCATCGATATAGTATAACCCCCAACGGAATTTTCATCGGAAAGCCTAGTATTCGAGAATTTCTCCAGTCCCCTACAAACTTTATCACGTATCCAGTTTTCTCGAATACTAGATTTTCCTGTAAAAATTTCCTTGGTGGTACTCTTTAGTTTCAAATCAAAAAAACTATACTCAAAAGTTTGTGTTACCCCCCACCCCCCCCCCCCATAAATATAGGTCCACCCTAAAAACTGACAATACAAAATCAACGATCGAGTGCGTGGAACCGATAAGATTTTAGACACTACCTGGTGTAAAAAATTTCGTAAATTTTAAAAACAAGATTAAGGGTGATACTTGATTTTGAAACCTAGATAGTGATATCTGAAAATAATAGACAAAACATACATATATTCTACACTTATTTCTTTTTTGGATTCAGCAGAAAATGATGAAAAATATCAAGTAGTCTTGTTTGAACAAGTAAATAACCTAGCTTTTTCAGAGGTTTCCTAATTCAACAATATCAATCAATTGAACAAATACAAAAGTGAGTTTGTTGCAATTATTTTTTGAGAAATTCAGAAGACGCTGATTTTGAGCGTTTCAATTAATTTTTTTTTAAATTGGTTATACCAATGTTCAGTTTTCTCAGCCCAAGTTGATGATGTTAATAATTATGAATTTTACAGTGATTATCTTGCTTCCATGGACCGGTTTCAAGCTGAGCAACGTCGTCTGGCAATACCGTAAGTTATGCAAATAAAAAAAACAAGGCTCTGTCAATACCCTGATTACAAAACCATTAATTTTGGAAAAAAAATTAAGCAACTCAGAACACAAAATTTCAAAAACAAATAAACTGACATTTCACGATAGTATTTTTGTTATATTGTGAATTTTTATTCAAGATCTGAATCATAGTCAGATCAACTCAACTTTTTTAACGAATGAATTATAAATGATCACTATGAGAAACCACTTCACTTGTCGGGAAAACATTCCGCCATTATGGTGTTCGGGGGTGAAAATGCACCATGCTGAACTTTCCAGTGAACACAATTTCCCTCTCCTAACTGTCCTGTTTAATCGAAAAGAATGAAGAATAGAAAAACAATCATAAATTTATTTTCAAATAAAACCACTGAAAGGTTCTATCACACGAAAACGTACCTAGAAAAAAAAGTTGAAAAAACTATACAAAAATAGAAAAAAACATTTTATGTTTTTGGGTTATGAAGAATTTCGAAAACACTGATCCCGGAATGTTTCTTATTTAATATCTATTTCGTGAATTTGGTCATGAATATTCCTTCTTGTAAATTTGTGGGAACCCCTCTAGAAACAATTTTTCCAGCGACAGTGGAAATCTTCGAAACGAAGTGAAATCTTTTCTATACATTTTTGTCTCGTTTCCATTTCGTTTCATAAGTATAGTTTCACCCTAAAAACTGACAATATAAAATCAGCGACTGATTTTAAGTAAAATCAATTTGATAATTGGCATCCACGCACAAAATTAGGTTCAGAGACAAATTTCCTACCAATCATACCAGAAAACAAAATAATATTTTTATGTGGAAGAAAACTTGCCATTTGTCAGCGTTTCAAAACTATGCTTTGATAGTTTTGCGAGTTCGATAGAGCACGTGAAACTGATGAGATTTTAGACATTACCTGGTGTAAAAAATTTTGTAAATCTTGAAATTCCAGTTTTAGGATGAAGTTCTATTTTAGAACCTCAATAATAAATTTCTGAAAATGGCTAAAAATATGAAATATTCTTGTCTCAACAAGTAAACAATCTAGCTTTTTCAGAGATTCCTTTTATCAACCACTTCAATCGCGTAGACTTGAATATTTGCGAAAGTGAGTTTGTTGCGATTTTTTTTGAGAAGTTCGAAGAACGCTGATTGCATGTGTTTCAAACAATTTTATAGAAAAGTTTGGATATACCAGTGTTCAGTTTTCTCAGCCCAAGTTGAGAATGTTAATAATTATGAATTTTATAGTGCTGTTCGTAACATCCTGGAGCATCCGAATGAAGAACAACGGGTTGAACAACCTGAGCAACGTCGTCCACCCACACGGTAAGTCCTGCAAAATAAAAAAAAAAAAAAAAAAACAACGCTCTAGTTATACCCTAGATAGAAAACCATTTTGTTTGGGAAAAATGAACAAAACATTTTTAAGTAAAATCAATTTGATAATTGGCATCTACGCACAAAATTAGGTACAGAAACATGTTTCCAACCGAAACTACCATACTAATCACCGATGAAAAAAAATTTGTCATTTTTAGCGTTTCAAAAATATAGTTTCACCCGTATGAAAACTCCCAGAAATCCAAAACAAACAAAATATTTTAGTGTATCAGTTTTTCGAGTTCTATAATGACGTCAAAAACTAGCTCTACGAAGAATTAGCCAGCACGCTTTTTGCAAATTGGAAATTTCGATCTACAAAAAACAGCCGTTTGTTGACCTCAGGGAAACGTGAAAATAAAATTTAGGGAAGTATTTCTGCTTATTGTATTCAACAGAAGTATTAACAAGGTAATAAAATTAACTCTTTTATTTTGGATTCATTGAGAGCTGAAATTTTCGCTTTTTAACGAAAGACGTGATTTTTATCTTGAATCACCAATTACCTCAATTCACTTACTTTAATATTTTTGCTTCGCTATATTAGTTTCACAATGCTAACACTCATGTTGATGTTTCAAAAAGCTTATTTCATCATATAGTGCCCCTCAAAATTTGAGCATTCCAGTCTAAAACTAATTGTAACTTATAGATCATGTACCCAGAATCTTTTTAATTCATTGTAAAACAGGTTTTTTGCCGTCCTTTTAGAACTAGAAAACATAATACCCCAAGATATTCAGCTTATTTCAAGTTTCTGAAAGTTACTATGTGGGTGAACCTATACGTTTGATACGCTAAAAATGGAAAATATTCTCCCGCCGGGAAATATTAATTTGTTTTTTGGTATTTTTGGCGGGAAAGGTCTTTCTGTACGATTTTATTTATAAATCAGTCCCTCAGCTTGAATTGTCAATTTTTAGCGTAAACATATATTTTGAAACGCAGTGTGAAACCTCTTTGCAAATCATTTTTTTTCCAGCTATGGCAGAAATCGACAAAACGGAGTAAATGGTGCTCGATCGTTGAGGGGTCCGAATCTATCGGCAGGTGGTCCACGTTTAAATCCTCGGAACGGCAATCCGCAACCGTGAGTTCTTTGAAATTATTTTAAAACTTCACCTCCATGTTTTTCAAAACTTTACACTTTCAAAGCTCATTTTATCGGTCTAACAGAGATGAATTACTGTAAATTTCAGTGAATATAGAAGAAGACGAGCAAATCAGCTAAATGGTATTGGAATGAACGGCAACCAAAATCCATTGTGAGTTTGAGTACTTCTAAACTTTAAAAAAATAATTCAAAACTGACAGACTCCACAAAAAAGCAAAAAAAAATATTTTCATAGTTGAACAAAAAAAAATTTCATCCTCAAACTAGAAAACAAAACATAGTTCTTCATGAGCAATCTATTTTTCAGGTCGAATGATGCCCCACGTGGTCGCTTGATTGAGATCGCAGTAATAAGACGTTACCGCCCAGCCCGTCAAAATGGTGCTCAACAACAAGCGAATGTTGTTCGCGCGGCTCGTCCACGCGCTCAACGTGGTGTTCAAGAAGAACAGGATAGAAATGGAGGTCGCAGAAGAAATCGCAGAGAGGTATTGTTTTAGTTTTTGATTGATAACTTATTTTACTTGTATTCAGGTTGTCCACTTCTATGAAACTCCTGCTCCCCAACAACCACACAACTGCTCTCATTGCGGACATGTCTGTCAACTTGGAAACAATCTTCCTCAATAAATTGACCGGTTATACTGATAATTATGTGTTTTTTTATGTACTCCTTTGATAAACTTAAAAAATTTTTTTCACTTCGTAAATAAAAATTAGTTGGGATAACAGTGTCTTTTTTTCCGCTTTGATGCTGTTATGGATTTCCAGAATGTGTTTTCTAAAAGTGGATCGTTTCACAGTGCTTCAGATTTATTTCACATTGAACACCACTTTCTCAATTTTTGTATATTTAGGTATGGATTGATAATGATTTTAAGATTGTTTAAAACCCTTGAAAAGCCGTTTACACGCCAGTTTTCCCGTTATGTTTCTTCAAAGGAACATTCCCCGCCAAACACTCACCCCTTTACTCTGCGAATCAAAACACTCGTCGCAAAAAAATCACAAGAAACATAAATCAATCCCAATCCTTCTTTTTTTGCGAATATGCGAGCGTTAATTGATTCAAAATAAACAAACGGGCGCGAAAAAAGATGCAGCCGTCTAATTGACAAGCCGAACCATAAAATGTGTATTTCCAATATATGCACCGACTGGTTGTATATAAACTATTGCCTATCTGTTTATGTTATATGGGCTAGGTTGTCTGGGTCACAGCTTTTGATGCGTGGTTTTATTTATTTGATATGTATCCTCTATTCATTTTTTAGCCATCAGAAACTCATTTTAGTTTGAAAGCAAATCTCTCTGTTTTTCACTTAATGTAGTAATGCACCCTTTTTTGAATTTGGCCATTCATCAACAATGGCTTCCTCACCCATTAAGTGAGTCATCAGCGCGGTTCCTATCGGAAAAAAACTACAATGTTTCTATGATTCAATGTCATGAAAACTGCTCCAGACATTGGGCAATTCAAAAACAGAGTACTCTAGTTTTCATGTTCATTTTCATAGATGGGTATACCTAACTCTAAAATTCAATTATCAATTCATTTTTTAAAATATTCTATATTTTTTCCTATTTTTGGTTCAACATTCAATTCGTTCCAAAAAATTTGACTAAATGTTCTTTGTTCCTGTTAAACAATGAAAACGTAAAATATAACGTTTTGTTTTCAATTGAATGTATGTGTTTTTTTTCTTTCAAAATACTAGTTGAAACTCAATTCAAATTTTTTTTTGGTTTAGATTTACACTTTGATTTTTTTTCGACATGTTATGCAAAGGTTCTCATTTTTTTTAAATACGCCATTTTTCGATAACATTCAACACTTTTCTTGTAAGTTTGCCAAAAAAACACATATAAACCAATTACAAGACACAATGATTATTCGTTTGTTTATTTAGTCCACTGTAATGTTTTTAGAATACAAGACAAACTATTTGGAGAAAAGTGATGCAATACTTTTTTGCACATCTAATTTTTTTGCATATTATATTGTTGAAAAAAAAGCTTTCTGGAATCATGAAACCATGCGACAAAAAGTTAGATGTAGTATTTTTACATGCAGAACTCAAAATTAACATTAAAAATCAGTTTGAAGTCCATTTTCACAAAAAAAACTCATAGATTATCAATAGGGCGCGTGTTACCGATTTGAGTTTGTTTTCACACGTTAAGTTTTTGTTTCAAAATATTTGAAGGTCCTCTTCTATTTATTTTTCTGGCTACTCATGGCTTTTTTGTATTCAATTTTGACACGTATTCTTTCAAGAAACGAATAACTCATATCTTCAATATGTTCTTTTTTTCTGTTTTTTTTCTGTGAACGAGACAGTATGGGTAAGATGGAGAATTATAGTTTCATATTTTGCAATCAAAACATCGTACCCTCATGATCTGAGTCTCCGCCCTTTTGGTTTTCTCTAACGATTCTCATTTCAACAATTATGCCGTTGTGTTCACATTTTCTGTTTTTTGATTTTACAATCTTCGTTTTTTGGAGACCTAGTGTGGGATGTACGGTCGAAAAACAAATTGTTATCTTTCTGTAATTTTTGCCTTCTTGTCACGGGAAAATAGCCATTTGAATTGAAATATTTCAATTATCAGAAATAGTCTTTGTTAAAATGTGACTCATAACCTCCATGTTCTCGCGAGACAAGCAGAGAGATAAAGACGATATTTTGTATTACAAATATCCAATCATCGCCACTCAAAGCTCCTCCCTCATTTTTGTTTTGTCTATTGAATTTCATTCCAACTATTCAATAGTTTTTTTTGTTTTATGTCGCATAATCTGGATTTCGAAAAGAAAGTTTCGTCTGGGTTGGCTTTCGATTTCTAGAATCAGTATTTCTCTCGGATAATTTGATTTAAAGACTATCTTGTTTTAGGAATTATAATTTTCAAAATCCAAATTTTCTTTTTGAAAAAATAGTTTCCTGTAGCTCTTTAAACTAGGAGGGTTTCATAATGAAAAGATGAGTAATTTTTCTGATCCTTGTTTCCATAAACTATATCAAAAAATGTTTCAAATAACGCCACCAAAAAATATGTACTTTATAATTCATGTTTTTCATTAGTCTCAACAAACACACGCAAAAAATTGCACCCTATGATTATTTTGAATTTGTAGTAGCACGCACATAATGAAGCAAACCACACTTTTATTTCGTTTTCTTTCACCTCCTGTTTTCTATATGGATTTTGGTTATTTTAGCTTTTCATTTTTTTTTTATTCTGTTAATTTCTAGATGCCGACCAATTCCAAAAATCCAAACTCAACGACCGAACGAGATTGTCAAAACGACAACGAACAAACGGAAAATTCAATGGTGGTATGCAATGCTGGAAGTGACAAAATGGATGTCGATAATGAAGAAAGTTCAAGCAGAAATGATACTGAAAGAGAGAATGCTCATGGGGGAGAATTCGGAACAGAAAAGTGAGTTAATCTAGGCCTGTATTTTGGCCACAACATAAATAAATTTCATAATTTTCAAGAGAAAAAGTTCCTTCATTCACAATTCCTCAAAGAAGAGCAACAGGCTTCCGGAGAGTGCGACTTATGCTTCAGCACGCATCCCGTACAGCCAAAAAACCACACATGCTTTTCTTTTCTTACACACATTAGTTGATCAATCGATTTAAAACATATAAATTCGTTATAAACAAAAAACACATTTTAAAAATGAACTACAAACAATTTACCATTTCCAGCTGTTCTGCGTCTGCGAGTTCTGCTGTTGTTGACGGGTCAAACCATATTGTGTCTCGTCCAACTATGCCAACAGGCAACGCACTTCTGTAAGTTTTTTAAAATGTCATAAACCGGGAGCTTGTTTAAAAAACCGAATCTTGATGTCATTTTTTTGTGAGATTTACTGAGCCCTGTTTTATTTTTCTTAGTACTTACTTACTTAGTAATTTAAACATATCAAAATCTGAGAAAAACCGAAATCATTGTTATTTTTCAGAAGATCGTATTTTGAACAAATTTACGACACCACCCCATCAAGTGACGAATCTCCTACCGCAAACAAAAGATTGTGAGTTCTATTCTTTTTTAAGAACGCATCGAATGGATAGAAAGTATAATATAGTCTAAGATAATTCAAATATGCTCTTTGAACTTTTGCAAAACAAGTCGCAGATATGAATCTTTCCAGGTGACTTGAATCAAAAGAACAGAAAAAAAGAAAAAAATGTGACTCCAAACTCCGTCATTTGATTAAATATGTTTTACTCCTAATCCTCCTTCTTTTCATCTGCTCTGGATATCATTGAAACTCAGGGGCATTTTTTTTTGATTATGATAATTAAGACATGGTTCAATAATAATTCTTGAGAAACATTAACATCATTTATATTTCAGTTGTCATCACAATGTTCACGCAGAGAATGGAGAAGGACCAAGTGCTTCAAGCAATTCTCAACCAATGATGTAAGTTTCCTAAGGGAGTTTTACTGATTTGTACCAGTCGATTTATTTAGATGGATCTTCTGGAGATTTTTGTATTCATCCCTATTTTTGTTTTTTGAGGGTGGGAACTGGTTAAAAGAATCAAAAATAAGGATGAATCAAGTCATGCAAAACACCTTCTGCTTTTGAAGGAGTTACATTACTATTTTTTTTCTGAGACTATCAATGTATGTTTTCTGAACAATGACTTCAAATTGTATGAATGATATTTCAAATGGAAGGCGGAATTTATCTACTAATGATGTTATTACAAATCTCATGTTGTGCTAAAAAATATCCACAATCACCTGTTTCAATTAAGCAACCATAAAATAAACTAATCAAACTCCACAAGCTTCAGTAAAACTCACTAAATATGTGTGTTTATTTATAACTATTAATTTCTTCACAATTTTCAGCCAAAATGTTTATCCGATTGACGCAATGGCAAATTCTGGACAAAACGGAGAAATGAAGTAAGTTTCCAAACAACATCTTGCACTTTGGTTACAAATTTCAACTTTTAAATGAAAAAAAATCCTACGACGAATCTTGACAATTTGCAAATTTTAGCCCGATTCATGAATTTGGTCAAGCTGGAGAACAAAGTGTGCCAATGGTCCAAAATCAAATTCCCCAAAACAACAATGTGGATGGTATTGTTCCTCCCGGTTTCGCATACATAGAAGTTCAAGATGCGAACCGACAAATGTAAGTATTTATGTTTTTTATCCAAAAAGGAGTCGATAGATAACAACTTATATATAAAGAGCTAAAAAATTAGAAAAACATAATTTGTGTATCAAACTATAAACTATTCGAGGATAGACGTTTCAAGGTTTTTTTAGGTGATTTTTTGAATTTTTTGCATTGTGGCGCAATTGAAGACAAAAGAGAGGTACTGGTATATAGTTTTTGTTAACAACGATTGTTTTCTACCCAAATGCCGAGCAGTCAGGCAAAAAACCTTAAAACGTCTATCAGCCGGTTTAGCTGATGTCCAACTATAATATGAGTCATGCCACGTTTACTAACGATACAAAAAATCATAACAAATTCATACTTCCAGACATCGTGAAGAATTTATTCAAATTCAAGATGGAGATCGAATTATATATGGCGGAATTGTTGGACGAGAAGAGTATGTTTATTGAAACCTTGCAGAAAAATGATAAATTGAGCTGGGCACTCTACAAAATTGCCATTTTCAGACAACTTCGTCAATTGCAGCAACGACAGCAAGAAATTTCCCAACAAGCACATCGTTTATTGCAAGAAATTCGCCATTATCAATATTTGAGATACTTTCGACGGTTAGTTGATTGTGACTTGATATCAACAACAAAAAAACCAAACAATATTAGCTGTACATATTCTGTATTTTCGAGAACACTACAAGTCAAAAACCTTTTTGAGAGACTGTTTGTAGCGTGAAATTGGGAACAAAAAAAATCTTCATTTAAAAAATGTAATAATACTTTATTAGTTTGAATTTTTTTTAATTTTCCCAATTTCTCAATAAATTGAGCAACTATCAGTTTTAAAATTGTTATGATCGAAACTGGGATCAGAAAATTCCAAAAGATGAAATTTCATTTAATGTTGTCAATTTGAGAGAAAATTTTTTTATAACAAAGTTGAAGCTATCTGTAAACTTCTTCACAAATCCCAATTTTCAGTGATCCAAACGAAGCACGTCTTCAATTTGAAGTTCTTAACTTCTTCTTCCCGACTCAACAACAAAGGTGAGTGATCGAACTCTTCTTATGTAGGTTTCAAAATAAAAAATTTTCTTGCAGAGTCGCCCCTGTTATCCAACCATTTCCTCCTGGTGCAGCTCCTGGGTACATTCTTGTTAATGGCGGACAAGTGTAAGTATTAAATATTTTTTCAAGGTAGAAATGAAATTAAGCACAATGCTCTATAAAAAAATCCGAGTATAGGAAAGTGCGTGAAATTAATGGTATGGGTTTGCTCTTCTTTTAAATTTTGAAACAAGAAAAAACTTCTGAAAGTTCATTTTTCGTGGACCGTTTTGTCATACATAAAATTTGCGTAGTTCAATTTTATATCAGCAACCACTTATGTACATATTTTTCGAAACACATGTTTCGCAATCTACTAGATAAAAGTGAATTACAAATTTTCCCAAATATATATGACATTTTCAAATCAGGTCCGTGAACCACTGCGTTTTTGAAAAAACCCTCAATTGAAGCTTTACCAACGTAAATTTTGAACTAGAATTTTCCGATTTAGGTTCTTGAAAAAAAAAAAAAAATTAAGGTTCTTGAAAAAAAAATTTATTTCGAAGATTACTATTGTTAATAGAACCTAAGAAAAAGGACAGATATGATTCCTTTATTTTGTTCTTGTATATAAAACTCATGGATTGGAAACTGGATTTTCAAAACTACTGTTATACTTACAGCCTAAATCAACAAATTGGCTTAAATGGACAGATTCCGAATCAAAATCCTCAGATTGAAGCGTAAGTTTTCTGAACTACATTCAATACACAACGAATCAATTCACCTCTATTTAAAAATCACAAGAAAAACATTTTTAAAAAAAAAAAATATTCAGATATATTTTTCAAAAATGATAGTATGTTCTGAACTATTGGTTTTTCAGGCTTAATGGTGGGATCAATAGACACATTGTGGAGATTGAAGTACGAAGAAGATGTCGTGTGGCCTATCCACAACAAGAAAATGAAGTTCGCCAACAAGATTTTGACGAAGATGAAATTCCGCAATTGATTCCACCAGGAGACAATACACCCGATCCAGATAGGCATTTGCATCAGTATGCCGATCCGCCAGGACCACGATTTTGTATTATGTGTGGTCATGTGCGTCCACAAGATGCTTCTGGTCGGGCACGACCACAATGTGCTCCTGGTGAGGCACGTCAACAAGTTGCTCATGGTTATCCCCGACCACAAGGAGCCCACCATGCGCTTCCACAACGTGCTCTTGTCCGTGCCCAACCACAACGTGCTCCTGATGATGCTCAACCACAAGTTGCTCCGGATCAGGCGCGTAGACGACGTCCCTGTTGTCACCGTCAACGACGTGTTTTTGGTAGTGTCCAACCTCGTCAATGAATTTTATGACAATTGTTCGACATTTTATTTACATTTTTTCCAGCGTCCATATTTATACATATATCATATACACTCCTGAACCTAGTTTATAACTTTCTTCTTTTTTTTTAATTTAATAAAGATATCTTATTCAAACTAACGCAAAGTTTCTGTCACTTGACTGGTTTTGCTATATTTCTTGCAAGCAGCAAAAGATTCACAAAGAAAGTCTCGCAATTCAACACGAAAAGGTATCTCGAAAAGAAACGTATGCTAGTTTGCCCATGTGTTCTTAAGATCCTTTTTCTCTGCGTTTGTAGTCTAAGTATCTTTTTTTTGTATCCTTATTCAGCTATGTTCCCATTTGTTCTTACCATATCAAACATTCATAAACTTGGCACATCTTGGCCTAGCATAAACACACGCAAACCTTTTTTTCACTCGTATCTCCTTCTTTGTCTCTAAGTTATTGTCGTTCTCATTTTTGGTGATGTTGTCATTTTGTTATGTACTTATAACATAGTTTTTTTTAGTTATCAGAGTTATTTGCCGTCAAAAAATTTCTTTTTTTGCAATATCTTGTTTCAAGCACTAGTCTATAATCCATTTTATTTTTTCTAATGAATTCTCAATATTTCCATTTTGAAATAATTCAAGTTTAGCAAATTTCTCATCAAAATTCCAATTTTTTAGTAAGTATAATTAAAATTCAAAATTTATTATACAAAGAAAAATGTAGTTTGAATTGTCCTCTCAATCATTTTTTTCGATGCCTTTTCTACTTTTTACATGTTTTTAGACGAAAAACTGATTTTTAGCATGGCGTCTTTTGAAAATTTCAATGTGTTGGAAGGGGGGTGCATCATCGATTCATGAAAATTTCTTTATTTTTTGATATCATCAAAATTTAGCATAAAATAACAACCCTTCCTTGAAAAAAGCTGCCTTCTTCTTTTTCTCTCTGCTTTTCTTCATTTTACACACTCTCTCCCCTCTTCTTCGCAGGGACGGGAGAAAACGCGCTCTATCGAGAATGTTTTCTTATATTTCCCCAACTGTTTCTTTTTTTTTTAGCGTCGTTTTTTTCGAAAATAAAATACGAATGAACTAAAGTTTTGGTTATTGAAGATTGGTAAAAACATCAGTTGATATGTTACTTTTTTCTGTTCGTCAACATTCTGTTTTTTGCCACCTTGTCTTTGCATTTCACAATTATTCAAATTTTTCAGAAGTATGAGCGACCGGAGTACGAAACGTGTGTTTCTCGACATTTCGATTGATGGGCAAAAAGAAGGAAGAATTATCATAGAGTTATTCGATAAAATCGGTGAGTTTTGATTTAAAGGGGGGGGGGTAAAGGCAATGGGCAAGTTGATCTTAAATGAAAGAGCACACTCCATATAGTATTGAAACACTATGGATTTTTCACCGAAACGCCCAGAAAAAAATTTCCAAATTTCATGACCACGATTTTGGAATATTTTGGAAACTGACCAATTCATGAAAAACTCAATTAATTCGGATTGATTTTAGCACCCAGAACTTGCGAAAACTTCCGCGCCCTCTGTAATGGTGACTATGGCAAAGTTCAAAACGTAAACATGACGTATCGAGGGTCGCCATTCCATCGAGTTGTCAAAAATTTCATGATTCAAGTGAGTTTGATTTTTAGTGTTTTCTTTCATGATTATCAACGTTTTTCAGGGTGGAGACATCACGGCAGGAAATGGAACTGGTGGAATGTCAATTTATGGACGAACATTTGATGACGAGGAGTTTATGGAATCACACTCAGAGCCCTATCTGCTGTCAATGGCGAACCGTGGACCAAACACCAACAGCTCCCAATTCTTCATAACCACTGCTATTGCTCGACACTTAGACACCAAGCATGTTGTTTTTGGACGAGTTGTAAAAGGAAAAGAAATTGTCGATAAAATCGAAAAAATTCGTGTGAATGAGGCATCGAAGCCATATCAGGATGTGATGATATCAAGTTGTGGAGAATTGTTTAAAAAGAATAAAGCTCCTGAGCCAGAAGAGTAAGTTCTTTCTGTTTTTTTTAAAGTATTATTCTTAAAATCAAATCTTTCAGAACCCCGGAAGATCCACATCAACGAGTCAAAAAAGAACCCGGAGTCAAAGACGAACCAGAAGAGGAGGAAGAACCTGAAATTCCTGTAGAAGTGTCCACTGTAAGAGCCGAAGACTTGCCGCCAGAGCCAAAAACACGTAATTGGTTATTGCGCCGATCTCGATCAAGATCGACTGATAAAGATGACGATCGAAAGAAAAGAAAAGGAAGCAGATCTCGTGATAGTAAGGGTAGAAAAAGAAAAGATTCGAGCAGAGAAAGTCGACGCGATGGTCGGAGACACCATAGTCGATCAAGATCCCCAAGAAGAAGAAGTCCGGATAGATATTCTAGAATGGTATGTATGTTATAGCTCATTTTGAAAATAGTAATTATAAGAAGCATTTGCGAGAGTTTTCAGCCTGTTATATCACTTCCTGTCCTTGATACTAAGATATAAATTTTTATTGAAAAATCGCAGATTTGAAAAAAAAAACACATAAAACATTTTGAAAAATTTCAAAATTATGTGAACTTTCAGTTACATTTCTTAAATCGATTTTTTAATTCGTATGATTTGTAATTGGTGCAGAAACTCATTTTCTAATATCATTTTCAAATTTGAATGTTTTCAGGAGAGGCATAGTCGAGAAACCGGTGTCAAAGTCAAAGGAAGAGGTGCACTTCGATTCCAAAGAGACACCACACCACCCCACTGGAGAAAAGAAGAAGTGAGTTTCAAATAAACTATTGATAACATTTTCAATTATGTTTTACAGAGTAAGAAGACAAGTCTGGAAGATTATCAAAATCGATTGAAAAAGGAAGAAGAAGAGGAACGGATGAAAATTGTGAATAAAAAGAAAGAAGAAATGGCAGCGATTGAAAAAGCTGAGAAGAAAGTTCGACCAAAGTCAGAACCAGAAGATTCCGATTCTGATGAACAGGAAAATGAAGACACCGGAAAAATTGATTTAGATGGGTTTGAAGAAGATGTCAAACCTGCTGTAGTTTGAAGTTTTCCGGTGTTGATTATTGTTTCTCTCCAAATAAATTGAGGTATTCATTTGTCTTCATGATGATTTCAGAGTTCAGGAAAATTCAGAGTTTAGAAATATCCCGCCTTAGATTCAGCAATTAATTTCCTTACAAGGAATGATACCCCTCAAAATGTTTGATGCTATGCGGAAACTGTAGTACCACGGGGGGAATTTGTAAGTTTCTTTTTTTCAAATGAAAAAGTGCCCTATTTTCAAAAAATCATATCTCAGCTCAAAATTATCGAATTAAGACGATTTATAAACCATTTTAAAGCGAACATGCTCTACTTCAAGGCCTCTTTTAACACCTAGTTTTACGTTGTGAAAACACAAAAAAAAATGTAATTTTTATGAGGATTTTAACGTATAGACACATTTTGAAATATAAAGCTGATCGTCCCTCTCTTTTTCAAAATAAGTATGTCGAAATTTGAATTTTATCAGAAAATTGAAAATTCTTGTTCGATTTTCATCAAAAATGTAATCAGAAACAAAACTAGACTTGTCTAAATCTCGAATTAACAAAATTTTCTTCAATTTTTTTATGCAAACCCATAGAAATTGGCCTATTACATTTGTAAAAAAACGGTTAGCGCTATAGTTTGAAGTGTATACAGTACCGTCCAAAAAGATATACAATTTCATATTTTTCACTATAACTATGCTGGGAATTGTCCAATCGACCCCAATTTTTTTTCTGGGTTTTCAGGGGTCGTCTACAAGACTCTGAAATTTTCAGATTTCGATTTGACGAGCTACACGTGGCATAAATACGTGAAACGTGTTATTCGTAAAACAACAGTTTTCATATTTTTTGTTTACTAGCCACTTTTTCCATTTTTTGTGTGAAATATCATGATATTTTTGTGAATAAAGTCAGTGATGGTCTATTGAAAAAAAATCCATCCCTCAACTTGGATTAAAATCAGCTTTTAGCAGTCGGATTATGGCCATATCTCAATACCCTGTCCAGAAACCCTTTTTCATCAGTTCGCGCACTTTTGAAAAATGAAATCGGACTAGAACTCTCTGAAAATCAAAGAAAAACATGTCCATCAGTCATAGAAATAATGAAAAGTAGTAATAATCATGCATCCACACTTTGAAGTACATTAATCATTTGAAATTTGAAGGGGTTTTACACACTGAAAGTGAGTTTACCTTCTATAGCCGGTTGAACCTTGATGATCATGAGCTCCAGATGATCACCGATTTTTCTGAGCATTGTCTACAACCATATAAACGTTTTTCATATAACAGGTCGAGCGGTGGACAGTTTCAGAAAAGATGGTAGGCAGTGATACTTGTGACAATATAATATTTAATTAGGGTTTTGCTAGAATCATTAGTTACGCATTGAAATCGGTTCCCACAATCGTATTTTCAGTCAAAATCTTGCTTTATAATGATAATTACATGAAATTCAAAACCCATAGACATGATCCAACCCCTAAACGAAACCCCCTTCCCCGATCTGAGATATGAACTCATCTGGTAATTGATAAAACTTATCTAGCCTTTCGATTCTTCTCCGAGATTCCCACCCGTGGCTTGGAATGTTATGAAAACAGTTCAGTATACTGTAAGCAATGCTCAGAAAAATGGGTAGTCATCTGGAGCTCATAATCATCAAGATTCAACCTTTTATAGAAGGTAAACTCACTATTACTGTGTAAGGCCCCTTCATATTAAAAATTATTTATGTACTTCAAAGTGTTGATACATGATTATTACTACTTTTCATTGTTTCTATGACTGATGGACATGTTTTTCTTCAATTTTCAGAAAATTCTAGTCCGATTTCATTCTTTAAAAGTGCGCGAACTGACGAAAAAGGGTTTCTGGACAGGGTATTGAGATATGGCCATATTCTGACTGCTAAAAGCTGATTTCAATCCAAGTTGAGGGATGGATTTTTTTCAATAGACCATCACTGACTTTATTCACAAAAATATCATGATATTTCACACAAATAATGGAAAAAGTGGCTGGTAAACAAGAAATATGAAAACTGTTGTTTTACGAATAACACGTTTCACGTATTTATGCCACGTGTAGCTCGTCAAATCGAAATCTGAAAACTTCAGAGTCTTGTAGACGACCCCTGAAAACCCAGAAAAAAAATTGGGGACGATTGGACAATTCCCAGCATAGTTATAATGAAAAATATTAAGTTGAATATCTTTTTGGACGGTACTGTAGAAAGTATTTTTTAGATTTTGCAAATAGTTTGTCTTTGCTAAAAATTTTATACAAAATTGGAAGAGAACCATCACATGTAGGGCTATAAATTCACAATACACTGGACTAATGGAAAACGATTGTGTACGTAGATATGTACAAAATTGAAACAGTTCTGCAAATCAGTTAGGTACGATATGTATTTTATAATCTAGTTTCCCAATGATTGGTCAGTAGAAAAAATTGAAACCTTTGATTGAAATAGAAAAGGTATTCGATGCTTGAGTGTGGTTTTTTATTCATGATTCTCAGAAAAAGGCCCGAAAATCATATTTTGAACGTTCTCTGTCTTCATCGTTGTATATTTTTGTTTGTTATTTCAGATTTTTTTCCTAGAAATTTATATTTTTTGATGTGAAATTAGTGTCGTATCATTCTTGAATGAATTTTTTTTTGATTAAAAAGCATACATTTCGAACAAAGTATAGGTACTTTGCTATATCATAACTTGTACATTCAGAATGTTTGAAACGACATTTTCCAGAATCTACAAATATGGAGACTTTGAAGAATACCGACACAAACCGCGCCAGAATAAATGCCATCTCGGATAATTCCACTAGAATCGATGTTTCTCGTATCGCCGGTTTTGGGCTATTTGCCGAAAAAGTTTTTGTGAGAGGACAAGTGATCATGGAATATAAGGTTGGTTTTTATTTTAATCAGTCGAACTTGTAGTTTTTTAGGGTGTTTTGATTCGCGCGGAGTTAGGCGATGTTCGCGAGAAGAATTATGGGATGCTCAACAAAGAGCAATACATGTTTCGATTGAATGATGATTTCATTATTGATGCTACTGAAGCAGGCAATGAGGCTAGGTAAGAAAGTTAACAATATCTATCATTTAACCAATGATTCAAGATTTATTAATCATTCGTGTCACCCGAACTGCTATGCCCAAGTATTTGAAGATGGAACCAATTCAGCTAAGGACAAAGTTCTTATCATCGCTAAAAGAAGAATAAGAAAATCGGAAGAGGTGAGAAAGGTTTTAATTTCGAAATTGTTTTTTTAATCCTTGAAATGTGGTCGAGGTTCTATTAGTTTTTTGGTTGCGTAAGTAAGAGTGAAATATTTTCAACAATTTTTTTCATGAAAAATATTATTTTTGAAACAATTATTCACTGCCAAATATTTAAGAGAAATCAATTTGATCGAAAATTTCGAACAGCACTTTTTTTTTAGCTCTCCTACGACTACAACTACGAGATTGAAGATGGCGAAGACAAGATCCCATGTCGTTGTGGAGCAGTTTCTTGCAAAATGTGGATGAATTAGTGCTTGATTAATACACTTCTCCACATCTCCATTCCTTACTTTTCTCAGCAGATTTCCTCTACAAATGCCTTTGTGCTCACCATTGTTCATGCTTCAACCTACTTCCCCGTATTCCAATGAATCGGTTTTGTTTTTTACACCAAATTTTACACAATCAAGAATAAAATTTTCAGAAAAATTACAGAGATCCAACCTGATCAACGATAATCATTGTTTATTTGAACGGTTGGGAAGAAATGGCAGGAAATTTCAAAAAGTGTTGAATGTTATACTTGCTTTTTTTCTTAGTTACTTCTTGGATAGTTTTTTAAAGTTTATTGATAGGTTCTGGCAATTCTTGCATTTTTTTACCGTCTGTGTGTTCAACAATTGCATACCCTAAAATTTAGAATGTAGCCATACTGCCCACTTAAATTTTACGGACCTTTTTGTTGTGCTCCTATGGCAAATGAGGTCGAAGGGTTTCCCTGGATTTAAAACAGTATTTGAAGTTGGAAAAAGGAAAAAAAAAGAGGACAAAATTTTTTGGCACACGGGCGAACCAAACCAGAGATTCGATGTGGTACGGTTAACCATGAAAAACAATTTTTGCTTCATTATGATCTTTTTATGAGTCGACTCTACAACACACTAGTGAAAAAAGTTTGCCCGTAATATCTCGTGCTCGGATAAACCGGAAAACAGGCAAACGGGAAAATGGCAAAAAACCGGAAAACGAGCTCCCTGTTACCGAATTGTGAATTGTAAAAACACATGGTAAAAATTAAATTCAAATCGAGTGATGAGAACGCAAAACAATAAGAGTTTTGTGTCGTCGGGTGCGACGCGGTCGCTCAGTTTCTTCTCGAAAAGTTTTTGAGCGATAGCGACGGGCTTCAAACAACAAAAATTGATATTTGGCCAGTCGATAGATGTGGTTAAAAAATGTATACTCTCAAATTCCTAGGTCCCACAACTTCATTTACTGTGTTAAAAACACACACAAATGATGGATACAAGAATAACGTGAGAAAGTGGGAGCATTTTTGTGTTGAAAAAAAAGTTTGAGGTGCTGCAACTTTTTTTTCCAGCGAGTTGTGGGACCTAGGAATTTGTGAGTATATATTTCTTACCCATATCTATCAACTGATCAAATATGAAAAAATATTGTCGGCAAGAATAAACGAAATACTCATTGAGGCGAATTTTTTCTTCCGACACTTTTTTTCGGGAATGAATCATGCGGTTCATTTTGGACAGTGACCGCACTCATTTTTTTGAATGTGAGAATACCAGTCACGAGAAGTAGTGACAAGTATTTCTGTTTTTTTAGAATTGAAAACATAAGAGAATGTTATAATATATTTTTTTCTGTTGTCCGATTTGTTTTATGAAAAAATAATGATTCTTTGGTTAGAACCCTACTCAAAACTTTTCTACCTTATTGTGTATAAACATTTCTCAAAGTCGATGTATTGAAACAAAGCTCATGTTGTGTGAGTTAGATATTTTGAAAGCAATTTTTCTTTTGCAAATATAGTTTTTACTAAATGAACCAGTTTACAACATTCAGCAGTTCCATATTTGACCAATTTTTGTTATCAGATTATCCATGATTTGTTCATTCTTCGAGATTTTATAACGTTTTTCAAATTTAAGATAAAAATTTTGGAAATTTCGTAATATTCACCAGTAGTCGATAATAATCGATAATTCAGATATCTTGTCTCCTCGATTCATTTTGCTCGTGTCCATGCCACATTAAATAAAGTTGTGTAAACTGTCGTCACATTTACACGCCTATGAAGCATCAGTGAGACATTTTTTCGTGACAGTTTGTGCTTTCTTCTTATTTTTCTAAGCGCTCACGTCTGATCAATTATTCACAATTTTCTGTTCTGTTTGTTTTTGATTATCGGTGGTTCATTCATCGAGATTTCGTAACTTAGACCCTTCACTTTCCAACTGTGTTTTTTGGAAAAGGAAAAATTGGGAGGAGAGGTTCAGGAAATTGAGAAATTTCTAAAACTGAACTCCAGGACAACTGTACATATGTCCATCAATTGATCCTTTTTTTCAATATAAAACTAATTAGCTATGACCATTACTGAAAACCCTACAAAACTTCAAAAATCTATGAATTGTATCATAAATTTGTGTATTCTTTATCTCCGTTTTTCAAATTTCACATAAACATTTTGGAAATTTCGAAATATTCACCAGTAGGAATGGCTAATCGATAATGCAGATATTTTGTCTCCTCGTTTTATTTTGCTCGTGTCCATGTAACATTAAATAAATTTGTGTAAACGGTCGTCACATTTACACGCCTATAAAGCATCAGTGAGACATTTTTTCGTAACAGTTTGTACTTTCTTCTTATTTTTCTAAGCGCTCACGTCTGATCAATTATTCACAATTTTCTGTTTAGTCCAAAATTGTCTAGGAATTTCATGAAATTTTCCTATATTATACTCCTGTCTTCACAAGTCTTGCTCCACTTTTTTCGTGCGTTTTATCTTTTTAAACTTATCTGAGTTTTCAATCCTTAGTTTTCCGCTTGTTTTCCAGTAGTCTCTGTGTTCAGTTTTTTTCTATTCGCTTTCTCGATCAACTCAACTAAAATTGTTCGTTTCAGGCTCAGACTTAGGTGTTATCTCCACTATAATGAGTTGTCATAGTTCAAAACGGGTGTTTCTTGATATCGCAATTGGGGCCTTATTTGAAGGTCGGGTGATTATCGAGCTTTTTGATAGAATCGGTGGGTTATAAAGGTATTCATTCAAAGAATGTTCACGTTTTCAGTTCCAAAAACATGTGAAAACTTCCGTGCACTTTGCACCGGGGAATATGGAATCGTGCGAGGTGTCAACATGACATATCGAGGATCTCCATTCCACCGAATTGTCAAGAATTCTTTGATTCAAGTGAGTTGCTGTTGTGTGTTTTTTTGAAGTCAATTTTATATTTTCAGGGAGGAGACATCACTGAAGGAGATGGCTCTGGAGGAATGTCGATTTATGGCCAACTGTTTGATGATGAAGAAGTTATGGGATACCATTCGGAGCCATACCTTGTGTCAATGGCGAACTGTGGTCCAAACACCAACAGCTCACAATTTTTCATCACAACATCAATCGCGCCACAATTTGATTCTGAATATGTGGTTTTTGGAAGAATTGTCAAAGGGATAGAAGTGATTCGTACAATTGAGAAATTTTCAGTGAACGAAAATTTCCAACCGTTTTTGCCTATATCAATCATGCATTGTGGCGAACTTTTCAGAGAACTCAGAATCATCGAAAAGTGGATTGAAAAGTGATTTTTTTCAAATTAAAATCGGTTTTTGAAATTGCTTGTTTTCAGGAAACCGGAAAAACGAGACTTGGTGAAACGATCAAGATCAAACTCCGAAGATAGTGACAAATTGTTCAAGAAAATAGTAGATGTGCACAATGAAGATGAAATCGAATCCAGTGATAGTGAGATCGTCATTTCCAGTATTTCGAGTGAAGGAACAACATATCAAGACAATTTATCTGACAATTTGGAGAACGACACTTCCGATAAGGCAAGTTTTAATTTCAAAACAGAAGGAAAGCAGAAATATTGTCATCGAGATCATTATTCTAGAAATACTTCGAAAAATTTGTTCATTACAATGGTGATTGAAGTATTTTTGCATTTTGAAGCACTCATTATAATCAAAATATACCGTATTTGCTTCAATATAAGGGCGTGCCCTTTTTTCTATCCTAGTCCCGCATAATAGAGGCACCCTTTAATTTTTCGATCATGCTCTGATTGAAACTGTCAAAGAGGAACTTTAAAAAATACATAAAATTAGTTAAGACAACGCTAATTTTCAATTATCGAAATCAATTGAAGCTTCACTTCTGACTTCCGATTTTCAAATTCATTTTTTTGTTGTTATAAATCTCATTTTTTAGACAACAATATGCATTCATTTTTCTCATACATCGAGCGTTAACAATTCTCCATTTAAAAAAGATGGCCTTCTACTAGAGGCGCCAATTTATCTTTCCATCATCTGGCCGAAGTGAGCTTATTTTAGAGGCGCGCTTCCACTGAAGGAATCCTCATAATACATATAGTAAATACGAAAATATTGTTTAAAAACCATTTTTATAAAATAGGGAAGGCGAGATAAATAAGTTGGGTTATTTAAAAATATATCTATTGAAAGTCAATTACATGTCAGTAACTCAGTTCTTACTCGAAAAAATAGTATACAAGTATGAGATGTGTATAGACAACATTGATAAAACTTGTAAACAAAAATATACATTAATTTCCTAATCAATCGCATTCGAAACGACTAATAAACTAGATGATGATTGAACTGAAATACTGTTTGGTACGTTAGATTGATTAACAACTTTTTTGATACAAAAATTTCACGAATGATCAGAAAAATCTTACATTTAAACATATATACATGCTTTACAGAAACACGAAACGGAGGAGAAAGCGTTGCTCAACTGATTTTGTCATCAGAAACATCGTGAAATGGCTACGGGGATTCGTCGTCTTTAAATTAAACTTTTTTTCCCTCACCTTTTTGATTTCTATCCTAATTTTTCCAATCTTCTCCAATTACCAATTATTTTATTTTTGATTTTTCGAATCTTAGTTTTTTAATTTCTCGCTGTTTTCCTATCCATTTTTTAAAAAATAGTTCTGCCGTATTTCATTTTTTTTAAAATTGATTTCGAAGTTCTTTCCTTCAGTTGCGAATGAATAAACTTTTGATCGATGTATTTTCTAAAAGATTCTCTGGAAGTTATTTAATGGAAGACTCAACAAGTTTCTTTTTTCTGTGACAAACCCAGAGCCACTACATGAGAAATAGATTTTGTTTTGTTTCCCAGAAAACTGTGATCACGAGTAAGTGTTCATTGTACATGTTATATGCAAACTATGACTCATTGAACATTTCTAAATCCCACAGGTGGAATTTAAATTAAAACTCTAAACTTATCAACATTCTACATAAATTTATGTAATGATGAATTTTAGTCATATCACGTGTTGCCTAGGCAACTGTTCCTTTATTTTCGAGCCTTATTTTTTCCACTGCCAGATTTATGTGTATTAATTCACATCTTATGAGTTAAAAAAAATTGAATCTGGATGATTTCACATTTTTACCCACACTTGAACCTGAACGGTATTTCGAACGCAGATTTTTAAACATTTTCTGCTTCACCTTGACTATGGCATGCCACTTTGAACCGTGCTGAAAATTTATATCATTAATTGCCATGAATTCGAGTTGACAAGTTATCAATCAAAAACCATTAATTTATTTCATGAAGCTATTTATATGAATACATCAATAATACTGATATGGTACAAAAAACTAGCAACTTCACTAACTAGATGCAATTTTTTTAAAAGTATATACTTTTCCATCTGAAAAATGATACTTGCCGAAATCGATTTTGTCCATGCCCACTATTGTGTGTTGTAATACATTCAAAAACAGCGTCGTTTACCAACATATAATTATATCGTCATTTCTTATGAATAAACGGTGTGTGCTTTTTCTCTCTACCGTGCGTTTTTTTTGGATGAATGGTTTCAATTTCCAACCGTTCTCGCATGTCTTGATTCTTTTTTCACTCTAATTTTTTCAGTTTTTCAAATAGCAATGAATAATAAGCGAAGTTTGCCCAATTTGGATTCTTTTGGAGAAAACCAACAGAAGAAGTTGAGGGTTGAGTGAGTTTTACTTCTAATTTACTCAAAAAAAAAATCAATTTTCAGAGATGGCGGATCAAGAAAATTCAAATTTCACTTTTCAACTCATAGTGTCGAAGAGAAAGTAGATAGAGAGCCCGAAGAAGTGTTGGAACAGGTTTTCTAAACAAATATTTAATTTTGAAAAGTATTGGGAACTTATTAAAAAAGTTTTTCGTGATTCTTTGTGGTTTTAAGAATAACACTCCATCATAAGAATAACACTCCATCATAAGAAGAACACTCCATCATTTTAAGAATAACACTACATCATTTCAATAACAGGTTGAAAAATGAAATCGAAGTTTTTGAGCATTACTTCCAAGAACAAAATTTTAAAATTCATAGTAAACAAGAAATAAAATTTTCTATCAAAGTTTCAATTGTTATTTCAATATAACATTTTTCATGTTCAGGACGGAGATTTGGAGTATTCCGCGCTTGGATACATTCCAAGATCACCAAGCGTTTCATCATTCAAATCTCCAAAATCATCAGAAAATGGCAATTATTCGCTAAACTACGCTCCTTCACCTTTTGCCGACTACGTCCCAATCTCGCCTGAATATTGTCGAAATGAGGGCTATGAACATTTTCAAAATGTGAGTTTTTTTCGAGTTGTTGGAAGATAATTTTATTAACACAATTCAAGTGTTCGAAACCTGGAAAGTTAAAACTATCAAACTTATCTTAATCCACACCAAGCAAGAAAAACCATGTGCTATAAAACTTCCAATTAATATTTCCTCATGACATTTTTTTTTCATTTTCAGGACGGAGATTTGCAATATTCTCCAGGATATTCTCCGACCTCGCCTCGATACAGTCCAAGATCGCCAAGCGAATCTCCATCATATCAACAATATGTTCCAGAAAGTTCTCAAAATGTGAGTTTTATAGGTTTGTTCGTAGTGGATGGAAAAAAGCACACTAGTCTTTTGCTTGCTAAATCAAGCAGCGTAATAAAATTGTAACTTGTCGTCTTTTAGTGACAAACTCCAAAAAAAACAATTAATACAGGAACAAAACCACAATTCCTACGTTGACTAAGTAAAGAATGTGAGGTTGGTGTTGTTACTGTGTTTCAAATTTTGAAGCAGTAGAATTTCATCAACACAACTAAAGTTTTCAAAATCTGTAAAGTGAAAACTCTTCGAATTATATTAATTCACAACAAGCAAAAAAAACCATGTGCTATAAAACTTCTAATTAATATTCTCTCTTGACATTTTTTTTTCATTTTCAGGACGGAGATTTGGAAAATTCTCCAAGATATTCTCCGACCACGCTTTGATACAGTCCAAGATCGCCAAGCGAATCTCCATCGTATCAACAAGAAGATCAGCCCGGACCTCCAATTCTATATCAAATATCACAAAATTTTGTTCCTTCGTTACCAATTCATCACATCCCACCATCAGCTCAACCAAATAACGATAATGTTCCAGAAAGTTCTCAAATTGTGACTTTTATTTGTTTGTCAGTAGGGGATGGAAAAAAGCACATTAGTCCGTTGCTGGCAAAATCAATCAGTTTAATGAAATTCTCTTTTAATAACACAAATCAACTTTTCAAAACCTGGAAAATGAAAACTTTTCAGAATATTTTAATTCATATCAAGCAAAAAAGGCACATGCTTTAAAACTTCCGATTGATATTCTTTTTTTTTCATTTTCAGGACGGAAATTTGCAGGATTCTCCCAAATATCCTCCGGCCTTGCCTCAAAACAGTCCAAGCCATTCTCCATCACATCAACAAGAAGTTCAACCAAGAGCTCCTATCCTACATCAAAATTCAAAAAATTATGTTCATCAGTCACCTATCTATCACATCCCACCCTCAGCTAAACGAAATTGCGATTATGTTCCAGATCGTTCTCAAAATGTGAGTTTTTTAAAGTTTGTCCGTAGTTGATAGAAAAAAGAACACTAGTATGTTGCTAACAATATGAAACAGTTTCAATGAAGTGAAACGTGTATATCTGAGTTATAAATTTGAAAACAAAATTAAAATTTTTATATTGACTGAATGACAGACAAATACTAGGTTGACATTGTTATTTTATTTTAAACTTTATAATACTAATTACAGAAATTGTTTACCAACATCTAACCAATTTCTATGATGTAGAAAAAAAAGTATATGAAATCAGAAACATCACTCTAAAAAGAAGATTTCAGAATGAGACATTTTAAATTTATTTTTTGTGCTTATTTTTCAGGCTCAACAAGGTTTGAATGCAGAGAATGCGATTTATGTCAGCAGCGACGATGGATGGTCAACGTCTTCATACTCTCCAAAATCTTCAATTAGTGAGAGAAGCCATCAAAGCGACGAACTATCATCACATAGTGAGGAAAGTGATCAAGACGACCAACCATAAAGAAAACCAAAATCGTTTAAAAAAACGTATCTCCATTTCATTTTCTCTAATTTTTTTTCTTTTTGCTCAAAATTTTATGAATTATTATATTTTATCAGCTATGATTCACTTTGTGCAAACTTTTTTTCGTAAAACAGACCGTGTATTGAATACTCCTTTTCCATCTGAACTTCTAAAAAATATTATAAAACATTAAGAGTAATGTTTGATCTAGAAAACCTGACGTTGTGGTTTTTCAACAACTGGAACAGTAATTGTTTGCCACAATGATGAGAAAAATAATCCAGAAAAACAAAGAATGTAGAAAAAAAACCAACAGATATGATACGAAGTGATAATAAACTATGACCGTTCAATGTAAGAAAACGGCCAAATAATAATAAGAAAGGGGGCGATAGTTCAATTCTACAATTGTAAATAATTTTTTTCATTTTCAGTTTTAGAAAATAATTATGAATAAGTTGTTTATTTGAATTCCACTGATTTTTGTAATATATTTTCAACTTTGTTACAACATTTGTGAGGCTTGATTTTAAAGCTTTTTTTCAATAAACATAGTAATTGTGTCATAACAAAATAAAATAAAAAATAGAGATATGTCCGATGGGCATAAAAACGACCGATACGTATTCTTTCCCAACTCTTTTTGATCTTAAAAATGGTTGCGTTTTTCCGAAAAATGAGAGAAAAGCAAAAAGAAAACCAAGGATCACACAGACAGAAAAAACTACAAAATAACAGGTTTTAAGGACACAATCTCTCTGAAGAAACAAAAGAAAACAACTGTTCATAAAAGGCAGTGTGTCGCCGGTTTAGGTCACAATTAATCATTCACCTTGTTCAATAAAATGATAGTGCTGGAGGAAATCTTTTACTTTTTACAACGAATATCTCAGCCAATGTTTCAGTTCTTTTTTTCTAATTTTCTCGGAATGTTTTCGATGTTGTTATACGTGTAAATATGAAACGTGTCATAAACACTAATTTACATGTTTCGTGACAAAATTTGTGTTTCCGACTATCCATTTTACGAAGCATTTCAAAAAAAATTATATTCAATACAAAAAAAAATTATATTCAAAAAATATGTAGGATTAATTTTCAGTAGTTGTACTATTTTTCATATACATTTTTTATATGTTTGGGCTAAGGTTTTTTTTCAAGTTGAGAACTATTTTCAAAATCAGCGAGATGTTTTTTGTCGAAGATCAAAAAAGTATCCTTATCGTTTTCCATAATACACTTTGTTGTTGAAAAGTACACTGATAACCGAAAAAAAGAAAGACCACCGATAAATAGGTTGTTCGTTTTATGTCTTGCGAAAAACATTTCTTTGGGCGTTCGCTTCTTCTAGTACAAATTTCCTTTAAAATGAAGATAAAATTTTTTGATAAAAAAAAACTTCATGATCACTCCGCCTGGTTATTATAAAGTTTCTCATTTTTCTTCAACTAGAATTTGTTTTTATTTTTTTACTAATAGGTTGCTAGATAAAGAAAATTGGTTGAGGTCCAATAAAGAGATATACGTTCTCGTCTTTTTGAACCTTTCTAAAGATTTGAATGCTCTCTAATTCACTAACAATTTGCTTCTAATTTCTTTAAATTATTTCAGCGATGGCGGATGGTGAGAAAAAATTGGTCCCTCTCTTGAGCCCATTTCAGAAGGTGGACAAAAAACATGTGACTAATCAACTCGAACTAAATCCTGAAATCAAGGAGCACAGTGTGGAAAAGGTACGTTTTTTTCAATATTAGATGTGAAAGAAAAATAGTTGATCGAGTGAATGTTTTTTAAACATTCGAAAAAACACAGTTTTTTTTCGAATGATAAGTGTGAATATGAGTTAGACATCTGTCTTTGATTTAAAAAATCGCTTCAGAATAATACTAAAATGAGAATTCTATTGCACGTTTGAAAAAATGTTTTTGAATAATATTTTCTGAAAAAAATCAAAAAAATTAATAATATATAAAAGTGAAATAAAAATTGTAAGATTTTTTTCAGAACGATTGTGTTAACTCAAGTAAATCAAATAGTATGAAACCAGATTTGGATGAAAAGCGCGAGTGCCATGTTGTGAACGACTATTTTTCCTCGAATCGACTAAATCCTACTTCTCGCCAAGAAAAAGTGAAGGCTATTGCAGTTGTTACACCAATGAAAATTGAGAAAGAAGAGAAAAATCAAGACGAATCAGAAGAGTATGAAGAATATGAAGAAGAATACATTGAAGATGTAGGTGTTTATATCAATTCATATGAGCAACACACAAGTTCGAAGTTTCAGGCGGATGATGAAAGTAATAAAAATAATAAAAATTCATCAAATCATACTCGATCCGCCTTCACTGTTGTAATTCCAAAAACTTCTTATCCAATTGATGTTCTGTCATCGAGAAATAAGTACGCACATCTGATCAATTTTCCTCCACCAACGTAAGTTTTCCTTCAACCAAATTTCAAGGAACGAGATCTTTTCAGAACTTATAGAGTTCATCCACAAATTGTTCAACAAGGAGGAGTCAGAGCTCCAACGTATTTCGAGCCGTTGTCGGATTCAAACAGTTATGAGAGTACGTCAAATAATTACAGTGGAAACAAAACTGGTGAGTTCGGATAATTCGTCTAACACTGTTAACTGTAATTATGAAATTTAGCTATGCCGTTTTTCCATCCTGCACATTTCAAAAATTTATTTCAAGAAAATAGTATGAATGAGAAGAGGAGTCTCAAACGAGGGCTGAATAATGATGAGACTGTTGATGGAAAACGGCAGAAGAAAGAAAGCTTGAATTTGGAAGGCACAAGTGGCGAAGAAGAAGAGACTGATTCAGCAAGCGAACAGTGAATAAAAAGTATTACAGATTTTGTTTCAAGATTTCACAGTTCATTCTTTCCTCTCTCACTTCGAGACAGTTTCCCGGTCTTTTCCTTTTGTATTTTTTGTGAAACTATACTTTGTATACAATGAGTTCATTTCAAAAAATTCACTATTTAGTTAGTTAATTGCTCCTCAAATGTTTTCGCAATGACTCACAGACAAATGAGAAAGAAATCGTTGTATTTAAGAATGAGGCATTAAAAATGTCGTGTTTTGAAATCATACTATTCAGTTTTTGCTTGTGTTTTTGTTGAGTTTTTTGAGGAATCTTCTTATCATACTTCACAAGCTGGGGTTGTTTTTTCTTCAAATAAAAAATGTGTTCAAAAAAAAGTTCAAATTGAATAAAATGAGAAAAATGAGCAAACAATCAGTTTGGTTATTTAACAAATATGATAGATAATTTTCAATTTATATATATATACCTAGTAAATCGTGCACTCCTCTATAAAATTAAATTCTCCCTCCGGAATTTGAGATCAAGAAATACAGCTAAAATATTCCTAAAAGTAAAATATAACCTATTGGGATACTGCGCGTGTCTGTAGAAACAAACAAAAATAGTCCCTCAGAGCTAACAACCACTAAATAATTATACATATGAAACATTTAAAAATGTACTTTTTTAGCTTTTTACCAATGCTCAATAGGTGACGCCGCTTATGTATAAAATATTGCGCAAAACTTTGAAAAACGCTGAATTGGAGGATAAGTTACTGAAGGTGTAAATGTTAATTACCCCGATCAAGTAATGAAAATCAAAGATTGAGATGATGACAGACAAAATTTCGTTTTGCAAGATTAAATTCGTTTTTAAACATACAACGTGAGTAGTTCAAACATACAACGTGAGTGCAGTTGGATGTTTTTGAAATATTTCAGATGACGATGAATAGCAAAGTACAGAGCTCCGAAAAGTTGTATTCAACAAACTAAAATTTGAAGAAGAGTGTTGTATTTTGTATTCAACAAATGCACTTTCAGTGAGCAACCGAAAATACAAGCAGCCATCTAATATGACAAATATTATGGTTAATAGTTTTTTTCTGCTATTCGAGATTTTTCTTTTTTCATCTTGTCAGTATTTTCCATATATTCCGAAAAAAAACATGAAATTATCAAATCGGTCTATGAAACAGGAAACTGATATTGGCAATTTGTCGGTGTAAACCGGGTTTGAATGAAGAAAATTTTAAATGTCAAGAATTTTTATTTAAATCGGTTTAAAAATAGTAAAATTGGGTACAAATTTGAAAAGGGGAATACCGATAAAATAGTTGAGAAACATTGTGACAAACAGAAGATTAAGTCGATATCCTAATTCAAATGATGGCGCGCAGTCGAAGTCGAGGCAGTTCCAGAGTCTCCGTTTTCGTCGTCGTTGTTATCTTTTCTTTGCTCACTAGTCGATGGACGACAACCAACATCTTCAAAATTCTCGGAAACTTGGGAAGAACTCTGAAAAACAACAATAATCAAGATAATTGTTTGTTAAACTCACTTGATCAACAATTTTCGCCTTTTTGTGCGGTATTCCAGTGAGCTCCTCTCCAACCTGCAAACAAAACATCAATTCAAAGAACAATTTTCTTCAAATCTCACCTCGAGCTTGTGCTTTTTTGGAATTTCTCTGAATTCCAACGGATCATGTTCAACTGTCATCGTTTCATCCTGAAATGTTTCAAAGTTTTGTAATTGTTATTGTTTTAAAGAACTGACATCTGACATCATCATTCGACGAATCTCCTCACACGAAACCATCTCTCTGACATTGTTGTTACTATCAAAATCTCGAAACTGGAAAAAAAATTGTTGTTCTACGATAACACGAAATTAAACTCACACCGCGAGGCAATTTAAGAGGCGGAGGCGGAACATATTCAGCTTCTTCTTCTTCTTCTTCTTTTTGTTTCAACTTTCGATTCACATTCTTCTTTTCGTCATCTGAATCGTCATCTTTTTTGTTTCTAAATTGATCCATTTCCAAGTGATTGTACCCTGAAAAAACGAATTTTTCATGAATAACAAGCGGTGAGCAATTATAACGACGAAAAGAACATGTATAAACAATTAACAGCAAATTCAATCATTAAAATCGCTCACTCTCTGCGAAAACGGTGTCTCGAACGTGTTCAAAAATTGTAAAAATGTTGAGAAAGCGAGCAGAAATAAAAAATAAAAATACTTTTTTTGTGTTTTGTCCCTGTGTCTCGTCCCTGTCTGTCTTGTTACGAACAAGAGTACTGTAGCAGTTGTGTGAGCTGTGTCTATTTATTTATTTATTTTTGAAAGGAGAGATGTTTTCAACAAAATGGTTGGCGAATGAAAAAAAACATAAAAATGTAGAAGATCATCAAACTTGTGAGATTATCCAGGAAAACATCAGTTAAGAACTCGGCGTAGTAGAAGGCGAGAAATTGATGTTTTTCTGAATAATCTTACAAGTTTGATGATTTTCAACATTTCTATGTTTTTCTTTCAATCGCCAACCATTTTGTGGAAAACATCTCTACTTTCAAAAATAAATAAATAAATAGACACAGCGCTACAGTACTATTTTTTCGAGATAAGACATACAGGGACAAACCACACAGGGACGAAAACACAATTAAATTTATTCTTATTTTGAAAGTTTTTACACATTCTCACTCGAAATTCGCACACTATTTTTTGGATTTGAATGCTATAACAAAATGAATCGCGATTGAAAAAAGTGAAAAACATAGGAATGCGGAGGAGCATCAAACTTTTGTATATAAAATTTGCACGCAATTTTCTGAGAATGGGTGCTATATTATCGTTGCTTCGCTTTTCGCAATATATTCATTCCAACTTGAATGCATTTGATGAAAAGAAACAATGTTGTTCACAAAATCACCTAGAGTCAGGACTTTTTTCCTTCTCAAAACTCCACATAACATGAAGACATTCACAATCATTCGTTGAGCAAATGTGATGAAAACCTGAAATTTTCCTGTATCAAAACACGTTTGCTGCTAGAACAAAACGATGAGACAATTTTTCTGCATATTGCAAAGCATCCGCTTCAATCAAATCAACTCCACTTGACGATCCATGTTTTCCAATTCTCTTAATTGTTCTAAGCCGAACCCATTTTCTGAAGTAGACACGAAAAGTTATCACTCCTCACAACTCCAAAAAATACGAAGCCATCACAATCATCATCTGGCAAAAATCTAAATTTTCCCTGTATAAACATACGCGTTTGTGCCGCAGTGCACATTTATGCAGAACACGTTTTTCCCACGTTTTATTCAACGAGTGAAAAAATTCAACCAGCAGAATGTCGTGCTTTTTGATTAAAGTCCATCATTCAATCGACTTCCAGACGTATCAGATCTGACTGTTGACGGCGATCAGTGAGTGAGCATAGCAAGTACACCAAAACCCTGAAAATTAAGCATATTTAGATCAGAATTTTTTCAAGAAGTCCAACTAACCAGATGATTTTCAAATAGTCCTGCCACATTCATTGATTGGTCACTATCCGGAATATCAACACCAATTACTTGTGGCGTATTCCAATTATGTTCATCCAGCACCTAAAAAGGAAAGTAAGAAAACCTACTATGTTTGAAATCGTCGTTCCATTCCTTTCTTGAGCATGCATATGACAACGATCTGCTTGGTCTACTCAATCCGAATCGTTACGGACAATTTTGTCATCCCGCCGCTCTGAGGGAAAAATAACCAATTTTGACGTTGTTCCTGTTATTTGAACGAGTGAATAGCTGTAAAATGTTACATTTCAACGGAAAATGAAAAAATCAAAGTTTATGGTAAGAACAAACCCGGCATAATAACTAAAAAACTAATAAAGAGTTATTATTTTTAACTTGAATGTAGAAACATTCTTCTAGAAAACATCAAACGTTCAAAAAATTGTTTGTTGGCATAAAAAACAAACTGCACTGCAAACGCGCACATCTAAAAAGACGCCAGTCTTATGCAGCGTTGACATGTTTGATTGCAGGGACATGTTTTTAGGCATTCTTCGATTTTTCGTCTTTCTTTAATTTTTCTCTCACTTTCTGTAATTTTTCCAAATGTCCTTTTTGCAGACTTCAATGTTTGATTCAAGACAAATCAATTTCTCTTCATTTGGATATGATGCATAGCGATAGAGTAACGAGACAGAGGTTGCACAAAAAAAGGTTATAAAGGTGTATCGATTTTACGCGACAAAACATGGTGGAGTTGGGATTTTATTTGGACCGTCAGTGCATGAAGCAGTGCCTAAGCGTTTGGACAAAGCCATTTATGTAAGTATTTTTGTTTTTCAATGAATCGTCAAATTAATAATGAAAATGGCACATTTTTTGTTTTGGTTGACAATGCAGAGAACATCCATGATTATTTAGGACTGAAGTGTGTTTTTATGTGATTGGATGTCTTGCCTGAAAGAAGGATTGTTCCAATTGGTGCCGTTTAGTATTTTTGTCGTTTTTACAGGTGACGTCAAAAAGCAGATGCCAAAAATGTTGCGCAATTCTACGGACAACGATGAGTTGGAGGATTCGTCTCAGATTACGCAAGATGTCTCCAACTTTTGAGTATTTTGTTCGGCAGTGCGAGATTCCGTGACCCAGTGAAGAATCATGAGAAAATTCGTTTCGTGGTTGTTAATATTCGAGATGATAGCAGGACAAGGAGAGTTGTTCCAATTGCCGCCGTTTGATATTGTTGAAATTTTTCAGGTGACGTCGAATTGTAGAACACAATGCCAAAACTGTCGCCTAAAACAACACAACGCGTCGACTTTTAGAAATCATTACAATACCCGTCCAGTTGATGAGTATTTTGATCTGTCTTACTATGGTCATGTAGAGAGCAAAAACGACGTGGTTCTAGTGGTTATAGATGTTTGAGAGGATGGCACTATGTTTGATTGGTTCATCATTGTACAAGGAGAGTTGTTTCAATTGCCGTCGTTTGATATTCTTCAAACTTTTCAGGCAAAGTCGAATAGCTGAATACAACGTTGTACGAAACTTTTGGAAGGTTGAACTATAAATTTTTGAGAAGATGGCATGGAATATGTTGGATTCGCTTATCATTTTATAAGAGAAGTTCTTCCCATCTCAGCCAATCAACATTTTGAAGTTTTTACAGGTAACCTCGAGATGTAGAGTACAATAAATGTTGAACCAAATTCCTGTAGATGCTAACATTCAGAAAACAGTTCATGGGATGCATATAGGAGCTACTGGTGAAAATAATCGTCAAATTTGAGAACGAGAGATCTACTGAAGGCTGTACCAACTACGGAATTTTTGTGGGAATCTGAATGAACGATGGGAAAATATCAATGATATTCGAGTTCTGGAAATAGTAGGTTTTTTAAGTTGTTAGTTTTGATGCCGGATGTGATTTAGTCACTTAAAGTGATTTTCCGCTGTTTAAAAACAGTTTCTCTCCGGAAACTGCAATCTTGCGACACATGTTTCATCGCAAGGAAATCATAAGCTTTATGAATTGTTTTGCTGTAAATTGCGACCTTTTGTTCTCGTATGAAAGGTCTCAAAGTCTAGTTTTTTATGAATTTTTCCGAGCAAAAAAGAAGTGTGTTGAAATTGTGATTTTGAAGATGATAATCATGTATTGAATACGTCCACGTTGTTTTCCAAATCTCAAATCTTGTCAATATGTCTAAAAAATCGAAAAATGAATGACGGACCGATAACGAACTTCCTCAAAAATAATAGTCTTCATGTTTCTTCGTTCTCCAGAAAAATCTATCTCTCAAAGGTGTAGAGAAAATAACACCCAAAAGTACAACCTTTGTTGAGTTTTTTTTGATATGATTCATCGAGAAAATGTACTTTTCTTTTTTTTGCACTTTTACTGGATACGGTAAAGCATGAAGAAAAAAGTGAGACTATTTTTGTAGTATTAATGGATGTAACAATTTATGGCTATTGGATATAAAATATAAGCAATGCAGCATTATTTCGCAATCCAAATTTCTTGAGACATTTATAGACTATACAGAGAGAAATAGGCTTAAGTAAAAAACGTAATGAATAAAAACGTTTATTGACAAGATTTAGTAATATCTCTACACAAAACTTTGATAACACTGCGGATCAGTATTTTCTGAACAAGCCAAACAATGATTCGAATACGTATGCTTGAAATACTCAGCGTAGAATGATTTCAACGTCTCATCAAAAACTAAAATTCATTCGCAATTTTGTGAGTCGGAAAGCGCTGCTCCAAGTTTCAATCTTTAAATGACTGTGAGCCCCCAAAAACCAAATTTTTAACCTCAGTATCTGTCCTGAAAGTCTATAAGGCCTTTTGAATCAATTCAGACATTTTTTTCAATATCTCCATTCAATTTTCAAGTTCAGGTTTCTTTTGGAAACAATAATAGCCACTTCGCAACACAACTCAACATTTAAATAGTATCACGCGCTCCACCAAAACCACATTTTAAAACACAAAGCAACAATTTGCTTGACTTCCCATGTCAGAATCGGTTTTTCGAGTTCCAATCACCCCAAAAAGTTGTTTTCTCAAGAGCCTCCTGTATATTTCGAAGTGTAACAATTATAGCTACCGTATTCACAAAAGTATTTTCTATTTATTTTGGTTCTCTCCAAAATATATGTTCTCTCTCTTTCAAAGCAACTTTTTTTTCGAATAGCGAACCGGCAAACCAAAATAGACTCCTCCCACTTTTTTTGCATATCGAAAATATGTATTTCATATGCCATACCACTGTGACTGTTCTTTTCTATACTCCTAAACTTCTATGATTACAAACCGATTTATAGGAAAACTGATGAAGCTCGGAAAGTTGTTGGTTGTATCGATGATAATGATCGGAGTCCATATGGAAGTGGAGATGATCGAATTTGTTGAATAGAACAGCAATGAAGACAGAATGGAGAAGAGTGGAAAAACATCGACGCTCAAGAACCCATGGCAAGTTATTGTGAATTTTCGCTCGCTGGTCGAGCCCTTTTAAGTCAGAAATTCAGATTCTGAAACCCTAATTCATTAGATATTCAGATAAATGATCAAAATGATTTGTGAACTTTCAACTTGCACAGTTTTCTCATAGATGGAAAAGTGTCCCCAATTTTAAAAGGTTTTCGATTGCTTTTTCTATAATTCCCATTAACTATGTAGTTGAACCAGAGAATTATCGGTTAGCTCACTAATAATAATTGTTCAACCCAATAATCTGTCGAAATTTAATTTTAAATGAGGTTTTTCAAAAAAATACTCATAACAAACTTTTTGAGAAAACATCATGTAAACTTCTAAATTAATCGATAAGCCAGCAACACAAATCTCGCTTTTCCATTTATAATTTTTTACAAGAAACCTTTATATTCACTCGTGAGAGACGCAGAGATGCATGCAACGCAAGTTGTTTCTCTACGTCTTTCATTTCTTAGCACACGCACTCTCGTTCAAGTCTCCATGGATACACGTTCCGCGTACACGCTCCGCATGTGAAAGACTTTTCGAATTCAAACTTTATTTTTTTGCGAGGTATTTTTTTCAAGAGTTATTGGATAATGCTCTAGAAATGTTATTTTTTCTTATCTATAATTTTCGAAGTACATATTTTGCTCTCTCCCGCTTTTCTGAAATGTGTAGATTTAATGTTGGGGTCAGAGAATCGTGGTTTGTAAAATTTAAAAATCAATTCTTTTTTTCTTCTCAGCCTCATAAAATCAGAATATGACTTTGAAATTCAAAAATAAGTTATGGAGAAGCAGTTAACACATTTTTTCGAACTCGTATCTGAAACTGTTCTAATTTAACGTCCAAAACTCTTAAGTAATGCCGATTGGTTTTGAATAAGTTTTGGAATTGATTTCTAATCAAATATCAAGAGTCCTTACTTAACAGAAAAAAAGTACAAGAATGCTCAAGTTATTCTCTCGTAAAGATCATTCACATTTTCTGGCGTCTATTTTCGAAATCTTCTGAAGGCTAGAAAAATGTTGGCTTCTTCCATAGAAAAATTGACTTCTACTTCTCACGTTTATTTTTTTATTAAAATAGAAATATTGAAAAAAGAAAAATAATTTTTACAATAAAGATAATTAGTCTGGGAAAACAATAAAACTTGAAACAATCTATCATTTGATTCAACGAACGCTGGGGATTTGTTTTCACCATTATGAAAAAGACTGTTGCGAGAGAAAAAACAAGCCAAATATTAGTGTGATACGATTCTGATTATTCACAAAAATTGAATTTCTCAAAAAAAAAATGGTCAAAACCCAAATGGATTTAGGATTTTTGTTTGAAAAGAACTATCAGGAATTGATCTAACTGATTTTATCCGAGTTTTCTGTATTTTAATTTTCTTAGTGAACCCTCAACAAATGGTAGAGCAGCTGAGATAAAGTGAAATTCGGAAGAATGTTGTCAATAATTTTAACCCAATTATTTCATTTTTTGTCTCAATTACAAGACTTTTTTGTGAAAAAAAGCCATGACGGTTTCATTGTATTGGAGTTGCTCTAATATTTTTAATGTTCAAAGTCCCATCATATTTGAAATGTTGTAATTTGTGACATTTTATAGGTAAATATGGCCAACTTCAATATCATATTTCAACTTCAATGAGAAACACAATTAATTCATTTTTTTTAACGAATAAAGTTCATTTTGAAAATTGTTTTTTTTAATTTTGTATTCTTACTCGTTTCACTCGATTCCAAATATCTTTATAATCAATATATTCCAGAATTTCCATTATTTATTTTAGACATGATGTCTTACAAACGCATGTTTATGGATTTCGCTGTCAATGATAAGCCGAGAGGAAGAATTGTAATCGAATTCCCTTTTGTTTACGGTTTGTAACTTTTTTCAAACATTTTATATCTTTCCTTTTTAGATACCGCGGACTCGATTGCCGGTTTTGAAAAGAAGCTGAAAGAAGTGGAGGATGGTTTCAAAATCGAACTTGACAACAACGGATGGCCTATCAGAGTCAGTTTTTTATTGAATTTTAGTCACAAGGATCCCTATAAGCAGCTCTGCCAAAAACTTCGATAAAACTTTTCTCACTGTTTTCACAAAAAAAGTTCTCTTCAATTTGGGAACCAACCAAGTTACTTATTCTCTTAATCCCCTCTTTCAAATTAATATTTTTTCAGACTCAACAATTGTCAAACGTCTTCCTTGTCCTTGGCAAATCTGTGTACGACTCAGATCCGGAAAACGACTACGATAGACCATGGCATTTGACATTCACTGCATGTTCCGATCCGGGTGCGTGGCGTTTTGGTTTCACTCAAGATGCTACTTATGGTCAACCATGTGCAGTTATGGGAGAAGTAGTCGAAGGAAACGAGCACATTTGGTATTTTCAAAGTATTGGCACCTACCAAACATCTGACAAAGGACCAAAATTGAATGTGATCAAGCACGGATCTTGGTATCGAAACACAGAGCCATTCAATGCCACAAAGGTCGAAGAAAAAGAAAAGGAAAAGGAAAAAGAAGAGGAAAAAGAAGAGGAGAAGGAAAAGGAAAAGGAAGAAGAAGTTGTTGTTGTTGTTGTCGAAAAAAAGTGAGTTTCATATTTTCCGTATTTGTAAAACATTTTATTTTTTTTACAGAAAACGTGGCAGAAAGCCAAAAGCGAAAGCACCGGAAGCAAAAGCTCCTGAAACAAAAGCCCCGGAAACAAAAGCTCCGGAAAATAAGGCCACGGTCAAAAAAGTCGCTCCAAAACCAATCGCCAAAAAGCCTGTTGGAAGACCAAGAAAAAATCCGAAAAAATAATGCCCTTGTAATGCGTGTATTAATATATTCCACCTTGCCTTTCTCTCTCATCTTTAAAAAATTCTCCTTTTTCACAAATCTTTTGTCCTGTACTTTTTGAATGTTTTTGAGCTCAGTTTTTTCCAATGAAGTTGTAATTATTTAGAAGTTTTCTCAACAGTAGTAAATCATCTACTTGTAGCATTGAGCCAGAGTACATTCTCAGAAAGAATTCAGATTTGCCAACGACCACAAGTATTTTCTCTAGACCGATGCAATAAGGAAAACATGTAAGGTTTCACAAGGATTGAAAAACTAGTTCATTTTTGAATATGAGATTCGATATGAATTTGTGTTACTTGTACACTGTGTACATCAAAAACTGATAAAGTAAATGTAAAATTGATCATAATCAGATATGTATTTGATCCACAATTTCATAATTTCTGCTACTATTATGCATTGTTTGCGTGAATTTTTGTGTGATGTTTCAAAGATGAAAGGTTTTATGTAGAAAGGAGTCATTAATCTACATAGCTACTCTCTAAATCTCTCAATCTCCAACAGAACACATTTCAACGGATGAAAGATCTATTATTTGCACTAAAAAACAAGATGATCTCATGATTCTTCTTTTTCATTTCTGTGAAAGTTGTACAAGATAATTTTTAGGAAGTATTGTATTTCATTCAAATTCGATCTTTTGATACTGTTTCAATCAAGATTGGATACCTATTAGATGGACAATTATTGGAAATAATCCTCTTACTGTTTGCTTGTGAGCCACTAGCAGCTGTTCGAGGTCGCGCATACGTCATCTTCTCTTGTTGCGTATGGCATGTATATGAGAGTGCACAGTAGATATAGAGGGACCAGAAAATCTGTCTGGCGTCATGTATTAGAAAACAAGCAGATTGTCGATTCGCAACATGGTGTATAAGACGAATATACTGCTTTTTTTTCTAGCTCGGTTTTCTTAGGTGAAGCATGCTTCATTTTTTTAAATGTAATAATACAACCTGTAAGAGTTATTTCATTTCATTTCACCAGCATTCTTCTTTTTTTCATATAAGAAAACATCTGCACTGTTGATTCTCGTTTTTTCCTGCTACCTCATCTTCTCCCCAGTCTCTTGTTAGAACTCACAGGTGGTCATTGCTCTAGCGATCATTCTTTTTCAATTGCAATGTTTAATTCACAGTTGTTTCTTCACTCTTTTTTTCATTTTCTCTAAATAAAAATCATGTTTTTTCGATCCGAAGTATGAATAAAAGATAATTTCAAATTTGCTTGTCAAATGTTTCAAATTACAACTTGAAAATGTATGTATATTCCAGAATATGAGCAAACGAACAATCTCGGACACGCCGGATGAGTGCAAAAGAAAACGAAATGACGAAGAAGAGTCAGGTGAAGTAAACTGTCAGGTATGCAATGTTTTTTTTAATCTTCAGTTAGGATTGAGAGATTTCATCGAAAAGTTAAGTCCTCATATTATATATTAGAAAAAAAAACAACTCTATCAGAGAAAGGAGGAATAGAATTTGTGATACTGTACAAACAGTTTCATCCAATTTTATAAAATTGTTTTTCCTTTAGTTTAATACAAATTTTGTTACCAGGAATCGACGAACGTCTCAAATCATTCGCGAAGCTTTCCTTCTCCAGATGATACCGAATCGCTCGAAAAATGTGGGTCGTCAGAAGACGGAGAATCGACATGTGTTCCAAGTAATCACCCAAACTCTTCGAATAACTCAGCGCCTGACTCGTCACATCATGAGCTTACATCAAGTAGCCATGGCCACGAACCTCTGGCTAACCATCAGCCATTCTCACCTCCATGTGCACAAGAATCTGATCCTGATTTTTCGTCATCACCACGCTACCAGCCAACGTCTCCAACAGATTATGAACCAACTTCGCCTTCTCAAGATTACCATTATGATGAGGGTCAACCATCAACATCACAGCAATCAGACCATGAACGACGTGACTCATCTGACGACCCCCCACCGTCTCCAAGAGATTGGGAACCAACTTCGCCTTCTCAAGACTATGATGATGATGATGATCAGCCATCATCATCACAGCCAAACAATCCCTCATCATCTTCCTCGCATTTTCGAGAGTCTTCTCCAAACACAACAGTGTCTGCAGTGAGTTTTTCATTGACTTTGTTAAATTTATAGTTTTTGGAAGGTTTTTATTCAAAATTTTTTAGTGTTCAAATCCTTTGAATGTAATAGTTATTTTTTCAGAATGACGATGAAGAATCGAGGTCTTCAAGCTTGTCTCCATGCGCGTCTCGCTCACCACTTCAAGATTTGGAAGGTGATAATGTGCCATCAACGTCGAACAAAGAATCAGTAAGTTTTCACTTTTTGTATCCTAGTATTGAAGTGCTTGGAATAAAATCGATTTTTTACTTATTAAATTTAAAAACGGAGAGTTACAAAAACAATATAATTGTCTCTTGAGGCGCGAAGAAAATTTGTGCAAATTAAACAATATTTAGTGATATGAGAGGAAACGACAAATATAGCTGAAATATGCAATAGTTTCCAAAAAAATTCCGAAAAAGCTTTGTAAAATTAATGTTATTCAGTAATATCTCTGATCAAACAGGTTTAGAAAAATGCAGATTTCGTTTGAGTATTGCTGATTTTTTCAGAGTCAAGTACCGATAGATCTTTCGAGCGATGAGAGCGACAATGTGGAAGCTGTGGATGAAGAAGATGATGAAAGTGACGATGTTCAGATTGTCGAAAACAAATAATTTTTCAACAAACCCCGTCAGAAACTAAGTAAATTGAAATAATACTTGTTTAAAAAAATATCCTATTCCCAAAATGTGAAATATTTTGAATACTCAACTTATTTCTAGATTCTGACTAAGATTATTTTTATTTATTCTTAAACTTGTGAAACTTCCAAACTATCCCTAATTTTCAATAATTTTGGATACACAAGTACTTACTTCCACTTCCCAATTTTACCCTCTTTCGAAATATGTTGTGAGATTTTTTTGTTCTGCCACGTTTTCTTTTTTTTAACCGTCTTCAAACATTTTTGGAATATTTTCAAATTCTCTTTCTCCGACTTTTTTTTCATTCAGCCAATAAATGATTTCTTGCAGTTATTCTGAAATCAGAGTTATTATTTGAATATCGACATGGATATGGAAGTTGGTAGATTAAGTCATAAAGTTTTTCTTTTTTGTCTGTACAAATACCCGAAAAGGAACGTGTCTCAGAAGGAATGATCCCCAAAGTGACCCCCTGAAAATAGTTCTCACTATGTGAATATTGTAGTACCCCACGAGGAATGAAAAACCCCAAGGGGGAAATATCAAGCAAAATTTTCATTTTTGAGAAAACCGAGGAGGAATAGTTTTCGAAAAAAAAAGTTTGTGTCAACTTCAAAAAATCATATCTCTGTCAATTTTTGAGTAAAAAAGTTGGCTAAAAAAGCATTTTAAAGCTGAAATATTCCACTTTCACTAGAACTTATGGTATGAATGCCATAATCAGTTTGGAGTTTTCGAAATCACAGAAGACAAAACTTTTCAAAAAACCATGTTCGTTCAGTATGACGCAGATTTCGGTTGGTGTTCTAGTGTTGATTTTTGAATTCTACGCATAAAATAATATCTAAAAGAAAATTTAAAAAAAAAATTGACCGTTGATTAAGAAAAATAATTGCCGTTTTGTGCTCAATTTCGACAAAAAACAAAGAAAAAGTTGTTGGTTCTGCGTGTCTGAAAATGCTTGAGTTGTAAAAAGCAGCAGATTTTTTGTCCAAAATGTGAGAATTGATAATCTGCATGTAAAAAAAATCATAACTCTCATATAGTAAAATACTCAAGTCAATTGTACAGCGGTAAGAAAATTTAAATTATGAATCGAACATTATAATCAAAATCAGAGTTTTTGTGATTTGATAAGCGCTGTGATGAATTGAATCTGTTTATTTTCCATGACATCAACTCTCATGAAGCCATTTTTCAAATATCCAAATTGTGTTCAAACAAATCACTGAAAGCCATGTTCAGATTGATCAAAATATTGCGGTCCCAAAAAACTCATGAAGATTTGGCACAAAACGGCAATTATTTTTCTTAACCAACGGTCAACTTTTCTAAAAATTTGCTTCTAGACATTATTTTGTGGGTGGAATTCAAAAATCAACACTAGAACACCAACCGAAATCTGCGTCATGCCGAACTCGAAAATTTTTTTTTTTTTCTCTGAAAAATTTTGTTTTCTGTGATTTTGAAAACTCCAAACTCCAAACTGAATATTGCGTTTATACTGAAAAGTCTAGTATTCGAGAGAAAAATGTTCAAAATTAGACCTATACGTTTGAAATTTCCAAATTTCTTTTCTCAAAATTTTTTTTTCAAAAATTAGACTTTCGAAAATACCTCATGGGTTATACTTTTAAAAAATGTGATTTTTCTTTTAAGAGCAACTTGCCAATTTCCTTTACCCCATTTTTTGAATCCTGAAATTTTTTTAGTGCACACTTTTTTTCGTTCAAGTTTTTTAAATTTCTGGGCGAAGGACTGTATTTGATGATTTTTGTTGGTTTTGAAAGAAATAAGGAGCAATTTCGAATTAATTGAAAAATTTTTTGATGAAAACAGAAAAAAGTTTGTTGATGCTTCGATTTTTTTCTCAATATACCGAAGTCTACTCCCGTTTCTATTGGATATTCAACGAACAGAAATAGTGGTAGGTACAATATGCAAAAATCGGTTGACTGAACATTTTTCGCATCTGGTTTCCTGTTTTCCCGTTTGCTAATACCAAACGTTACATGGTGCTCAACAACATAACGAACACATCTACTCAATTACCATCCGGAATATCCTTCCCTTCTCGGAATACAAATTCAATTTGTCAACCACCAAATCTATCCATCGTCGACCTTGTTGAAGATTCAAACTGTTGGATCGTTTTTTGTATTAACAGCTAGTCTCGCCTTGGTGTGGTATGTGAAGGCAAAAAGTGACCAATCCGCGAATAAAATAACACATTTCGATTGCTTATTGAGGCGTATGATAATTCACAAACATTTTTCATTTTTTTATTGACGTTTTTTTTATTCTGCGCTTTTTGAATGTCACATGGATATGTCGAGAAGGTAGATAGATTGGAGACTTATAAATGTCTGTACAATCTTATTCTGGAAAGAAAACAGATTTTAATGATAGGACCATGAAATAGTAGAGGATGGGTAACAACTCATAAAAAAAGGATTTCAAAGTTACAAAGCTTATTTTTTGATATTTCATTCAGTTTGAGATTTTTTTGATGATTCAACCTAACTCTTGCCATAGAAGTTATGTTAGTTTATCTTTCAGAAACAATGAACTAAAATATTCAGTCCACTTTGTTCATCGTTCTCTCCACCTGTTCCCCCCGTTCGAGAAACATCATCTAACAAAAAGCTGTCCAACAAGAAGTGTATGTATGTATTTGCGGCATGAATTCCTGAAGCGGAATAATTCGCATTTTGACTTCCGAGCTTCTTCGTCGTCTTCTTCTGACTACCACACCGGCACATGTGAAGAACAAGAAAAAGAAGACGACTTTAAGAAAAATGCATTTCTGCCCGCTTCCTTTGTTATTTGGAAAAAAGAGAAGGAAAAAATAGAAGAACTACCGTAGTTTCTTGTTTTCTTGTGGACAATAACTGACTTTGCTTTGCGTCATGTTTTGAGAAGTGCTCAATTTTTGGGACATTAGAAATTTTCTGAAATTTGTGGGGTCGGGCAAACTTAGGGTGGTTTAAAGATCCATTCCACTCAAAAAACAACAAAACTCTCAAGTTTGAACAAGTAAAAAAGCATATCATCTTTGCAGACAAGAAACTGAATTTTAATATAAATTTGAAATGTTCACCAGTGAAAAAATGGAAAAAAAACTTCAATTTCAAAGAGAAAAAGACAATCAAGTTTCAGGCAAAATGAGAATGGCCGCAAAAACACCTCACACATGAATTGTCAGCATGTAACACCTATCTTGTCCAGTCATGCAAAAAACTCGCGATAGAGAAAAATAATATACTAACTAAATTTCTTAAGATCATTAGAACTCCAAATATTTATGCGAACTTGTTACAAATCAGGACAACAATCATGGAAGTTACTCCTATTTTGGAAAATTAGTAACATTGTTTTCTGAACGTAAAACTATGAAAAAAGACTTGAAATAAAAAATGCATCCGGTGAAATGAAGACCAGGAATTTTTTGAATGATAAGAGAATACAATAATATGGCTGGTGCACATGCATAGCAAAAAGATCATTTTGGAAATAAGCTTGATATCCAATATATCAGCACATCCCCAAAGCAAGTTTGCCAAAATTCCTGAAATAAGACGTCAGCGTTTTGGAACCACATATAGATAAAGGAGAAGTATGCGGAATTGCAACATATTTATGTTGAGGCAAATTTGTAAACTTTTTTTGTGACCGATAAATTTGTAGAACAAATTTTCTGTACTTATTCATCAATATCCCATAAATGATGCCTGAATAAAAGAGAGTTGGAACTCATTTCTCAAAAGACCTCATAAACTCGTGACCAAACTCATTACCACTTAACCAGACAAGCTCCAATTTCCATTTTGAGACGTGAAACAGAACAAAACAACATAGGCAAAACAAAGGTTTTATTATATCAAAGGTGCTCTTTCTTGAGATTTTAAAATCAATTTTTTGGTGCATCCCTTTTCAACAATTTTGATGATTACTTGGACTACATGAATTAAAGAATTCAATCTGATAGACCTCAATGGTAGGATTTCATATCTTCCAGATGAAGTCAATATAGTTTTAAAACATATCTAGATCTTCTCATCTGTATGTTACCTTTAATTGTGACAAATCCTTTAATCCTACAACCAACTAGCTGCTCATAATTATGAATAAGTCAACCATAATCTAACACCCAACAACATATGAATAGCCACCTTTTCACCTTCCGTGTAAAAACTTCTCATATCCCCTCATATTCTCCCTATTATATACAAATTGTACATCTGTCTGTCAGCAATGAAAAGAGTGACACCTACATTCATACTAGTTGTGAATTACTCTTTTTTTTTGCTATTCTTGCCTGCCACCACCAATAATCCATATAGTATTCCTCCGTAACTCCGCCTTCTGTCAAACATGATTGGCCGACTTACACGCACATAACAAATTGAGGACTATGAGAAGAAGAAAAAGAAGTTTTGAAACGTTTTCCCTCACTTCTTCTTGACATTTTTCACTAAACTCGTGTTGTTTTCTAAATTACTCAAATATTTTTCAATTAAAATTACAATGCAAAATAGAATATATGTTTTCAGATTGATTGAACTGGAAAAATAAAACGTTCTTGTTCCGGGCGATCTACTGGAAACTGAAGCGTTGTCAACCGAGAGAGAACGTGCGGTCGGTGAGTTGTAAAATTTTTAGTTGAAATGTGGAATATTGATTTGGTACTATAATATTTTCATATTCACTAGTATTCAGAGTCAACTTACGTCCAATCATGTAAGGCAGTTGTAGAAAATCAAATTTTGATAAGTTTTAAAAATATTCTAGGTAGTTCGAAATCATTTATAAACTTCCATGTAAGTCAAATTGTTCATCACTATCAAAGTATTTTTGAACACTATCTGATAAGTAAGATAAAATCACAGAACAACAGACGAAACATTTCAAAATATAATAGGAGCATTTTTCATAAGATGTTTTTGGATCAAACAATCCAAATAAAATGCTCTTCTTTGGATTTCGCTTCACTTTTGTAAGAAAACCAATGACTAATAGTTCTTACAGTCTCCTACAGTCAGCTACAATATTCTTAATCCAGCATTGCCAGTAGGTTCATAGACATAGAGGTATCTCTGATTTCAATATTCTATCTTCTGAGAACAAAAGAAATGTTCAAATATATATATCTTCCCACTTTTAGGTTCATTTAAGAAAATTAATTTCGGTAACCACCAAAAAATTTGATTTAATAAGCATTACTTTTTAATAAGTTGGCGGTAAACCCACTTCCATTCATAGGAACACAATCAATCTTGAAACAGACAATTTTCTGAAATTTGTGGTTCCATTGATCCCAATCGCTTTCTATGATAGGTTTTTCAAAACAGTAAAATCTATCGTACACAGAAATGAAGTTAAGAAAAGCTGATTCTAAATGTCATAACTTTCCAAATATTTTTTTACAAAAACTGAACATTTGAAAAAATCAAAGACACAGAAAAATTCAGGATATTTGGAGAATCTGCCTGAACTACTTGTTTCTGTTTGTGAATGATACCTTTTTCACAAGTTAGAAGGATAGGTAAAAATTCTGGTCAGGTAAAAATTCTGAAAACGAATCACTGCATGACTTCAATAATTCTCAAAATGTTTCGAGTATGTGAGTTTTTGTGATTTTAAAGTCAGTAACAGTTTTCAAGTTTAATCAAACAATATTTGACTGACCACATTAATCAAAATTTACTTCATCATGAAAATAACATTAGGAAATTTGAAACTAATTTGAAAAAAATCAAATTCCAAATCAAAGAGCACCTTCAATATGTTTTCTAGTACCCAACAAAATCATCTGAAAAAAACAATTTAAAAAAAAACTTATTGTTTGAAAATTTATTTTTTTCTAGGGATATTCTTTGAAGTTTCACAAGCACAAATATTTTCTTAGGTTCCCTTTGTGAAAATTCACACCCAAATTTTGTTTTTATGCAAGTCTCTTTTATCAAAATGAACATATTCATTAGTGCACACATGAAAAGGTAAATTAATGAGGGCTCTTCTAATTACATGCACCTACTTTTATTTACTTGATGAATCTTTGCCTTCTTGTTTTTTTTTCAACTGAAGAAAAAATAAAAAAAAAACACATGGGATCCGAAAAGAACATGTCAAATGGTCAGAACCCCCTAATTCAACCAACTTTGTAAAAGCTATTATTTAGTGTTTCTCGCCAATTGTTTTCCCCTTATATTTCCATTTTTTTTTCTCTTCAATCAATCCGTTTTATTTCATCTCACACGCTCCTCTTCGAATTTGACACCCATTAAAAGGTTGCGCCAATCGCCCTTACCACCCCGCTGTTCCTGTTGTTGATGAAAATGTCATAACTGTGTGTTTGATTGGGTCTTTGTTCGAAACTTGTACGAGTAATCATTATTTTTATTTTTTGACTTGTAGAGATGCAAGTTTGGTTGCGCGATTTGAATCTCAAGAGCAACTACATCATAACAATTATGAGCCAAGATTTTGAGAATAGATAAATTTATGGGATTAGCCTTTTTTGTTGTGGTTGATGATGGTTGTTATGGGTAAAACTTTTTATGGTGACACTATTTTACCCATATTTTGAATTAAATATTAATTTTTTTCAGTTGAATAAGAGTAAAATGTTCAGTGAGATTTTTTTTTGGTGTATTTGGTCTATTGGTTTTCAAAAAATTGACATAATGCTTACAGTTATTTTAATGTTCTAGGTACCAATAGATTTCATGATTTTTTTAGAAAACCTATTTTGTGGTTTTGAGATTTGTGAAAGTTCTCCGTTTTTTTTTTGAAATCATGTTGATCTATAATAATTTGTGAATTTTTTTATTTAACATTCAGGCTTACCATTTGATCATCCTTTTGTAAAAAAATTGCGACTTCTAAATCAGAATTTTTTTCGAACATCTTGGTGTCTGAAAAATTCATTGTTTTTTTCTTTGTTCTCAATCCAGTAGATCAGAAAACTTCCAAACAATGAGAAATCTAGTGTTTCTAAGACACTGTATCAATCCATTTTAGGTAATCCTACTTTATTCATTGTTTTGACTTCCTCAAAGTCTATGACTCCAACAAATCGAACCCCATCATTAACATTGCGCACAAAATATTGCACAACACTACCGTATGTTACTTACCTTCCTCTCCCCTTCCGCCAAAAAACCCACCACAAACACATAAGGACTTATCCGACATTAAAATTAGCATATTTATCTCATGTACCTGTTCACTTCCACCCAACACCCTTCTATTAAACACATGTCGTTTTTCGATAATACTGACTTATAGCTAATTAACAGATTTGTTCTCGGTGTCGGCTTTTTGTGTTGTTCATAGAAAGCGGATTAGGTTGCAAAACAAAACATATGTTATGTTTATGGGTCAATCAACAATTTGTTGCTTTTTTTTAAAACATATTTTTGTACAAGATCTGTGCTCTTTGTTGGTTTGGTTGAATGATTCTTTACGCTGATATGATTTCAAATCAGTTAAATTTGCTGACGAATTCGCACTTTGTTGCACAAAATACGACCTACTGTAACCGAAAGTAACAATAATAACTATTTTCGATCAGAAACCAAACAAAACCGAATCCATTACCATAATGGATCGGTCACTAATTTTGGCGCATCCTCTTTTCCTTTTTGGTTTTGATATCCAACACCATCTATTGTACTTACTACCGACTCTCTCATTATTATTGTTATTATTATAACAACAATTTTCTAATTAACGTAACGACAGGTAGGTAGAAAGGTACACTGGATATTATATACAAAACACAAAATTGAGGGAATACTGTAAGATTCACTTTTTGATTGTTACATACACATACATTTGTAAAACATGGAAAAAGTTATATAGAATATGAAAAGAAAAAGGAGAGGGACTGACAAATTGAAACGATTCATTAGTCGCACCATATGGTGTATATTTCAATCTTGACTCTTGTATGAAGTGTCAGTGGCTCTTTATAACTGATGCAACAATTTGTGAGAAGTGTCATGACTTAATTCCCCACTTATTAATAAGAACACATCATGATTGATTGAGTCAAATATGTTCGGTGAGTGAAATTATTAATTTGAAAATATGTGAAGAAATTAACCCGATAAGTTCCGGGGTGTTTTTTAACTTGGTTTGGATCAAAATTTCTGAAATAGTTCCATTTTTCCTGACGTTGTTTGGTTAAAAATCTCTCTGATCTATCAGAAACACCGAGTTCTCAAGCCAAAATTACAACAAGATCCCAATATTATATTGTTCAATATTTTGTTCAATATTAAAAGAAGCAAAAAGGATTTCAACAGTGCATTTTATCTAGCACAAACGGTTTTTAGTAAAAACCTTAATTCGAAGTTTCTATTGATGAAATCAGTTTTTTCACAAGCTTTTGTTATAAGAATCCGATTGTCCAATAAGGTTCCATCTGTTGAAATCTGATGATTTTATCCACAACATATAACCTGAAATTTCAAGAGCGAAAGGATAATTTGATCGAAGTTCTAGTTCATTTTTAACTTAGAAAACAAAATTTTGAAATATCAGAGTGAAGCATTATATCTACAATTTTGTAATTTCAAAAATAGGTAGGTGAACTTCATTTTGGAAAAATACATACAAGTTAAAATCGAAACGTGTGATTATGAACAAAAAAACTCGAAAAGTCTTCGACTTCAGTTACCGAAAACTTCGTTGAAGCGAGCTGAAATTTTTCAACATAGTAGGGATAAACATATTTTTGCGTGACATCGGAAATATTTTGGGTAATTCTTTGGGGTTTCACCTAACTCTAGTCATCAGAATTTTTAAGAACTATTGCTTCTGTCCTTTTCGTCGACATCACAGTTTGAACGAAAAGTTCAAAAGATTCACTTCAGTTGCACAGAAAAAGCTTGACAGGCGGAGTTGTCAATTTCGAAAGAAAAATTCAAGAAAAAAGTTCTATCGCCCTTTCACTTCATCAGAATGTCTTTAATTAGAAAATTCGAGAATTTTTTGTCTTCTCAATGCCTATTTCCAAAAAAAAACCTTATCCAATTGTTATATAACAATTATTCACATATTTGTCCCCTTTTTTCCGGATCTCACAGTTACCTGCCACTACTCATCAAAATAATTGTCATTACCGGACGCAATTATCGTGTTCAACCTCCTCTTCCTACTCTATCAGTAGTAGATCGACAGAAAAGATTTGAATCTTGCCATTTTTATCTGATAGGGTCTCCCACATACTTGTGGTGTTGGATAATCCCACCTCCCAAACTGTCACTATTTTATATGGTCCTTGAGAGCGATAGAGAGTATTATGCAATTTTGTTGTTTGTATACATTTCTATACAGATGCTCAAAGATTTTCGCTTCATTGACCTTTTCTGCTTTATACTTCTTTTTTTCTCGTTTTCAAAAAAATAAAACTAAGAAATGAGAGCATGTGATATGGTAGTCATGGAGTTGCTCATTAGTCTAAATTTTAATAAGAACGTCATTAGAACTTTTCTTTCTTTTCGCCCCTCATTATACTTGCTTCATTTTTGCACTACTGATCGGTGAAATGCTCATTTGTAATGATAATTTCAAAAAAAAATTCGAAAAAACTTTGAGAGGTAATATATCATTTCTGGGAATTGAAAAACTCTATTGTACGCCAAACAACTCGAAAAATATTTTTCAAAGGAAATTAATTCATTTTCATTTTCATGTTAAGGTATTGTGTTGGGTTACTGTAACAAACCGATCTGGCCAATGTTTTGAAACAGTAACAGCACAACACAATGTCTACGAGATAATTGCTCTAGCTCAGGGATTAGTGCATATGTGCTTTGTTCGTCGGTTTACTGTAGTCTATTCAAATGTTCCTTGTTATTAGTATATAAATCACGAATTCCGGTGTAATCCCGAAAAAGCGTTTTGAATTTCTGTTTCCTAACTTTCGTGCGTTCAAGAATATATCAACTGGTTGACTGATTTTCATACATTAGTGTTGCAATCACTGAATCGGATAAGTCAAAACTACCAAAAAATTCGTAAATTTTTTACCAAATTTATGAGTCTTTTTCAGGAATTTTGTGAATTTATGCCATGTTTCATATACTAGAGCCTCGAATTTTTGTTAAAACAAATCTCATTCAAGGAATCTGTTTTTCAGGAGTGAAGAAACTCGTCAATTTTCTCTTAAACGAAATATCACATTTTTTCAAATAAAATCTTCAAAGGGGTTTTCATCATAAGTCTAGTTTTCGAGAAAATTTGATGCATTGACATACATTATGCGTGAAAAGTTTTCAAATTTCAAATTTCAAAAAAAGTTTTTTTTTCGAAAACTAGACTTTTTGCTGATGAATCCCTTGATAGTGTCAAGTATGGTAATTCTGTTCTGATTTTCTTCTGAGTTGTCATTTTGCTCATGCTCTCTATTTTCCTCTGTGAAATGATGGAAGGTCAAAGTTTTCTCGGGATTGCGAAAATTTACTTGTTCGAAGATTTTTTAATCCCTGAAAATCGATGAACCTAAAAAAACAAATTGTTCGTTGAGATTTTTCGTTATCAAATCAGTTAGAAAAAATGACTCTCCCGATATTTACAGTTTCAAAACCCAAAAAAAAAAACTCTGTAAAAGATTAATCGCTGACCAAGACAAAACTTTACGAATATAGTGAAACTGACCGAGGGCACAACGCCTCTTTAACCAGAAAGAATGAAAAGACATTAGCTCAGTGAACCGCGCCTCCTTCCACTATTTGTTCTTCGATGTTTTTTTCACACTTTTCATTCTTATTTTTCTGATTTTAAAAAATATTCATATTAATTCCGAAATGACTGGGTAAGCCAATAGAATATTTTGAGAAAACATGAAAAAAAGAAACAACAACAAAATGGAAAAAGAATGAAAAAATGGGCGGAGCGACCTACGGTAGATAGAATTGTGTAGTCCAATAGGAGAAGAAGACATATGGCATGAGACACTCAGAGTCTCCAAAGCACTTTCTATAGTTTAACTACCTTATATCGGGGTAACATTTATATATATGTTATTTTTTGCGACATTGATTGAAAATAAATTTCCAATTAAATTCCATGAAATCAAAAATTGTGAATTTTTCAGGTCTCTCGTTGACGCGTACTCGCGTTCCAAACGTTCAACGTATGACAGTGGACGACGATCAAAACGTTCCAAGCAAAATGCCGGCTGCAGGTAACTTCGAGAACTCTGAAGGTATGTGTGTGTGTTTTTTTTCGGGAAAAAGACGAACGAGAAAAAAAATGTTTTTTTTTCACGCTTTGTTAAATTTTTTGGGTTAAGGGAAAAGGGAGGGAGGGAAGAATTTGCTCAATGAGCCGGGATGAAACTAGAAGCGCCTGACATTTTTTCAACCAATGTATTTTTTTGTGACTGATTTTTTCTGTTGGTTAAATTTTTTTTTGAAATATGCTTCTGAGATTCATAAAACCTTTTTTCTAACTAACCATAGCTGCTTTTAAAATTGATTATTTGATTTTCTGAAGAACATTTTTAATTTCAGATTTTTTAGAGAATTATTATTCTCCAAACAACAATTCATTTCCTGGTTAAAATTTCTCATTAGGAAGTAGATTTCTTCATGAATTTTATCATTCTTTCTCTGAATTATTTTGTTTTTTCTTAGTTGTTTTCTGATTTCTTGAAATTTTGAATTCAATCTTTTTAATCCAAACACCTTGAAAACATTATTTTTGTATTTATATTATTTGAAAATTCGAAACAATTTCAAATACCCCAAAAAAATTCCTGTTTCATAATTGATTCAACCTTCTATTACCAATACAATAAAATTAAATTTCCATCGAAATGTTGCCAAATTTCGAATCGATTTTCTCTGACCTGCAAAAATTTTCAGAAACCCTCTTTTGCACTCAATTTCTCCTTTCTTTCATTCATTTCATTTCTCTCTTTCTCTATTCAATTCAATTCAATTTCTACAGTACCCCTCACATTTTTATCGATTCATATCATATTGTTCATCTTGTTTCGATTGTGACTGTAGAAACCCGACAGAATTCTCTTTTTTCGAAATGAAATGCGACGCACAAAAAAAACGAAAGAAAGAAAGAAGGAATTGGGAAAAGCTACAATGGAGAAAAAAAAGAGATAGATACATATAATCTACTTGCACGAATCTTTCTTTAAATTGCTTTTTTGACGCGCCAACAATGTAAAATGTAGAATTATTTTGAGCTCGATAAAAATTGAATTGAATTTGAGACAAGGTATTTTTTATGTATGTAAAAAAAAATTTTCTCTAAAGGGCATGAGCAAGATTCAAGAGGAAAAACAGACACAAATTTTTCTTAGAAGGAATGATCACCAATGTTCAACCCAGATTTCGATGATATTTTGCATAAATGTAGTATCCAGTGAGGTGATTTACCAGTTACCGGGAATTTGTAAGTAAATTTTTATTTTTCGAGATATCGGGGATTATCGATTTTTCGGGTAAAAAAATTTGGCTCAATTTTGAAAATTCATAACTCGGTCAATTTTTGAGTAAGAAAGTTGATCAAATAAACATTTTGATCCTTGAATATCGTACTTTTTGAGAAAAAATAACAGAGATTGTGAAAATTTTTCTAACCTCTGAAAAAATTGAAGAAATCAAAATTTTTGAAAATTTTGAAATAAGGTATATACACATGTTCAAAAATAGGGGCAACCGATATTTGGAGAGAGATAAAAATAGATTTTTGCTGTTTTTCAGTGGTTTTTCACTATAAGAAAAAAATGATATGATAGTTCAAAAGGGAAAAACGACAAAAAAGGTTGAAAAAGTTGTAAAGTGGTCAGAAATAAATGTTTGAAGCATTTACACTGAAAAAAAATTAATTTTTCAGTTGTTTTTTCGAAAATAATTATCAAAAACATGTGTAGAAGCAGTAACAAGTTTATTTATTCAACGAGAAAAAAAAAACACTTTTGATATAGTGAAACTCGCAAAGGAAGTGTTCGTATAGGATGATGTTTGAGTTAACATTAACCTGTACATTGCTCTATCCTTCCTCTCTTCTTTCTGAAAAAAACTATTGCTGTTCTTCTTGGGTTTCAAAAGCCTATCACCTTTTGGTTCAACTTGAAAAAAAGTTTCTCAAAGAACATGTGATCTTTTCATAAGAGTGGAAATGGCTACTTTATTCATAATGGTAACTTCCGGTTCAGAAGAGTTTATGAGTCAAACAATTCAAACATGTTGTTCAAAAATTAACCTTTTTTTGTTTCAGGAACATTCTCTAAAGAAATGTTCGATAAATGCAATAACCTTCAATTTACTGTTGGGTTCGATGATATTTTCCGTTTCAACACTAGCAAAATTCTGAAAAACAATAATATATAAAAGTATTCTCGAACACCAACACTTTTCCTTCTAATTTTACAAATTTAGTCATCTTCAAATGTGTCAAAAATGACCTCCAAGTTCAGTTTTCTTCCCTCTCTATCTCTGTGTGAACATTCATTCACAACATACAAAAAAGATGTTGAATGAATAAAAATGATGAACGGTCGAACATTGGTGTTGAAGAATTCACCCCCACCAAGCCGCAATGACAGTCTTTTAGCCTCATAAAAATAAACGGTTATTGTCGTTCGTCACCAAAAAAAACTTTTCTCTTCTCATCATTTTCTTTTGAATTTCAAGGGATGAACATATCGACCAAGAAAAAAAAATACAATTCTTGTCATGCTCTTTATTCTTTCTTCTTTTTGCATTCTTCTTCGAGCTCAATTTCACACCTCCATAGGCACATAGGAAGCGCGCCACTACTTTATAATAATAAATTGTTACATACATACATACACAAAATATATGTGCATAAAATATTGTTTAGAGAGACCCCTTGCCACTTTAGTCTTGAGCAACATACGAAGAGAAAGGGACCTTAATTTGTCTGATAAAATCAGATATATTACGTAATTGTAGTAATATTGACTTCCAACAGGGAGGTTTGAGTGACAGCCATATGTAGAGAGAGGGAACCAAGGTATGTCCGAGAATGTTTCTTTCTCGCGCCGACTTGCTAATAGTTTAATTCTGTGTCGGGAGCATTCGGTAAGGTAAAGGGATTAACTACCACCTATTGCGCAATTCATTATTCTTATGTACAACATGTGATTTCTTCTTTCTTGTGCACCTTATTGTAGCTATTTAGAGGTAAAATAGGCCAATGGGACTTTCGAACAAATAATATTGAAATTAAATTCATTTTTCCCATGGGCAAAAAAAACTACAGACTTGGCAAATTTAATGATATTTTTGAAAATGAATATGACAATTTATCTCCAATAGGATTACGCAAAAAATTGGATTCACGAAAATTCTGGAAGCTTTTCACAACCAAGCTTAAAAATATCAAACTTAGGATAATCTTGATCAAAACTTGCATTTTGAAGTTTACTTAGATTCAAGAAGTTAATAAATTGATAGGTCGCTGCAATTTTAGATTTATCAGATTCAAAATGTTCTACTTTTCTACAGAAATTTGGTCGTATTGACTTAATTCAGTGTCCATAAACACAACAATTAGCATGTATGTCCTAATATACATAAAAACTGTAAACCATTGCCACAAAAAATCAGCATAAATTATCTTGTTTGTATGCTTGATGTTCTAACCATAATAGAGTTTTTCATCGACTCTAACACTTTTGAACTTGTTCAGATGTTGATTTTTTCAAATCTATTTTTCGAATAAATTCCAACAAGCCATAAGTAATGTTACCCTATGATGATTTATTTAAATTTTATTGCCATCATATTAACATAATTCTTATTGATTTGTTATCATTATCACCTTCTTCTCCCGCATCGTTACCGTAATCTTCCTCTTCTCCTATTCCCGAAAAACCTGTACAATCCGATTAATTCTGGTAACTGTGAGCCACAATTTTATCAACAATATTATTCCTATTTTATTCCTCAATACAATGACAAAATTTGAAACACAAACATATATAATTAGAGGTTATAAAAAGGGGAAGGCAACATCCGGTTCGTTAGAAGGAGACCACCGCGCTCTCGGCTCACTGACCCGTGCACAATCATTGACCACTACCCAAATAAATCTGATTTATATATATTTTTTTGTTAGGAGTCATTATAATTAGTACTACAATAACAAGAATAACGGAACAAAGAAACAAAGTTGAACATATTTTTTGCAGATGGTGGCCACACTGGTGTTAATCAACTCGGCGGAGTTTTTGTCAACGGCCGTCCACTTCCGGATGCAACTCGTCAGAAAATTGTCGATTTGGCACATAATGGATGTCGACCATGTGATATTAGCCGAATTTTACAAGTTTCAAATGGGTACTGTAATGTTTCAAAAAGAAAAAAAGAAAGATTTTGATCTAATGAGGTTTCATTGACCTTTTTTAGAAACTTTGGAATCATTATTGAAAATCTCAATTGGGTACTGTAAGAGTTTTGGAATCAGATAAAATCTGGAAAGAGTGAAACTTTTGATTTCAGAGAGTCGGAATATTAAAACTTTTTCGAAAATTTTCAAAACATTTATCACAAAAACTAGAACGAGCATAAGTTAAAATGAAAAATTTGTAACACCCAAGATGTTCATAGTCACAAAAATTGAGATATGTGAGGTATGAAAAAAGGTTACCCACAATTATGAAAGAACTTTAAAAAAAAAAGAATAACTCTCGATTCTCTCAAAAATTTTGAAAATAGTATTTGATTAGTTCTGTTTCAGTAAACATAGATGACCCATTACTTTCCCTAATCCACCCTATTTTCCAGATGCGTGTCCAAAATTCTCTGCCGATACTATGAATCTGGAACCATCCGACCAAGAGCCATCGGTGGATCGAAACCAAGAGTAGCTACGAATGACGTTGTGGAGAAGATTGAGGAGTACAAACGAGACCAACCAAGCATTTTCGCGTGGGAAATCCGCGATAAACTTCTAAACGAGAGTATCTGCAATTCAGAGACCATTCCAAGTGTAAGTGTAACTGTATTTAACTGAAACCGTTTTTTTCTAGAACACAAAACGTAATGACGAAATTCTCTCCACCCAATTCTTTTCAAAATTGATGATAAAAGACTGATTACAGTCGCCATTTCACTGCCTATACAGTATCATTTCCCAGCCGTTTTTTGTTTAGTTTTCCATTTCATTTCGATTTCTTTGCAGGTTTCGTCTATCAATCGAGTTCTTCGAAATCTTGCGGCTAAAAAAGAACAACAAGCAATGCAATCTGAATTTTATGATCGATTAAGAATTGTTGACAATCATTTCCAGTGAGTCTCTGAAAATTGTTGACATAAAGAACATAGGCGTGTGGTTGTAAAGTATTGTTTGGTAATCGTAAAGTTTGTTTTTTTTTTGTTTCTCGATGATGTTGATACGCCGCAATACTTTTATGAATTAATTTATTCACAAAAATTGTGATTTATTCCCATGCACACATTAGGCAAAAGTATATTGTCAAGAGATACATGCTTACTGTAATGATGTTTATTTTTCGATATAACACTCAATGGTACAATCAATGGACAATGCCCATGAGTGGAGCTGCTGTTGGGCTAAACTTTGCTCAAGTACAACAACAAGCGTTGGTTGAGCCGAAGAAAGAGGGCGACGAGTTTGACGGTGAGTTATGGGTGGCATTTTTCGGAAATGGCGCATTTTTGGTGTTGGTATTGACTAAGTTCCATTAATAGGGGTTCGGAAATTTTTCTGGACCAATTCAGAAAACTGTTGAACCGATTTTTTACAAGCCGTTTCTGGACTCTAAAAATAGAAACATGGTCCGTTTTTGTGAAGGAAAAACCTAAGAGAGTGACACTAGAGCGGTCTGTTTTCTGTTCCAAGCAAAATCACACAAGATTTTGCTAAAATATCAAGAGCCTTCAAAGATGTACACACTTTTTCGATTCAGTGCAAGCCTAGCAGCTCGTTTTATCAATTATATTCTCAATTTAGAACTTATTACGTTTACGATTCAGGATGAAAAATTTGCTAGCGCTCAAAAAACAGGGGTAAAGAAAGCAACCATATCATTTTTGCTTTGAAGAAATGCTGTTATTAGATTATGGTAAATATTGATTTTTGTTATGCATGCAACAGAAATTCGTTTTATCGAATCAAAGTTTTGCTAATATTCAAAATGAAAAGTTTAAATCGGAACACTTCGAAAAGTGTGAAAGGTATATTTATACAATTTGCATCATGTTTGAGGCCCAATGATACCTAAATGTGCTAGAATTGTTTTTTTTTATTTCTAGTTTTACATTAGGATTTTTAATCAACGTTTTATGAAAAACCTATTTTTCTGAAAAAAATATTGATAGCTTTTATTGTTTGTGCTCTTGGAGTTTGCTTTTTCTCTCAATCTTTGCTATAAGGTCAGACACTTTCACGATTATTTTAAAGCCAAAAAATTTACTTACCTGATATTTTCAACCCTTGAGCTCTTCAGAATATCCAGAAAAAATATTAATCCAAAATCATTAATCAAAAGTTTTTATGAGTGCAACATGATATTATTCGGATATACATGACTTATTTTTATTTGTTCCCGACACTTACAAAAAATGGTATACTTTGTATACTCGCGATATGGTTTGTGAATAAAAATCAGTGAAATATTTGAAAATAGACAATGTGATGACACAGATAATACAATCATGTTATTGATTAGTTGATTAGCGATTGTGAAGAAAAAACAGTAGAATATGACAAAAACAGGGACAACCATTGTAAATAGCGGAATAGTTATCTTCAATTGAGAAATTGGAAATGTATATTATAGTTTTAAACATTTTACTCACTTGTATTGCGATATTCATCATAAAATGAAGTTGTAAACTTTTTGTCTTACTTGACATTATAGAAGAAGGTAGTTTTAGTAAATAAAAAATTGCAGACAATGCAAAAAATAATGAATTGACAACTATGTTGATAGTTAGAATGAACATAATGAATAAGGTCAGCCACATGTTATTAGTCAACGCTAAGGTTTCCATATCAAAATATTCCTTGGGAGGACAAGGATAAACTCTCAAAAAGAAAAGTTTCGAATTTATCATATCATTATCTTTATATAAACAAGGTAGAAAAATAATAGTTCCAAAAGAATATTGTAAAATATAGAAGATAGTTAAATTTGACTTTTTCGAGAAAATTCCGTTTTTTATAACTGAACTATATCTGTTTTGAAATATTGCAACAATAGATAAGGCAAGCACTGAAATTAGATACAGGTTTTTGATAAAATATCTTGAACTTACTATATAAAAAGTATTCACCAGAATATAATAGTATATTATGAGAAACTCCGAAATCTGATAGTATTCCTTGAAATGAAGTGTAGGTAGTAGGAAAAAATGGGTATGGTATGAGAAGGATATTTAGAATAATATCAATTAGACACGATCTGTAACTCTTAGATTTTTCAAAATTCCAGAAATTTCTTCAAACTTACAAGATATGAAAATGAAGCATACTGTTTTGAATATTCATCATTCGTGGAGGTGTTACTTTCAAAATCAAATACAAGCCATATGCAGATAATGGAAATGTTATAATTGATAAAAAATGTAGACTATGCTTCAAAAATTCTTTGGATTCGAAAAATGACAATTGCGGACACCTTGAATAATTTATCGCGAGATATGTGTTCATAACTTTTTAGAAAGCAGAAGTATTGTGAATTGTTTTTAGCAGCTTATAGACGTGGGGGTTTGCCGATAATTTGATAACGAATAATAACTCTGAAAATTAAATCAAACAAAAGAAAAATTTTTTGGATAAAGAACTAGTCTAGATTTTTAATTTCGAGAAAATGGTTTTTTTAACAGGTAGGAACAAAGTACATCGAGAAAAATTTGAGCACAAAACATTTCTCAGAATACGTGTTCATGACGATGTGTATTTGAAAGTGATAATTATGAAAATTTCCAAGATCAGATAAACGTTTTTCCATAAGCAAATAAGTTTTTTTGACTGAAAATTATAGGATTTCTGTTTGTTCCGTAGTCAAAAGTATAAAGTTAGTTTTGGTCAAATATATCATTTTAGAGATTAATCTTATTCAAGACTGAAGTAATTGCCTAAGCTTTAATTTGATTTTAAATTATGAGAGCCAATTATGAGAGCTTTATGAGATTATGAGATGAGAGCTACAATCAATTAAAAACCAAATCCTTCTGAAATAAAAGGAAAACCAAAATTTCAACACAATATCTGTGAACTGGGATAAAGCGTGATTGTATGCCAACCAACTCAATTGTTTCTTGCTTCCGGATGAGAAATTTGGTTGGCTTGCCTTATTTATTTGAATAGGTAAATTTTAAATTTTTTTTTTCCTCGAATAACGTTGAATAAGTAAACCAAAAATAAAATGACATGTATAATATAACAAAAGTGTGTCTTTCTTGGTAATTTTCCTTTTTAAAGTTATTATTGCACTGTGTCGATTTTGAAATAACATGACAATTGATACACCCATAACTGTAAAAAATGTTTCTGGGGTTATTCTTGCTCAGTTTTTTAGCCACCATAATTCGCATATTGACCAAAATAAAAATAATAGTATATGTGGTATTCCAATGTCGTACAGAAATCCAGAAATTAAAATAACCGGGACAGGTAGAAATATGCAACCCAGTTCTAGTATACATGGTGCAACCCAGTTCTCGTATACATGTGCTGAAAACATATGTCTTCCATGTTTCCAATTTTTAAACTTTTTTGATTCTAAGGTGTAAATTTTGAAACCAGATCTAGTGAAAATGGCTAAATGATTAATAAAAACCTTGTTAATTTTCATCAATTTTTCTAATTCTGAAAACCAATTTTGAAAAAGGCTGGAATTATATTTCAATAAGTGAACACGTTTTCAGAAAAAGATGAATCATATCTGGTTATTTCAATTTTTTTAATCATCTTTTCAGCCAAAAACATACAAATTTTCAAAGGTATATAAAATAATGAAATTAATTTGAATTAGGCTATTTCATATCAATGTTTTGTTAAACATACCATACGTGTAACTGCAACAAATTTGTCCGTATATTCATCATTTTCTGAGGTGTAACTTTTATAATAAGATAAAATTCAAGAATTTCTAACGGTATAGTAACTATTGAAACAATTTGAAGTCCAGTGAGTAGAAAATCGCTTGATTCAAAATATTCAGTTTTGGACAAAATGGATAAACTGTATCAAAATATTTCTCCATTTGTTATTAGGAAGCAACAAAGATCTTCGAGTGAGCAAACAGAGCAGATTATATGTTACATTGTGAATATTTAATTATAAGTATGTGTAGTTTTCTGATGTAATTCGATTTCCGTTCGTTCTTAAAGATAAGGCCTCGTGATCAACGAAAAAAAATGGGGATACAGTATCACTAACCAATCGAACACTTTTCACACATGTCAAAATTAATCAATCACTTTAATCAGTTTGTGTGAAGTTGGAATCTTTGCCTTTCAAATAAGAAAAATACGATTGTCTTCAGTCGTTTTTTCTTCTCTCACGAAACATTTTAATTAGTTCATTAATCCGGAAAGATAGTCATCAAAGCCATCGTGTAGAGCTGTCGAAAAAATCATAAAACTTTTAATGAGGAACATAAATTGATGGGGAATACAATAGAGAAAAAGAGGGGAGGAGGTCATTTTTTGATGATTCATGAAAATGACAATATCGTTGCATTTTATCTACTACCTTTTATCTACTTCTTGTTCCGTTTATTATTCGCGCATTTTCGACACTTCTTTTTTTTAGTATATATTTTTTTGATTTTTGTCATTTATTTTTTGTTGAAAAATCCCTTGATGACAAAAATCTTTTTTCATTTTTTGAAAAGATGTTGAAAGAAAAAACCTGTTCTCGTTTTTTTTCTGGGTGTACACTACAGTAGTCGCCAGCTGGTGAGTACTGTAGCGGCTTATCAAATTCGAACGGAATATTGACAACAATGTTCTTTGGGCGATTTTTTGTGTAGTCAAAGCATTCACTGAGGATTTGAAAGACATGGAATAAAACTAAATTTTGAAAATGGGATAAATTGAAGATAAGAAATTCAGGAGACGATTTTTAATCTGTAAGCTTTGGTTTCACCAGAATGCCACTGAAAACTTCTATATAGGATGAATGTATTTTTGTTTCAGTTTGTGAATTTCAATATTCAAAATTAATAAAAATTCAAAGTAGAGAATCACCTTAAAAAAGTTGATCTCAGCTGAAAATCGAAAATTTACTCAAATTCATTCAAAGATAGAAACTCTTAGATTGTCAAAAGAGTCAATACTCAGCTGTTGAATATCTTATGCGTCAGTAAAACTTGATAAATTCAACTTCCAATGGAATACAGAATTTCTCTAAGAATCTTGTGCTTTGATTAACAAACTTGAGACTTAGTATTTGGTCTTGAAAAATCTAGAACTCTTTAAGGTGCTAACTATTTTATTTTTTTAATCAAAGTTCATCGGAAAATCGCTTGTTTTGAAACGACCACCAATAATTCAAATTATATGATTGGCTATCAGTAAACCAAATTTCAATGAACTAAATCTATGAATTAGAAAGAAACAACTTGAGAAACTATAGATGACATTAACACCCATTTTTGTAGTTGACATTTTGTCGTGTCTTTTGTCGTTTACTAAACGAATTATCGAGCGACTAATTTAATTTATTCACTAAGACAACAACCATAATCGCAATTTTGTCTTCTCATTTCGATATTGTGTGTGTATCTGTGTGGTGTCGACAATACGTGTCACTTCCATTTTTACTTTCAGAACTTTTCGGTGCTTTTTTCTTTGAAATTTATTTTTGATAAATGACTTGAGTTTTTTCCTCGAATAACGTTGTGCACAATGATCTCGTTTTTTTTTTGTTAAATATCAGGGTATATGTACCGACAATATTAGAATAGATTCTCAACAAATTTCCAACTCCCCAACATCTTTCTTCAATAAGAATTTTTGTTTTTCAGTTTTCTGATTCTTGAATCCAGTTTTTTCTGGAAGTGTGATTCATTTCATGAAATATTTCGTGTGCACAATTTTGATAAAATCATGGAATAAGAGTTTAATTTTTTGCCGGTGTGAAAAATGTTATTATTCACGTACCTGAAATTTTTTTGTTCAAGATAACAAAGCATCTAGTTTGAGAAAAGTCTGACTTGAAATTAAACTGATCCTGAATAGTATCAAAATCAATTGACCTTTTTGGGCTTTACAGCCCTTTATTTTGAGCATAGCATATTTTCACGTTTTTCGGTAACTCTAGTTTCATATCGAAAATCATCGTTTGCAAATTCAAAAAAAAAAACGTATGATGATTTCCCGCTGTGTCTCTCCTCTCTAGAATTATCGAATATTATTTCCTATTGAAATATTTTTTAGTTTTTTTGAAAGAATTTTTCGTATCAAAAATAATTCATCGATCAATTTTCTGATATTTTCTTGTCCCTGTATAAGAATACTTCAGAATTTATTCAAAAGAAACGAACCCACGAACGCCTAAAATTGAAGCCAGTCATCTACGAATAATTTTTCCAAAGTACATCTTGAAGAGCACCAATATAGTTCGAATGTGATATTTTTTTGCATTTATGAAAAATTTTATGAAAAAATTGAAAAAAAAAACACTTCGGCCACTGGAACAGCAGCTAATACCAATAATAACGTTTTCGATGTCTAATTATAGAACATAATCTACTTGCTGTTTTTTATATATTATCAAAAAAGATCAGGATTTTTTTTTGTTACACGGAGTAGAAGTTTCAGGATGTGACGTTGTTAAGTTCATTGTCAAAATATCCTGTCCTAAACGATTTTGCCAGATATTTCTTAATTTTTGAACCCCTCATAAAGTCATTTGTCATCAATTAAAACAATGTTTATTCTTCAACCACACATCATTACAAAAACCTTTTTTTTTCTATAAACATATTCATTTGAAAAAGTCACTTTGTCATCGTCCCATCTTTGCGCGCGCGGGCGCGTTGCATTTCACGCATGATTTCCTCCTTTTTATCTGATAACCCTAACTTGGTTATCAAACATATTCACTTTTTGCCTCTTTTTGAGAAACCCGGCCAGAAACTATGAAAAGAACGAGGAAAGCGGCCACTATAAAAGAACACATGAAATATATGTGTACATATGATTGTGCTCCTTACTCTGTTTCTCCATAAAGAAGTAGCAGCATGAGGAGAAGCAGCAAAAAAACATGGAAGAATTGGTTGATTACTGTAGATGGGCGGGATTTAGCGCGCTGTTTCTACGATTGGTCCTAGCCATCGGGGAGTAGCGCGCCTGTGTGTTCTATCTTTCTTTCGTCTCTCACTATCTCTACCAAAATTCATCGTCGTCCTCCTTCATCGTCATCAACTTCCCTTTCTGCCTATTTCCCCCTCTTCTGATCTTGATTGCTTGTGACAACCAGCCGACTGGAGGAGTAGAACTGTTTTTTTTGTTCGGCTGCTGGTTGTGATTTGGAGCACTTCTTGAGCGACGACAACACAAATTATTCTGATTCGATTTGATTTGATTTATTCGATTATCTAAGAGAAGCAATTCAATATTTCGTCTAATAATCATATTTATTATTTGAATCATAATAATATATTTATTATGCACCGTGCAGATTTTTATGCCATCAGCGAGACGAAGCCTAGATGTGATCAATCCCTAATACGAGTTAAGCAAATTCTATTTATTAAAAGATTATTATAATCAAATCTTGCAATTATACATAATGTATATAAATTCACCACGATTCAAAGATTTCATTCATTTTCTATTATTTTGTCGTGGTGACTAGCTTTTCTTTATTAATAAGTACTAATAGCTGAAGGTCAGCAAAACTGCAAGTGGTTGATTTTCACTTCTTGTAACAATTTGTCAAGATTTAACAAAAAAAGACCATTAGGTTAATGATCTCTGTTAGAAATTTATAAAAGTTCTAAGTCAATATAGCCTACCTAAATCGAGTATAGGTAAAATGTCGATAGCTTCCAGAAATTTTTGAACATTATCCAAAGTCATTCATGACTCTAAGTTAGGAAATCTTTGTTTTCACTTGATACATTTTCATCCAGTTATAGCCCCATGTCAATAATATGGTTTCCTAACTATGAATGACTTCGAATGATGTTCAAAAAAATTTCTGGATACTATCGAATTGAAAAAAAGTACATTTTCATCCAGTTAATCAAGTTAAGTTAAGTTAAGTTTTTCTGTGAACTCTCCCACTCAAAACTTTCTTTTGTAGTTAATTTGGTTAACCATGCGTCACCCGTTTTTATCATCTTAAATTTATAATCATCGCCAGTTCCAGATAATTTTTTAGCCAGTTTTTTTGTAAACCTTCTATTGTCCTCTCGTGGAATTGTCCAAATTGACCTGAACTTTAAAGGTTCAGCAAAATAAGTTTTCTTCTTTTAATTTGTTAATTTGCAATAAAAACATTGTCGATCGCCAAATTAACAGTATCGATTACAAATCGAACGATCAATAATTGGCCGGCATAATCGATTATGAGTCAGCTATATATTTCGAAAAATTCATCTTTTCATCAACTATTTTTCCCGCCAAACCTTTTTCGCAAAAATAGTACAGTAAGGATGGGAGTGAAAAACATAGAGATAGAAAAAGATGATTCGTTGGTTGTGTCGACGCCAAAAAAACGCACAGCCAAAAATATTGGGGTCCCGCCTCCAATCATCATCTATCAGTCATTTGAATGGTCACATACAGTCTCTGATTGAAAAGAGATGATATCAACTAGTCACACTTCAATGGTGTCTATCAAGACACCAATGGTCGCCAATTCTCCTACCACTATACCTAATTCATCAGTAGCAGTAGCTGCTGCTCGCCGAGTTGCTGCCACTATTCGTAAAATCGCTAAAAATGGTAACGGATTTCCGGCGGGATGCTCTCTCTCTTTCTTTTAGCCATTTTATGCGCGGCTTCCGGCTCACCCCCCCCCTTCCCCCTATTTTTACACCTGTCATTAATGTGCCTTTATCGATGTATTTTTCAGATGATGACCAAAAGCCGCCAAATGACCCAGATGAGGATGCGGCTGAAGCGAGATTACGGCTAAAACGAAAATTGCAAAGGAATCGCACATCTTTTAGTCAAGAGCAAATTGAAGCCCTTGAAAAAGGTGAGAATTGAAATAGTGTTTTTTCTAGTGTGAAAGTATTATCCGATTATTTAGTGGGAGGTTGAAATTACATAATTCAATTAGTGGAATTGAATTCTATTTCATTCATTCTAGTCTACTGGTGTGATATTTTCTATTTGAAAGTTTATTTCAGCTGGCTTGTGTTTTAAATATATATCGAAACCTCAAACTTCAGGGAACTTTTGAATTTATATACTGCTCAGATTGGAAAATGGGGCAAATATTTATGTTTATTCAGAATGTGTACTGTTTTCTAACAACCATAATTTTGTGAAAACAATCTTTAAAAATTTGTTTCGCCATGGACTTTTCCTGACAGTAATTCATGATTTTTTAATTATCATCTTGCCAGTTTTCTCCTTCAAAAATCCATAATTTGACTTGCGTTTGAAATGAACCGATTCAAACAATCATGGATACAATATGCAAATTATAGTTCAGTGATCCATGAACATTTTAAGACCCTAAATTTGTTGACTTATTGATTTGCTTCTTCGAACTAGGCCCCATTTGTAAACCCTCATAATTTTTTTTGCAGAATTCGAACGAACTCATTACCCTGATGTGTTTGCCAGAGAACGATTGGCGCAGAAGATTGGACTTCCAGAAGCCAGAATACAGGTTTGATTTTTCATTCATTCATTATTTTCATTTTCCAAAAACCGAAAAAAAAAGTCCGCCATTGTAAATACATAATTTGAACTAATAAAAAGCAATTGTTTTCTTCATTTTCTTCTCTTCTTCCGTTTATGGTCGTTTTTTCTCTTACCTTACCGGCCAGCCAACGAAAACGAGATGAAAAGGAGAAGAAAAGGTTTTTTTTAACAGTTGAACAAAACTATGCCATCGGGGTCTTCAAGAGCCCTTGTCACCTCAACACACTTGTCTAAACTGGTTCTTTATTTTTTGCCTTCGTTGTTGTTTGTGGCATTTGAGAAATGGAGAAAAAAGTGGAAAAGAAGAGGAGAATTTTTGAAAATGTTTGGGTTGGGAAGAAGCCAAGGGTAATTAATCTTGATTAGTAAAAAAAAGTCATAATTTATCGAATTATCTACTAAAACATATGTCTAAATAGAATTCGACATATAGATATATAGATATCCAACATTATTCCAGGTATGGTTCTCAAATCGTCGCGCAAAATGGAGAAGAGAAGAAAAACTGCGTAACAAACGTCCAAGTGGTGGCAGTAATATGGATTCACTTTCCAATGGTACACCTACGCCTACGCCTGGTTCTGCGCCAGGAAGTGCGATGGCAAATTCATTAGGATCACCGGCAACAACACCGAACCGCTTCACAAATTGTAGTTCAGCATTGGCTGCTTCAAACTTTGTTCCACCAACAAGTCAAATGTATACTGGTCTAACACAACAAGCTATGGATCCATATGCTTTCGGTTTTGCTAACGCTGGTCTTGGAATGGCACCATATCAACCAACAACAGATTTTAGCGCACATCACATGTTTCCAGCCACAAGATCACCATATGATGCGTTTCACGTAAGACCTATACATCTTTTTCTAGTGAAACAATTTCATATATTTCAGAACTTCCAACCATATGCTCGATCCATGTCAACAAATACTCACGGATTTCCACCATCAATGAGTCCAGCTACAACATCAGTAGGAGGTAGGCTTGTCTCTCCCACATCTCTCCCCTCCACAACATTCCACCACCTACCGTAATCCCTACCTTCTCTTTTCTTCTTTGTGTCGTCGTGTGACATATGCCGGGTGCTGTCACCTCGTATTTATGTTATGTCCAAATACATAGGTTTACCTATCCACCTCTTATATATAAATATATAATATACCTTTATATATATATATTCATATATATTTGGAGGAAATTAGGAGGTTTTCGAGTTTGAGACTGGTTCGATTTGACAGTACAACTCAAAATGATTCTTGAGGTTACTCAATAAGAAGGTTACTGTAGACATTCAGAAAGAATATTTTAAAAGAAAGAAACCAAACATTTCAGAGAACCTGATTTTATCAGGATTTTGGAACTGTCTCTGATTTGTCTTTTCATGATCTTCTGTAATTTTTCAGGGCACTTTTCAAATGCCTTTTCTATGTACAGGCCAGAAGACTTTTTGGCTTCAATTGGAGCTAAAATTCATTTCACAAAAATTTCAGCAGAAATTAACAATCTGGCACAAGATATGACAAATTGCAATATTAATGTAAGTTTTTAGGAAAGCTTTCATCAGGAAAGTGATACAACTTTTTAAATATTTTTCTAAATGTCTGAGCACAGACTTCATTTGTCTCTGAAATCCAATTTGCTTCTGATTAATTGCAAAAAGAAATTCCCAGTTTTCCATGAATATACCACTATGGACTATTTTAACCAATTATTATTTTCGAGAATGTCGTGACTTAATGGGAAACCATTCTAGTGACAATTTCCTCCAAACTTTTTTTTCTTTCTTCAAACCCTTTTTAGATAAGGCCTTCATCACGAAAATGGAAAAAAGAAGAAAACACAAAGAGGATTACGGTAGCCAACCCATCATAAATTCTCACATTGAAATAAATCAATTGATAAGAAAACTAAATAAATTTGTTGACAGATATTTCAACAATTGCACCTGGAATGAGTATACCGGTATCCGCAGTGCTCAATTCAATTGACCAATCTGCCTTAGGTGGCAATCCAACAATGCACGAACTTGGTGATCTGCAACAAACACATGACCCGACACAATACTGGAGACAATAATCCCCTTTTTTTCCTTTTTCTACTTCTTGCCATAAAATTTGGGTTTCTTCTAAGAGAATTTTGTATCTTTTTAGGCTAAAACTTTATGCAATAATACATTTCCAAAAATTCTTATTTTTTCCCGTTTGGTGTCCTCCTATCTCTATGAGCTTTTCTATCATATATTGTTTCCCAGTGTCTATAATTTTCTTGTCTTTATGTATTTTCATCCATTCCAAAGTATAACTATTTTTTCGATCATTCCGTAGACCTTGAATCTTTCCCAAAAGGGATTCGGTAAGATTTTTAGTCTACAGAAAGATTTTGCACACGAAATGACATCACCCCATCCCTTGTTTTTTTTTGTTTTGTATTACAAAACTGACGTTTTTCATCATCATCAGTCCGATGAAGTGTCATTTCATGAATATACTAAATCAGCTGACATTTCATTTTGCCCTGACCCCATTTGTCTCATTTCATTTCATGAAAAATCCCTGTTTCATATCATTCGAAATTTATCTGGTTGTTTTTCGAAACATTTTTTGGTCTTCTTCTGTTTATATTCCCATTTTTCGTCTGTGTGCATCTTTTTAATTGTCATGTGAAAATATTATTTTAATAAACTTGGTTGATTATTGAAATGTTTTTCTTCAATTAAATGCGGATTTCCGTTGACTCGTGGATGGTAGATTAAACGTCAATCATGATGGAAAAATAGATGTTTGGAAAAATATTGAATGAGTGCTATTGCTCATTTCGTTTTTCTATTCCTATCGCTCCGAGATATTTTGATCTGCAAGTGTCTGATTCTTGTTTTGTAGTCTTCTCATCTGAATTTTAAAATATGGTGATGGGTTTATGAAATGAAGTTTTGTTTATTTCGAAATCATTAATATAAAACATTTCGAAACAAAAATGAGGACACACATCTTATTGAAAAGAAAAGTTAAAAAAAAACCTTAAAATAGGCAGACTCACAAGTGGTGCGTTGTTCCACCGATAAATTTGCCAAAATATGCTAAATTGTCTTTCAAATAAAGGAAAAATTATCATTTTTATTGAAATTTTTGTTTATGTCGTAGCCTAAGATTGAAACATCAGCTCGAAACTTGGATTTGGGATAATTCCAGATTTGATTTCTTGTATAATGTAGATTTTTCAGAGTAAGTTACCAATTCTTCTTGGTCAATTTTTTTGATTTTGTAATCAGTTGTTTATTGCTCATTTAATAGTGATATATTTGATGACAGAAAATTTGAAAACTTGATGAGAAAGGATTTGAAAAACATGTTCTTTATGAACTAAACAAGATTTTACGAGCCAACCAAAAGCCATTTAAATTGCTCGTAAAATTCGACAACATTCATCCAGTCTTTTTTTATTTTCCTGACCATAAGATGGAAGCTTTTGATAAACAGTTGAAATGACTTCTCATCAATCAATGTTACACGGTCATTCGCAGGTACGCGCGCGCACTCGTTCGTTCTATCGCAAATAATTACCGGTCGCCGGGTTGATCGGACATCGAACATAAAAATGTCCATTTATCATCATTTCTCATCTCGCACTTATTCGTCCTCTCACCTTTTGTTACGTAATTAGGGTGGATTTTTATCTTTCTCGAATCTCAATTATTATGCGTTGTCATAATTCTTACGTAGTAGTTGAATGGTATGTACGTGTGTGATCGTGACAGCACGTCACAAATCTGATTCGTGATTAAAAAAACGGTTGAGAAAAAACATATTTATGATGGTGGAAATAAAAGGATTTGGGTTATGAATAAATGAAAATATTCTCGTTTGATGAGCCAAATTGCAGTTTATGTGTAAATATATTCTTTAAAATATCTCTTTAAATCTGTTAAAAAAAATAAAAATTTTATATAATACGGATCATCAAAAAATCATACAATAACAACAACCTTATATCTAACATGCACATTTTTCAGATTCGGTGTCACGGTGGCCGAGTGGTTTAAGGCGTGGGGAGGACACGTCCCCATTGGGTATCCAGCGCGGGTTCGAATCCTGTCCGAAAAAATCGTATCTATCAAAAACATTGACATTATTGTTTTCAACATTATTCTTTATAGTTTCCATGAAGATAAAAAACTGCCTGAAAAATGGTGACAAAGTTGTAAATGTTTGCAATTTACTGAAAAACGGTTTCGTAGTTTGTATTCAACAGTAAAACTGGAACAAATACATAAAAAACTGACATTTTAAATGTTCTCATATGAGTTTTATACATTTTTTTGCGCTTGTACAAACTTTGTCTTATATCTACATATTTTATTGTCAGATGTCTTCTTCTTTTTTTTTTCAAAAATACGATTTCACAAGTCAGTGTGAAAGTTTGCCTTCAGGAAACTCACATCTATACAGAACATTTTATGATTCACCAATCCTTATAGTCAGATAGACACCAACCTTATATCTAACATGCACATTTTTCAGATTCGGTGTCACGGTGGCCGAGTGGTCTAAGGCGTGGGGAGGGCACGTCCCCATTGGGTATCCAGCGCGGGTTCGAATCCCGTCCGTGACAGATTTTTTTCTTTTTTTTAATAAAATAATCGTATTTAACAGAAGTATTGAGATTATTGTTTTAACATTATTATTTTATAGTTTCCATTAAGATAAAAAACTGCCTGAAAAATGATGGAAAAGTTGTAAGTTTTTGCAAATTGCTGAAAAACGGTTTCGTAGTTTGTATTCAACAATAAAACTGAAACGAACACATGAAAACTGATATTTTTAAACTCTCATATGAGTTTTATACATTTTTTTTGCGTTTGTGCAAACTTTTTCTTATATCTACATATTTTATTGTCAGATGTCTTCTTTTTTTTCTCAACTACACGATTTCTCGAGTCAGTGTGAAAGTTTGCCTTTAGGAAAATTACATCTCTACACAACATTTTATGATTCACCAATCCTTATAGTCAGATTGACACCAACCTTATATCTAACATGTACATTTTTGCAGTTTGCTGAAAAACGGTTTCGTAGTTTGTCTTCAACAATAAAACTGAAACAAATACATAAAAACTGCTGTTTTAATTGTTCTCATATGAGTTTTATACATTTTTTTTTCGTTTGTACAAACTCTGTTTCAATCTTCTCATCGTTTATATCTACATATTTTATTGTCAGATTTCTTGTTTGCCTTTAGGAAATTCACATCTATACAGAACATTTTATGATCCACCAATCCTCATAATATGAATGCCACCAACCTTATATCTAACATACACATTATTCAGATTCGGTGTCACGGTGGCCGAGTGGTCTAAGGCGTGGGGAGGGCACGTCCCCATTGGTTATCCATCGCGGGTTCGAATCCCGTCCGTGACTAATTTTTTTATTCTTTTTTGAGAAAGTAATTTAAAGATTTATTTAAGATTTTCGGAAGTTTTTCTCATAGTATTTTTTTGAAGAAAAATAGTTTTTTTTTTGGAAATTCACATTTCGGTTGGAAGCTTCTTTAAACAAATTTTTATGAGAAAACTTCGTTGCTGTATGAAACGAGATTTTTCTGAAATTCTATAGTAAAAAAGTTTAAAAGTCTGTTCTGATCCATGTCTGAAAATTCTTAAAAATGGTAAGAGCATATTTTAATGGTCAGATATTTACTTTCGGGCAAAACGATTCCCAGAGTAACTTTTTTTTTCGAAAAATCCTTTCTTATCAACAATTTATATAGTTTTTTGACAATATTTTGGAATTTTTTTTTTTGAAAAAAGTTCAATTTTGTTACTTCTCATTTTTTAATAAAACGAGCAATCGGAAAATATAAAAAACAACCATCTGTCACCAAAAACATAGTGACAAAGTTGGGATCTCTTTCATGTTGCTACTTCTGATCATCAAAAATTGAAAGAATACGTTCGGCAGTTATTCCGTTTGTATCAACATTGTATTAAATTTTTCGTATATGATCCACAAATCCGTATAGTCAGATAGACACCAACCTTATATCTAACATGCACATTTTTCAGATCCGGTGTCACGGTGGCCGAGTGGTCTAAGACGTGGAGAGGGCACGTCTTCATTGGTTATCCATCGCGGGTTCGAGGCCCGTCCGTAACTAATTTTTTTTTTTTTTGAAAATTTGCTTTGATGGAGAAATCGAAACAATTTTTATGTTTTCTGGGTAAATTACTGTAACGATAAAACAGAGTAGGCTGTTCTTTCAATGCCCAAAATGGCACCCAACTGTCTAGTTGAATATTTCCACCAACACCATTATGAAAAACGAAAGGAAATGCAAGTCTTTTTATGTTTCCGCTCTGTCTGTCTGTTCTTTTTATTACCTTCTCTTGCTGTCAATGAGCATTACAATAATCGATTTGACAAATTATCGACAGATGTGGAGGCCCCAAAATTGAACTATAATTAGCTGGACAAAAATTATTATATTTTATTATTCGTACACTTTTACAAAAAAATTAGAGAATGAGGAAATGTACAGATAAAGGAAAACAAAGAGGTTTATAAATTAGAGTGGGTAGCAATATCCTTGATGACAGAAAGTGTTTTCACCTCTGCACAATCCTTCAAATTCGCATTTACCAACATTGGTACCTGAAATGAAAATTCATTAAATGAATAAGTTTCATTCATATTTTACAGCCTAAAACGAACCAATAGACTATCACATTAGATTAACAACGATCAATTAAATACTTTGAACTACAACTGTTAGAAAATTCTGAAATGAAAACACACTTCTGAAGCAATGTAACCCGGGAAGGATTCTAAAGCCTAGTTGAATTTTAAAATAATGGATTTTTTTCAAATTTGAAACTATATTCATGACTTCTGAAATTTTTCTCCTTATCACTCACTCTTATCAATAGCTCCCATTGGTGGCGAGATTCCTTCTGGAACACATTGTCCATAATAGCAAACGTGCGCAGTTTGACATTGGTCATTGATACATGGTCCTACAGCTCGTTGGAAAATCTCATCTTCAAAAAAAAGTATTGTACAAACACTTTTGACCATGTCAACTTACCTCTTGTAAGAGCAGCAAAGCAGGAAGCAAAAAGAGCAACCAAGATGAAAAGTTGAGTATTGTTCGTCATTGTGTAAACTGCGATGTTCATTTTTCAACGAAACCCCGAGTATTTATATACACACACGAATACACCTAACACCGCCCCATTTACAATGTTTATTTTTGAGCCGATTGTGAAAAATACCAACATCCTTTTTCTTCTCGTGATATTATTCAACGATCAATGTTGTTTTGCAAGCCAATGAATAAGATCCTTTTAGGAATATGTTTATTTGAATTGTATGGGCAGCTGTTTGAAATTGGCTCAGCCACTTCGTCCATAAATAAAAACGATATTATGTTGAAAAACACCTCGTTCCCATTCGAGGTTATACAAATACAATAGGATATATCTCGAACAAATTTATTTATTGACTCAGACTATTTTGTTTTCAGTTTTTCCTTTTTTGGCGCTGGATACATGAGATCGTAGACATAAAATGGAATGGTAAGAAGTGGCAACCAGTAATAAATTGAACACCAGAAACGATGAACATCAGCTCCGTTTTTGAGAAGGAATCCAGTTGCAAGCATTTCGAATCCACGGCAACGAATTGTGTGAATGTATCTGCAAAAACAAAATTCAAAGTGTTTCGAACGGTTTTCAAAAAATATTGCTTCTTGACACATTCTAAACGCCAAGTTTGAAGAATTCCTTAATTTTTAAACTAATTTCCGGGTTCAAATTTCATACAGACATTCTTTCCTAAACAGAAAAGGTTTTTGATTTTCTAAACCATTTGAACTAATAAGTATCATGTTTGTTCTTCGAAAAAAAAAGAATTTCGCAAATGTTGTATTTTTGTTCATTCTTGTTTCCTCATAACATTTCTTGGCTTTAAAGAAAATAAGAAAAAGGACAAAAAAATCGTGTCAATCAAAAGAACTGAAAAAAATTCGCAACTAGGAAGCCTGGATTATCCTCCTAACCGTCAATATTTTCGATTCTCATTTTTTGAGCAAACGGTTCCAATTTCTTTGATTTTTGTGTACTGATTTTTGTTGTGATAAATTTCAAAACAAATGTGCTGCTTCATATATATTTTTATGAGAATCTGAACGACTTCAAGTGGAAAACTGTTTTTTTTTCAAATTTTTCTAAGCCTCAGATTGTCACTACTTGCCACGGAGCAACAGCATAGAAGTTGAAAAACGATGCTAGTTTCAAAGTATCAACATTTTTTGATACCATTTTTCGAAAAAAAAACTCACAAATATCTGAACCATGTTGGTCTTTGATTAGCTTCCCGGTCAACTGGGACAAGACGGTAAATAACATCTTCTAATTTCGCGCACATCGCAACAACACCAAACGACCTGAAAAATGGTTTCTTGAGAATACTTGAAAGATTGTCATCTAACTCACATAAAATATCCAGCATAGGTTCCGTGCCAAAGAGCAGATACAAGCATTGTAGTTTCGACTCTGAAATATAAATTTTTCATGAATCCAGTTAGTATTTTGAATGATGTAAAATCATTTTGAAGATTTTTTTTTACGCAACAATTTGAAAAATGATTTTAAATCTGGCCATATGGATGACCACGTTTAATATGTGTCCTAAATAATTAAATATGAATTGGAACACCGTTTCTAAAGCACAGAAAAAATCGGATAATAAACTACTTTTCTCCAAATGTTTTTGAATCGTGTTCAAAACATCGGATTGCATCACAAATAGCGTAAGAATAATATTAGTTCTTTCTGGTTAGAAAGCAGTTCATCAATTCATAGTATTTTTTGTAAATTCAGCTTTCAGCAGGTATTCATCGATGATTGTCGGACGTTTAACGTTTTAATTTGATTTGAATATATATTTCAAAATAATTATGCTTCAATACTCCACGATTAATTCTAACCTCATGAACTTGACTCTTGAATGTACATAAATGGCGAGCCATGTTTGAACAGATCGATTCCAAGATTTCATTCCATCACGGAAACCATTCGAAAATTCAACCATTGGAATATCAAGGTTCACAATTGCTTCACTATCAACATTCACATTTTCCGTGTCTTTAAGTCGCTCGAATTCCTTTATGTCAGTTGGCCCAATGATGATTTTTGGTTTACTTGCTGATGGATAAATACCAATTCCCAACACAACACAGATTGATTCAGCAATTGCCCAAGCACTGAAAAAACAAAATATGCAACTTGTTTCCAAAAGTTATCACCCACCTATAAACTCTTGTTTTGAAAACCATGAAAATAAGAGCGGCATAAACTAGGCGAGTGAAAAAGCTAACATTCCAAACATCATCGGATCTAATTGTCTGAAAATTAAGAGAAAAATTAAGATGTTATTTCATAAAGTAGTGAAACTTACATCTAATGGACAATAGTAATTTATCAAGATGAACATTGGCACCGACCAAAGTAAACGATAAACTCTTGAAAGTACTTCAGTGTTCGGGCTCCATGACTTCAAAATAGGGTTTTGTGCATCCAACAACATTTGATAAGTGTAGTATGGTCCGGTGAACAATCCACAAAAATGATAGAAGTAGGCGATTTTGTGTAAGGTGTCCGGAGTTTCAGCGAGGTAGCGTTTTGATGCATCTTTGTTGGGGTTTTGTGAGTCCGAGATTTCAAATGTCAAGCCGATAACCTGAAAAATATTTTGAATGAATAAAATCACACGGAATCAGTGAGAATATTATGTCTATTTTCAGCTTTGTCGCTTGTGTGTAATGGATAGACTTTCATTCAGGCACTGAACATAACTTCTCATGAACAAATTTACAGACATTCCAGCCAATATGTGTCCCTTTTATCGGTTTCACTTTAAAATCTAGTAAATTTTCAATTATTGATCAACGAAAACTTGCAAAATTAGCAATAAATATTATAAGCATTCATACGTTTGAAGATATTTTCACTTTATTATTTACAATGCATCTTTGGAGACTTTTTTTCTACGAACTCCAATATTGGAAAATTTCAGCGTCCCGTAACATGCTGGTCTTAGTTGTGCGTAGGGATACATTCACATGATGGGCATCGCTTGTTTATTTTATTTTTACTTGATTTTTTGTCAAAAACTCACCCTCAATGTGATAATGAGTTGCACAACATTTGTATGGCTCAAAACTTCATCAACGTCTAGAATCATATGAATAAATCGCACCACCATCAAATATGCAAAAGTTCCTACAAACACGACTGATGCTTGACTTCTGAAATGATATACGATTGAGATATAACAAAATTTGTAATCTCACTTCTTTGGAGCTAGAAAATGGGCCGTAATAACGAAGAAAACGCTGATCAGTGAGTAGATAATCTTATGTTCTGGAAAACTTCTAGTCAACATGAGCTATATTTATAAAATCACTCACTAAGAATGACCAACGCCATTGAAAACCCGATTCCACCAGAAATCAAAATATTATTTGGGCGAAGACGAATAATAAAAGCGGTGGCGAATGATAAAAGTAGAATACCCGTGTATATCCAATCATCTTTCGACATCAACCGCAGCATTTTATCCATGGTTTATTAGTTTTTACCTGAAAATACATCAATGTATAAAACCTGGCAACACAACGCCAAAAAAAGAAAAAAAACTGATAAAAAAGAAAAAATTGAATCTCGCAGGGACAAACACATACACAAAATGCGTCAGTGACGCGAAGGGTTAGCGCACAATGTGTGCAACGCGGACGCTAATCAGTGGGCATTTTTCGTTGATTTGTTGCATCCTATATACTTTTTTCTCATCTTTTTGTTAGTAGTATTGGTGTATTCTTTTTTCTACTATACAATTGAGAGCAAAGATTGGATATTGAATGTACTTTTGATAACTTCGTACTTTTGACTTGCAAATAGTTTTTGTTGAAAAAAGTTTTTTATTCCAGGTAAAATGAACAACGAACGATCGGAAAGTAAGTTTTTTCTCTGCTTTTTGAATGAAAACAGAAGGTGTTTTGTCTAATTTTGAATGAATAAAAGAAAAATCATTATGATACTATAGATGACTCATGCTAAACATTTATTTTTAGATGGAAAATAGTTTTATAATTGAGAACAGCATAGTTTTTTTTACAGTTCAACACGAGTTAACAAAAGGACCCTGCGCAGATTGTGGATTTCTATCGGCAAGATGGGCATCTTTGACAAGAGGTGTGGTGATATGCTCGGATTGTTATGCACAACACACATATCTCGGTGAGTTTTTTGCTTTTGAATATTTCAGGAAGGTTTACGCATTGTTAGACATCTCATGTGTTAATTTATGCAAATTAATCTATGTGCTGGTTAACCATACTCTACTATAAATCAAGAAGCTTCAGTTTTTCATTAGAAAACCAGCTACATGGAAATGTTTAGACAACAAAATTATGCACATCTTTATTGATCGACACATAATGATTCATGTTTGAAGAGCCCACGCTCTTTTGTGTTTGACAACTTGGAGATATCCTGCTGGGAAAATATTGTGTCATTGAAAACCTGAAACAAAAACAAATATTCTTGGCCTTTCTTTAACAATTAGAAATTTTCTTCCAAACGTCTGGAATTTTTCGCATTTAAAAAATAGACACAAAAATAGAAATATCATTCAATTTTCAGGACCATCAATCAGCTTTTGCCAGTTCATCGAAAGTGATTTTTGGGATATTGAGCACCTGCGACTTCTTCTAGCATTACACAAGTATGTTTTTTCATCTGAGTTCCAAATAGATTGTTTACATATCCAATTTTCAGATCTAATGCCAATAAAATATGGGAGAACACAGTATCCGAGTCAAAAATCAGGAAACCTGTTTACCCGTGAGTTTAAAAAATTTCCAGTTGCAATTAAATTTATTTGATGTTTCAGACAATCTGGAGAGGTGACAAAAGTTTTCGTCCGCGAAAAATATTTGAAGCAAGCTTTCATACCAAAACTGACAACTGGAGAGAATCAAGACAGTTTGAATAGTCAATTGATAGCTTGTGCAAGAAGTGATTTTGTTAATGTTACACTGAGGTTAGTTTAGTACAAAATTGGATTTGAAAACTGTTTTTTTCTCAGATTGCTTGTTCTTGGGGCTAATGTCAATTATCAAGACGAGGAGACCGGAGATACAGCACTTCACGTCGCAGCTAGAGAAGGTAATTCGAATCAAATCGAATTGTTGTTTTTGTACGGAGCGGATTTGGCTATCAAAAATAAGCAGAATTTGATCGCCCATCAAGTTGCTGCAGAAAGTGACAATGTAAGTTTATCAATTCTCATTGATTCTGAATATTTGATTATTTTCAGGTGGCCGTTCAAAACCAATTGATCAGATTGTTTTTCTACTTTACTGATAGATTTACATATTTCTTGTGTAAAAGGAAGCCTGATCATTCAACTGGTAAACACTTCTACCTTCCCGCCATGAATCTTCTCAAAAATCCAGCCTTCAAAAATTTTGATGTTTGCCAGGCAATGATGCTGAATTTTTCGAATAGCACAATGTATGAATTGAGTCAGGATTTCTATGACGAAATCAATCGACGTGATAATTTATCCGCTTGGAACACAAAGGTTCATGTTGACAATCACACCGAACCACAATTATGGTTTCTTCCACCAAATCCGCAATTTTCATCTGCTCGAAATCAAAGAAGACAAAAGTTTGGGAAAATGAGACTTGGCGCACTGGAATGTTTTGTTTACCAGATTATCAAAGAACAGAAAAGACGCACTTATGGTGACCCTGTACCACAGGTTACGTCTACTCCAAAACGTGCTGAACATAAAGTGTGAGTTTTTGTTGAGATAAATATTTTCTTTGAGTTTGTGCAACAGAGCTGAATTTTTTAAATGGTTTGAGTGGAACAACGGGAATCATTAAGAGTACGTTGATTTTAAGTGGTATCTATTAACAATAGACAACTTTAAAAGCCATATATAACTAAATAAGTCGATGTTTATCACATTCAGCTGAAATGTTGCTGATTTTAGAGTCAAAGGCTAATATGAGGTCAAGGTTGATCTCCAATAAACACGTCATTTTTTGCTGGATAACCTTAATGATACAATCTCTAGGAGTATCTGTTGAGAGATATCCTATTGTGCATAGAATAAAGAATACATGTAGTACCTACCGCTAAATGATTTTTTTTATTTCAAACATCATCAAGCTTTGATTCAAAAAAATTAAACAGCGGATCCAGAACAAAACAATTACTCAAAATTTTTTGCAGAAGATCTGATCTTGAAAGATCTGAATGTGATGAAGCATTACCATCATGCTCTCCTCCAATTGCTCGTCCAATGTCCGAAGATGAACCATTGTATGATGATATCATGGATGAGAAAATTTCGTTGGATGATATTTTGGAGATTCGAGAGAAACTGGCTGCTACCGAGAGTATTGTCCAAACTCTCAACAAGAAAAATGAAAATCTCATCAAGTAAGAATATTCTATTAAATTTCAAAATACAAATTCTCTATTTTCAGGATTGTTCACACTCTTCAAACCCAGAATTCCAACATCAACGCGGAACTGTTCTCGTTGAAAGAAGAAATTAATAAGATCAATCGCAACAATGTGACAAAACGTATTCCATCACCATTTGGAGCGGATTCAACAGAAAGATCAATTCCTATCTCGACAGGACCACAAACATTCAACAGAAGACCAAGTGAAGATCGAATCGATGGAAGTGGCGGTGCTAGATGGAGATCGAACTCAAGCGATCGCCGCAATTCGAATGATGTACGTCCAGTAGAGACACGTATCGAAACAATTGTTGAGACTACGCCAAGTCCGAGACGTAATCGAGAGGAGTTGAATTTTATTGTTCAACAAGGCGAATACATCACCAAGTTCATTCGCGTTCTTATCGAGAAGGGGAACAATGGAAATAGTCAAAGATCAATCGATGGGGTGAATTGAACCTAAGGAAATCGGATTTTGAATATTTATTTTTCAGCTTTACTCGGCTGTTAACACTCTCATCCAACATTTACCGGAAGACATGCCAGACGATAAGATCCAGCATATGCTTGACTCATTGATGGTAAGTTTTCACTCCCCTCACCCGTATTTCAAACGTTGAAAAAATGTTGTCAATAAAAATTATCTCTAGTGAAAAAATCAAATTAAAGTTCATTTTTTTCTTATCAAAATGAAAAAAAACCATTAAAATACTTTCCAGCAACTCAGTGCAAAGTGTCGAAATCCCTTATCAAACTCGGGAGAAATATCGGAAGCCGCACAACTGTTGGCTGACAAATTGCGAATCATTCTACTACACGTATAGAATCATCTTCTTCGATCATACTCACCCAAAAAGACTGTTTTCTAATCTATCCTACCTGCCATAAATTACCCCCAAAGGCATTTGTTATTTTTATCGCATTTTGTTTTTATTCACTGTTTAATTGTGCCTTAATCCCCTGTTTTTGTTTAATTATTTATTAATAATGATGGTGCTCAAGCAACTTTTTTGCATAAATGTCTTTTTTGAAACTTTGAACTTTTTGTTATCAGCAAAGTTTTGGAGAGGAAGGGTTTTTTCTAAGTTTTATTTGTTTTTCACATTCTGGGAAGAAGTTGGCATTAACGAGGTACAAATGCAGTTGTGATTGCGTTTCAAGATAAGCAAATACACTTCTAAGCTTAAACTTGATAATAACATTTCTTGTTCAAAATATGGCTGTAAAGTTTGAATGATGAAAACAACAATCCCAAAATAAAACGATTTTTTAATATTGAATCGTTTATGCGAAAAAGAAAGAAATTCAATATATGATAATGATAGTATTCTCTGTAAATCTTCTTTTGCTTAATCGATTGTGCAATTTCAATCTCCCGCAAGAGAGAATAACAATTGTTATTTCGAGTTGTCAAATACAGTCTCAATGTTATACTCACAAGTTCAGAAAAATGAAAAAGTTCAGAAGCCTTCGGGTAATGATCATTAAAGTTTGTTGGACTCTGAGATACTATTCATGACCAAGGGACCGAATCCTCCGATTTCAAACCATCGAGAGTAGAAGTTCATGTTTTTTATACTAATCGTTACAAGCTTGGTTTGAATCAATTAATAGTAAAACTGTTTACCAAACTCACATACCAAAATGCATATCAGGAAAAAAATTAAATTCAAAATAATTTAAGGTAAAAGGTCACGAAAAAATCAAACTAATACAATCAAGTTCAAACAATATATTTGTACGAAATTATCAATGATAATGTTCTGCGTGTCAAAGTCGAACAAAACTTTGTAATATAGTTGCGTTGTTCGCCTGAAAAGAGTTACTGGAAAAATACTTTACAAAAAACATATTTTAATGTTTTTATATACAATGGAATATCTCACATTCGAATGACCACACTGGGAAAATGTTGTTCTACAATGTGCAAATTTTCTCATCAAAGATATGTTTTACGAGCGTTTTACGAGTGATTGAAATTTGATTAATTGCAAACTATGCTTTGTAATTGAGAAGAGAAAGTTCAGAACGACAATAAAAAGTTATACTTTTTCATCAGATACAGATTTTCAAAAAATCCATCCGAAAAATTTTACAGTTCATAATACTATGTAGTACAGTTGAATGATATGTTTTTTTCTAAATTTTACTTGTGTGTTATTCGCAATGGACAAGATATTCTATTTTCTTAGATTGCTCTTCAGAGTTAAATTTTTCAGCGCATCAGAGTTTGCTTATAAAGAATGTCTTTTGAAAGTGAATTTATGGTAACCTTTTGGATCTAGTAATACATGTATACCTAAGAAAACACGGTTCTATTGACATTTACTACTCAGTTTTTCTTTGTTTATTACTCTCTACCACCCTTGATAACTATCACAACTCGCTGCCACAGTTCATGATTCAATTCAACTTATTTTTCAAAACAATGTATGCAGAGTAAGGTCCATTGCTCTTTGTGTTTCCGAGTGGTTGTTGACGTCACGGTAGCCATTCTTTATCAATTAAACTTCCGAATATAATCAATAGTCAATGGTTTCTCACGTCATATCACAACAAGAAATGATCGAGTTCGTTACCCTGAAAAAAAAACAATAAGAAACATCTTCAACAAAAGAAAACGGTACTAAAAAGTGTTAAAAATCAAATAAAATTCAATTTTTTCTTTTTGATTCAACCGACCGATCGAGCAAACAATTAAAAAATGGCAGTAGATTTCTTTATGAGGTGTACATTCGATCAAATTGGACTGGCGGACAAAAATTTTCTGCAATGATGAAAAGAAAAAAAAATGACAGAAAAAAAGAACCATAAAGCGAAAGAGTCACGGCATATATGATGATAAGAGAAATGTTATGAGAGAGCAATTGAATTTCATTTTCGCAGTTTAATATTTCGGTTTTGTCTTCATCTGAATTTCCCTCATTCATTTTTGTGATCTGATACGAATAATCCTTTTTTTACTATACCAGATGGGTGTTATACGTGGTGCAAATCAAGTTCGACGTGGTCCACCACCTGCAAATGGTCCACGACGAAGATTGCAATTCGATATCGAAGAACCTGTGAAGAAATCTGAACTTCGTTACTATTACATTATTATTTTTGGATTTTTCATTCTATTCGCTGAAAGTGGTGTAAGAACGGTAAGCGGTTTATATTTTTTGTCATCTTTTTAATGTTCTTTGTCTTAATCAATTTTGATTTGGCTACTGATTGCAGTCTACGTTGCATTTTTTTATTCGGAGGAGCAAAGAAAAGAAAATCAGATTATGTTCACATTTTTCTGTTCGTTAGCACGTGTCTGCTATAAAGAGTTTGCTTGGAAAAGAAAAGGGAATGTGATGAAATTTATGGGTGGTGTAAAAATATAATTGAGAAATAGAAAAGGTGTAAAAATGATTGTTCGAAAAGAATTGTGATCAAGTTTGAAAAGGGAGAGTATATTTAAGTTTCAAAAGGAACCACGAAGTTTTAAAAAATTAGTCAAAGTACATACTATGTTTTCAAAATTATAAAAATAGTTTGCCTTCCAGCTCTCACAAAAGTTCGTATTATCTGTAATGATCCATCGTTTAATGAACTTTTTCATCAAGTTCAGCTTTACGTTTTTTCTTCAATCAAGACAGTAAATTTTCTCTCCACCCAGAAACCTACTAGACCGATTCGATTTCGATTTCGATATATCAAACTTTGTGTTTCACCAACAAGAACGTTGTTTTAATTCTTACTTTCTAAAAAATGAGAGAAAATGAAAAAGCAAACTCAATTCTGGCAGAACTCGTACATAAGACCCAAGCGTTCAGTACTCACAACAAATTTTAATAGTAGTTTTTTTCAAGATTATGTAGAATGTGAAGAAACTGGTCATATTACAACTATTTCTGGCGAAAAGATTTGAGATTCATTTTATCCGATTTTTATTCTCAAAAATAAAGAAGAAAAAAAAACGCATGGTTTATTCACACGATCCATTTTGAAATTAAATTGTTTATTCTATGTTATTGGTTTACTTCAATTTGAAACAGAAGAGACCATCTTCTAGTTCAAACAATATGACTCAATTTCTTTCATAAATAATATTTTTGAACTTCACCAAAGAGTTTCATGTTGAAAATATACCTTCAGGATCTGCTTCGATGATTTTTTTATAATTAAAATTCAAAATATTGTATCTTTTTGGGTGTGTAGATTTTCTTTGGCGTAAATGATGTTCTTTTCAAAAAAGAACATTTTCAGAAATCTGTATTTTTGCGAACGGGAATATATTTCTCTACCACAAAGTTGTTAATTTTCTGAAATTCAGGGGAAATAAATATACATACACATACACAATTCTTAGCTTTTCTAAAACACATAGTTTGTTTAGCTTTCCTCTATAAGTTTTCAACCTGAATAAAAGTTCCAACAACTTTCTTATTTATTGTGTTCTTTTCAATTCTTCCAGACTAGTTTTTTCGAAAAGTTAGAAATTCTTTCACGTTTCTGCTCCATGTTCCACAAAACTCTCCCCTTTCAAAGTTCTAAACCAAAACTCACATCACAGGGTTGTATAAAATATCAAAAAGGCGATATTTTGAACTCATAAAAAACAACATTTACGATCACAAGACGTACTTTGACATCGCTTATTTCAGGTTATGAACACCTTTGTGGAGCCAGTTGAAGAAGCCTTCAATTGCACAAAAGCGGAAGCGGATATGGCAATTTTGACAGTTCCTATGTCAACTAGTCTTTTATCAGGTGTTTTCATAATCAATTAACGTCATTAAGTAATGAATTTTCAGGTCCTTTGATATCAATATTTTATAAACGATGGGGTGCAAGAATAGCAATTTTGACTGGCTCAGCATTCTCATTTCTTGGAATCGCTTTAGGTCCACAATGTAACTCGATTTACCTTCTAATGGCGTGTACTTTTGTTTTTGGTTAGTCAAAGGATAATTAAAACTGAACTTCGCATCATTTTCAGGATTGGGATGTGGTTTGATGAGAAATTCAATCATATCTGTGCAATGTGAGTATTTCAAAAAGAACAGCAGTCGTGCACTAGGTTTCATAATGATTGGTCCTGGAATTGGTATTTTCATACTACCTCGGATTTTGAAATTCATTGATGACAGTGTAAGTTGGTTTCATTTTATAACTAAGAGAGATGTTTCTCAGAAAAGTCTACCTCCAACGTGTTAAAATATTTACTAACTCTGTTCCAAAACAATAGCCATGATCAATGATGCACAAATGAAGGGTTTGGACTTAAAGCTAATTTAGCTGCATCAAAATGAACCAAGACTGGTTTTTTCGCATTTTCTAGATACAAATTACTTAGTTCGATCCAAAAGTTCTCTTAACACTGTTTGTGTTCAAACATCGTTATATACCTAACTTTTTTTCAGTATGGATGGGCCTATTCCTGGTACATGATTGCATCATTCTATGTCATATGTGCAATAATGGGTTGTTTTGTGAAGAAAATGCCATCTGATAGAGGATCATTTTCTCTTGATTGCACCTATGGAATGAAGGTAGGTTTTGATAATCATATTTGCATCAATTTTCAATTTTAGATATTCAAAAAAGCCGAATTCATATTGTATCTCTTGTCAGTTTTCTTAGCATCATCAGTGAATTATATTTATTATGCAAATATTCTGAAATTGATGGGTATTGAAAATATCGATGAGTGAGTTTTTGTCAATTATGTAGATTGAAAATGTTCATATTTTTTCAGCAAGGAAGAAGTTTACAGTTGGCAAGGTATTGCTAGTGTTATTGGGAGAGTTGTAACAGTTTTTCTTATTGGAACTGAATGGGTAAAACATTTTTTACACGAGAGTTATCTAAATCACCTGTTTCAGTTACATATTGGATTGATGATGTGCTTTGCATATATAACAGCACAATCTGCTCTGGCTGCTCCGTTCTTCTGTTATAGTCGGATTAGTTTTAGAATACAAAACTTCACAGCAGGATTCGGAATTGGTAATCATAGAAACAATCTGAAAATATATAAAACATCATATTTCCAGCTTTCTACCAGTGTTGCATTGCTCCGTTTCTCGTTGCACTTGTCGGACCATCTCAGTTAACCTACGCCTACGGTTACACTAACTTGATTAATGGTATCGCAATTTTTGTAGGTGTCGCCATTACAAGTGAGTCATAGGAGTTCCATCTGAATAAAAATCATTATATTTTTAGCTGGTGTTTATAACCAAGATGAACAAGAACCCAATAGATATGCATTCTTTGTTTCGGTATGGATGGCGATGGGTGCTATTATTTTGTCTATTTTGTCGTCCGCAGTACTTTGGAGAAGAGAAAAACACAAGAGAAAGCCATCGATGAAGCAAATGAAGCACACCCCCGAACTTAATGCTTTGACATTTATGACTAATGCTGAGTCTACATAAAATGGTGGGTAAGGTGAATTTCATGGAAATAGAGATAGACTGAACCGATGGACTTTGTGAGTTTTTGAAAAAAAATTAGACACTTATATTTATAAAACGTTTTGATAAACAATTAATGAGAGTTTCAAAAGTGCCATCAATTTGAAACCAATTGAGAGTTTTGTTATTTCTAATTCATCAGGTCAATTTCATAACCGAACCCTGTACATGAGAAACTACTACCCGATAATCAATAGTCCACACCCAGAAAATCTCTCTCTCTCTTTCTGATTTTCAAATCAATATTCCCTTTTTAGAACTGTGGTAATGGATTCCCACTGCTCAGATGTTTTTTCAGGGATTTTTTTTTAATGCGAAACTGGAACACGTTATGCGTAGGAGCTGATAACATCACAAAACTAGTTGTTCTACAATTTTTTTCAGGACTATTTTTAAGTCAAAATTTATATTTTCATAAAGGTTGGGACTTTTTGTGACAAGAGAACTCATTTGGTTTTTACTAGGTTCTAAAAATACTCACACAACTATGAGTAAAATATAGAGATTTTCATTGAAATATACGTCATTCGATAGATCTTGAGACGCTGAGAAAGATCCCGAATTCAAATTTAGTAAATTCTTTTCAATCTGCAATTTACTGCATTCCTACCATTTTCGTCGAATATAGATGGTCTAGAGTTTCTTTTCGGATCAAAGAACCCTTTAGTACTTCCTTTCTGAGGTGAACTTATAATTTGAAGGATACAATATAGATTTTCATACTATGGAGCTCAATTTCGAGTTTCTTACAGACGTTGCGCAAAAACTGATCACGGGATAATTTTTAGCGTCCTAAGATCTATAAAATGAAATACATTTCATCTTGTTAGTAGTTTATTAATTCTCCAAAAAACTGGTAGTCAAAAAATTAAAAATCAAGTCATAGTTGAATAATGCACTTACTTTTTTCTTCACCCACCCTCTTGAAAAATGTTCTGTTTTTGTTTCATAGTATGTGCATTTTAAATATGATGACAATTATATGTGTTCATTGTTCGATTAAAAACTCATAAAAATTTGAAACAAAAGAAATCAAATAATCACTTTACATCATTTTATCTACAAATTTTGTAACTACACTATTCTTCCATTAATTATTTATTTTTTCACAGATCACGTCACCTGAGTTCATTTTATCAACTCCTTATCAACGCCATGTTTTTCAATCCATTTCATTCAATTATTGATTATTCCCTTCTCCCAATTACTTATTAGCCCAATTGTTTTTTTTTTTTATCATAATGATCTCAATTTCATCTAACATATATGGTATAATTTGAGATTCGTTTTCCTTTGTTGTCTTTTCAAGTTTGTGACTTGTGAAAATTGTATAAATTTTTGTGTGTTGTATTGCACTTTATGATAAGATTATGTTTGTCTCATTCTATTTTGTGAATATTGTTGACTCTCTGGATTGTTTTGGATTTTTTCTTTGCTTCATAAATTTTTAAACCTTCTAAGTTTTAGCTTAAGTTTTGAGTGGGATTATTTTCTAACTGGTGTTGGTGTTCAAGCTTTCCATCTCAATGAATATGGGTAAAATTATTTTTATTCTCACTGTTTTAAAGAATGGTCTTACTTGACACACACAATGAGATTACATCATAATGATCAAACTAGAAACTATAGTTCGACAAGCATCTACAACATTTTATTATCCTACTTCCTCTTTCTTTTGTTTGTACAATCAAAAAAAAAAAAAAACCAAAAACACTAACCGTGCTCTAACGAACAAAGATAACAGGGACCACTAGTGGAAAATGGGTGATTATTTATTTGTTTTCTGTCTTTGTTTATCAACTCTTGGCGGGGTGTGTAGACAATAAGCGAATTCATCCCACCAGAATGGGAATTTTTTCAATTTTTTAAAACTTCTGAAAGATCTTTATTTGAAAATTGGTATTCGAGAGATCATATTTTTTTTCAAAATTTATTTGTTTTTTTTTTTGCAAAAATTCTTCAGATTTTCCCCTACTATGTACTCATTCATTCATCATTTGTTTTTGTATCCCTAACATTCTCTCCTCTCCCTCCAGAAAACGTTTTGTGCTCCAAAACACTATTCGATATAACAGTTCAAAATATATTTGTAATGAGTGTTATTTTGGAATGTCTCATGATTTTCAAATGATGATTAAATAAACTTTTCACATCAAACATAGACCACGGTTTTCGAAATATAATGATCCTTATCAAATCAATTGATCGACGTCATTTCCATATATTTATTTTAACATCAGTTTAAGAATTTCAGTCGCTATTACAATCTAATCAGTCAATTGAAATAGAATCAAACATTTTATGAGTCTAAAAAGCAACTCAACTCATATTTCTCGCTCTTTAGTCCATCAGACACAACATAATCATCGTTTTTGTGTGCTCTGATCTAACGGAAAAAAAATCACAAGTTATATATGTATTGATCAAATTGCACTCTTCCCTACTTAACCTCCCTTATGGTAACCCCTACCAGCTCTGATAACATGTATAAATTGTTTCTTTTTTCACATAATTGTGTTTTATCTTTCGTTTTTTGTGCACTGTTTTTTCAAAGTTCATTTTTAAGATTCGAAAATGTTTGGATATATTGTTATTAATAATCAAAATTCGGTTATATTTTTGGATGGTGATTTGAATTTCAAATTACGACTACAAAAAATGGTTCATAAACAAATTCGGGTGCGCAGTTCAGACAATGCATCAACTTCTAGCGGGATATGTACAGATTCTACAGATGGTAAGTGTTTTCAAAAAACTTCACATTCTAAAAGTGCTTTGAACTCGTTTTTTTATATGTGATCTTTTTTGCTTAGTCTGTTTGACCAGAAAATGTCTGCAAAATATGGCTTATTTACATTCTGTTGTCTGAAAAATATGGTGTAAACATATTTTGGACATAGTTCACAAGACAAAGTAGACATTTCATTGTGTTTATTATACTGAACACAAAAAAAATGGAAAGTTGAATTTGAAATTAACTTGATTGACATTCGATCATAAAACAGAGATCAACATCAAATTCCAACTGAACGTGGAGAAATCAACGTTTCTGTCAGATGAATTCTTGAAAAAAAGTTATGTCTGAAAAAATAATTTTACAGATAATGATTCGATAACGACTATAACAAAACAACGCAAAAAATCGGGTATAATATTCAGCTCATCAGAAATCTCACATATTCTTCTCCCTTTGATTCTCATCTATAGATCATCATCGGATGGAAATGAAGATCCAATTAACCATTTGTCCTCAGTTCTTGGAAATATTTCATTTTCGAAAATCTACGATAATTATCTAATATTATCATTTGCTGACCAGTGAGTGTACTTTGCAATAGGTCAAATTTAATATTTCTCCTCATTTTTCAGGGAAAACCGTCGTAAAGATATGTTGCAAATGGTCGAACAGAGTATTTTATCAGGGTTTGGACCGTTGATAACGTTTTGCAACACGGATTTGACCACAGTTCGGAGGCCGAAAGAAATGATGGCACAAATTATGCAAAGGATGGGAAATTTCAAAAGTAAACGTTAGTGAATAAAACTATGATATTAGGAGATGATAACGCCATGAATTTGATATTCCATATCTCACACCTCATCAAAATATATTTCGCAAAACTCTTGAATGATCTGATTGGAAAATTCTGAGGTTCAATAATTTTTCAATAACGTTTTTAATTTAAAAAAAATAAATAGTTATAAGTGCAACTTCGACTCACATTTTTGCTTGAAATTGTTAGCTGATAATGAAAAAAAAAACACACAAAACCTCTGAGAAAAAGGTAACATGTGATCATAATTTTTCACAGTGTTTTTCATTGTAACTCAGGTAGTCAAATTTTTATCCAAACTTTTTTTTCAGCGTATATGGATGTTAAACGAATGTTATTTTATTCCTCGAAAGTTGACAGAATTCGAAGTATTTTCTCAAAGTTATGCTCACAATTGAGTGTCTTTATTGGCAACAATCGAAGTTTAGTTATAAGCCATGGAGATGTAATAGCAGCTTTTAACAGTTCTGAATCAGCAGAAGATATTATGACAAGTGTGAATACAAGTGATTTATCGAATGTTATTATCAATTCAGTGGATGGTTCATCCAATAAAATTAGTCAGGTATTTTACATGTTTTGAAACCATCTAATAATCAAATTTCAGTTTTGGTTACGATCATCAAATGGTGTTATTCCTTATTATATAAATGTTATCAGTCATCAAATTATGGAAAATCTAACACTTATCACAATAATTGAATCTTCGGAGAATATACTTATCCGATATCTCTATCTGTTTTCAAAACAAATTGATCAAATTCGTAAAAGTGCAGACTTGAACAGGTGAATTTGGAAAAAAACCGTTATTTTTCCAACAACAGTTTTTCAGAGATCTTCGGGAAATCAGAAAAACAGTGAAAGATATTCAGACATTACTCGTTGATAAAAAGTCAAGCGATCAAAATTCAACGGCATTTTTGAGAAATCCAACACGAACATCTTCGTTTTTCAAAAGTATTTGGTTGCAAATCGAACAAGAGATCAAGGAGATCAATGGAGTTGAAAGAGAAAAACCGAGATCGGAATCTCGATTTTCAATTAGTTCGATCAAAAGTGCTTTTTCGACTATGTCATTGAATTCGTCCATTTTCTCCAGAATTTCTATGTCAGAAAAGGTAACATTTTTGAAATTAAGAGTTCCTTCTATGAAAGTTTATGGTTTTCAGAATGTGCCTCACAAACTAGATGTTCTGTTATCATATGCAAAACGTCAAACAAATTCACTTATCCAAGAATTGTGTAGTGTTAGTATGCAATATGCTAACAAAACCACTCTTCCATTGTTCCATCAATTCATGGACAAATTTTTGAAACAAAATCACATCACATTCATGAGATCTTTAGAAATAGGTTAGTTTTCGAATATCATTTTTAAGACATAACTGTATATTTTAAGGCAGCATAGAGAATGAGAAAAATCTTCGAAATTTTTTGAAACCATCCAACTATTTTTTGGAAATGTATGCTTATCGAGTCCAATTCAACATTGTTCAACGAGAAATCCTTCACATAACTGACGATTTTAAACAAGATCTTCAAAATATTTTGAGCCTTCAACCAACCAAAACGTTTAGCTGCGATGTAGCTGGAAAATCTGGAAATTGGTATACCGTACAATATGTGTGTATATATTTTTTATTTCAAATCAACAAAAAGAAGACATTTTCAGGTATATATTCCAATGGAGACATCGAAAAAAACAAAACATAACAATAATGGGATGATGAATAGATCTAGTATATCATTAACAACAGTATTTCCTGGATATATAAACAAAAATTTGGCTGAAAAACAAAGTTTGAAAATGTTAGATTATGTATTACAAACTTTTACTTGCTGTTAAATTTATTCGTTGAGGTATTTCTTGTTGTCATAAATAATTGAAACCCGTTATTTTTCCTATATACATTGAAAAAAAGTTGATCAACTAGTCAAATCGGGAAAGCAAAATTTCCATTTCATGGTTTCGAGAGACATAGTGCACACTATCCGATTTTGTTGAAATTCTTTTAAATTCGTTGGTGAGCTGCGTATCCAGTTTTCGGAATTCCTAAGTTTTGTTCATTGGTTCAAAAACAATCAAACAATGCTCCACTTACCTCTTGAGAGAATTGCATCAAATAATCACGAAGTATTCTTTCACTTGTTTCAATTTCTTGTCGTTCATTTATATCCTTACAGAGACATTTTGTAATAACTTGGTCAAAACTAGAAAAAATGTACATTTTTCGTATGAAAAAAAAAGAAAACTCACATTTCTGGGGGGCAATGAATAGGCTTTTCGATTTTGTTAAAATTTCGAAGAAAGAATTCATATGAGGCTAAATTCTGGATTTGGGGAAATGCTTCGCTACCAAATGAGAAAATTTCGAGTAATACTATTCCGAACGCCCATACTTCTGACTGAAAAATCAAGTATTTTTATGTGGTGATGGAGAGTGTGGGTTTTTTAACAATTATTATTGTAATACATGCTTAAATGAAACTTTTAAAAATTGATTCTCATGAGCAAAAAATAATGAATAGTTAAATCTATAATGATAGAGTGAAAACGAAAGATTTTGAAATGGAAAAAATTAAGGAAAAATACTTTCCCAATTTTCAAAAACAAAATTCTGTCGAATACTATTTTTTTCACTTGTATTTTTTTGTCGAATTTCATTAAACATGAGAAATTTTTAGTAAATCAAAAATAAGAAACAGAGGTTTAGACTGTATTGAATAAAAAGTTACTATTTATGTACATATCTTCTACTTACCGAAAATGTGTAATTTCCTTCCAATGCTTCTAATGAATATGTTTTGAATGGTATCGCTTTTCCAAAATACTTTTTCCAAAATCGCCAACAAATTTTCTTTAGTTTTGATTTCAATTGAGTTTCTCCAAATCTCGAACGCTCAAAGTCGATCAATTTAATAATACCGGAATCGGTTACTAAGATGTTTCGCAGTGCCAAGTCTCGATGAACACACTGCAAAACCGACGTTTTTTGCAATTTATTTCTTGAGAACTTACATTGTGTTGTTTCAAATAAACAAGAGTAGCTGAAAGCTGCCAAGCGAATGAAACAAGATGACGAGTTGTTAAATAGTCTCTCGAGTTCCGATTATGTGTGAAAATAAGGTTTGAAGGATTGCCCATGTCATTTCCAGAAGCCGATGAATATTGTGGTAAATATTTGTCAAGTGATTTTTTTCCAAAATGTTCGAGCACTAATCCATCGATTTTTGTTTTATGTAAAAATGTTTTTTGTAGCCTTTTTGTGATTGCAAGAGGTTTAATAATATTCGGATGATTCAGTTTTGATAAGGCGTGAGCTTCATTCGCAATCATGTTCAAATTTGTAGATATTTTCACAGCAACCGTTTCTTTTTCGTTTCTTGGCCATGTTGTTTTATAAATCGTTGATGAGAATCCATTTCCAATCATATTTTTCTCATCCAATTTGAACGATGAACTCGAAATAATTCGGAAAGGCACTTCACAGACCCTCATATTACTGAAAAAATAAAACATGTTGCTGTGCGTTTTCAATGACTTACTGTTCTAGAAAAACTTTATAGATTGAGAACCCGATAACTGCAATGAGAATTACTAAGACCATAATAATGAAAGGTGCCATATATATCCCAATCGGATCAATGGCCAGAGTACGAACGAAAATGTGATTGTCCGCGTTTCGAAAAACACAAGAAAAATTCATTGATATAGGAAGACTATTGGGTATCACAACTGCAAGTGTTAGCTGATTTGTAGAATTGCTATAACGAGTAATCTGAAAATTAAATTTTCTCATTTCCATTTTTGGCTGTTTTGATGAATTCCGGCAATCTGATAGGATATAATGAAAACTGCTAACAATAAAAATCCCATTTCGAGAAGCTGAACATTTTCCAAAAGCCAAACAATGAAAGAATCGATTTTGGTGAATATCAACTTATTGAAAGCCCTATGTGTGTACAGCATAGCACATATGTTTTTACAAAAAGTCTTTCTTAATATGTTAGAAATGTTTTGATATGGTTGGAGTGAATAAATTGTGTGAACATTTTGCAATAAAAAAATCCAACTCCGAAGTTTTACCACAAACATATACACACACTTGGTGCATCTTTCTTGATGAAGAGTTCGAATATGAAAACTGGCTCAGAAGATATTCACACGAGCATGATTTGTTTTCATCTATCGAACACTTGATTACTCATTTGTCTTCTCAATCGAAACATACCTGTGAACAATACACACTACTTCCACATGACACAAACATTTCTATATTGTGTAGTGATCCCGTATCATTTGAACTTGCAATACATTTTAGTACACGACTGTTATCGTTCTTCTCATACTGTAAATGTTTATCAGTCGATTTTCTCTATTTCGAATAGAACAAACCAAAACAGCATCAAATTTTTGATAAGGGGTTGGCACTTCATTTCCAAAATGTTGCGATACAACATCATCTCTCAAAAATTCTGGATTTTTTATGCATTCATAGAAATGTTGATTGGGTAGACTTGATATGTTGACTGAGAACCCAGACCTAAAATTAAAATTTTCGAATCTGTCAACTGTCCGTTGTTGAAATTAGAAACCTACATCGGATCATATGGATAGTTTGTTCGTTTTCCATCAATACGAAGAACTGTGCCTTCGGAATAATATCCACCAAGGCATTTAATGTTGAGAATCAAATTGCTTGAATCGTATTTGTGAGAATTATGAGAAAAGTATCTCTTATCATTTGCTATAAAAAGTTATCATCTTTCTGTAGTTTAATTTCTCCAAACCTGCAACGAAAACGAACAACTTGAACATTTCTGTTCTATAAATCCGTGAAACACATATAATTTCACCCGTCATAGAAGGCTGGAAATGATTAAGTTTTTTGTCTGAAAAAAAATCTTTACACTTGCTAAGAGAACGAAGTGTAGTAGAGAAACGCTTCCAAACTTATCGCCATTCAATCGATGAGGTCCTCCATTCGATTTCTGAACAATGCAATCAAACGGGCCTGAAACATTGATGATCATTCTACAAATGAACAGTTACAACTACCTTCGGACATTTTTGATCTGTTTTTGAAAACCAATTGAAGTGATTGCATTTCATGAGCTTGTAAATATTCCTGACCGGTTTTTGAGGTCTGCAAATTTAGATGTGAAAAAAAATAATGAAAAAAACAATTTTCATTTCGTATTGTGTATTATTCAAATATATTATGTTATATTCATTTTCATATTTTATCGTCTACTACACCAGAAAAAACCTTTGAACTAAATACCTTCAAAATTATTCACTGTTTCTCAAGTTAATTGGGGGTGATATGCCAGACCCATGTTCTTATTCACAAAAATTCACCATTTGAGGACGTTATACATTTTAACCACTTTCTAGTCGGAAAGAATGCATTTTCAGTCTCTAAAAACCGAAAAATTACTCGACAACTGAGAAAATAACTTGACAGTGAATAGAAATAGGAAATAGGCAGATGCTGTTGCGCAAACGCATTTTATGTTCACACAAATTAACAGTTTTGAATTTTTCCGTGATCTCCAAGTTTTATCCCCCTAAAAATAGAATGCAATCTGCTAAAACTTTGATTTTCACTAATACTTGTATGTTAGCTGAATGTGTATAACTCATTTGGGAAAATAAATTATTGTTACTCGAAAATACCTTTCAACTGCTGGGAACATAACTTTCTGAAATATTATTCGTAAAAAAGTATTTACGGAATTATAATGTTAAGTTCAAAAACAGGAACTAACAAGGCAAACGTAACTTCCTGAATTTTTGTTTTCATACCTCTAAGACCTGTGGCTTGGTGTCCAAAGTAATTTCAACACCTTTTTCCAAAGTTACAATAACTCCAGGTAGAAACAGCAAAAATATAGAATTGAGCACGAGTATTTGGTGCATCACAATAACTAAAACAATCGTTTATTGATGCAAAATGATAAACGAAGCAGAATAAGAAAAAAGATAACGATCAATAGTTAATATTAGGAGAAACATTGTTTACATATTCTTTGTGGAATGCTTGTTGGATTAGAAGGGACACCTTTTATAATCAGCTTGAACCAGTGCTATTAATGAAACAATTACGCAATTAATTTTCAAAGAATTTTAGCTTTCAGTAAACACTTGAAATAGTTCAGTTATTCATTATAGCATGAAAACTGTTTTTCGTACATGATGATAATTTTTTAGGAACAAAAATAGTTGAATCTAAATTTCGAAATTTGACAAAATATGTTGACCACTGAGAAGGTCATTTCAAAACATAAGATAAGGTTAAAAAACATCCTACAAACACATATAATTGGAATGAATAACAAAACTAGAGATTTTCCGACTGTGTATCACCATCATTTTTTTATGAACAAGAAAAAGAATAAACGGATCACGTCACTATTTTTGTTAAAACAGGTTTGAATCGATGACTAATTCTGCTAGGTCTAAAATCATGAAAAGAATTGGGTGAACTAGGGTTTGTTGTTGTCTGTTGATAAGAATGTTGTAAGTCAGATACCAACAGTCTTCAGTCTATTATCATTTACTTATGACTAATATATATTAATTTTGTGTTTTTCAATTTCAATAAAACTAGTTCAAAAGTTGGACAAGGAATAGAAAACCAGCAAATTTTGATATAAATCCGCATAAAAATGTAATCGGAAATCAAATTTCAATACTACTGACAAGAATAAATATTGAAGGTGGGGTAAAGGGACTCGGCAAGTTGCTCTCAAAAAAAATTCAAAGTCAAACATTTGGAAACTTTCAACGTATACGTGGAAAGTTTCCAAATTTCTTTTTCCTAGTGAAATTGTCTCGAAAACTAGACTTTCGATAAAAAACCCCTCGAGGGTCTAACCTAAAAAAAATGTGCTCTTTATTTTAAGAACAACTTACCGAGTTCCATTACCCTACGTTTGAGTGAAAATTTTGTATGATCATTTTCAAAAAAAAAAAAGATCAAGGCATTAAAGATGCTATGAAAATATATAAAGAACCCCAAATTTTTTTTTGTAATATGTATACTGAATTACAAGTTGTATTTTCTACAAAACAAAATAATATTTTGGTTTCTTGTTTGTTTTATAAATGAAAACCATTGAACATGTTTGTATTCACTGCCATAGATAAATACCTCTATGCTAATTTATTTTATTCCCATCGTAAAACTATGACTGATAAAATGGCAATAATCAAAGGCTGATAAAGATGTGCAAACAAGACTTTCGTTTCAAAATACCGCAAAACAAAAAAAACCATTTGGGGTCAGACAATATGACTGAAGCGAAATAGAAACTACTGAAAATAGAGGTTTTGTAACGTGTTGAGCCTCAGTTCGTCAAAACAGAAACAATTTATCCCACCTGTGATTCAGCTTTCCCGATTGAAGTTAGGTTTACTAAATGTTTTTACCCCTCGTTCACTCCAAAGGTAGTAGAATTTTTTTTAATGACAATTTGAAAATCTCTGATTCACATTCAACTTTGCATTCAAAGCACTGAAATTACAGTGTGAAATGGCACGGATTTTTTTCAACTGGTACAATTTCATTCACAACAAACAATCACTGAGCAGACACGTTGAAACCGAAAAAAGACAAAAGTTGCAAAATTTCTCGATGGCGACCAATTTTACGATATTGACCCATGTTTCACCAAAACTTGAAAATCACAAACAGACTGAAACTCGGAAAATGAAAGAAAAATTAGAACGCTCGACCAATACTCTTCGACGGAATGTACTTTTCACGAAAAAAAATACAGCCAACATGATAACCTTTTTTTTTAATTCATTAGGGGCTGAAACGGAAAATCCGGAAAACGCAAACGGAAAATGATACAAAACTGGAGTTCAAAATGTGTTTAATTGAATGTACGTCTGAAAAAAATAAATTTTTGTATTTATTTTTGGTTTCATTTTATTCTTTTGGTTGTGACTATATCATTTTTGAAATTTTCCCTGTTCAAATTGTTTTGCACTTTCCAATAATTTATATAGAAAATTATACATTCCTATCAATTACATGTCTTATCCGCAAATTTCTATTCTAAATCTCGTCGCCAAAAGCTACTATCAATCCCAATATCTTCTAAAAGTCCTCATCCAAAAAAAAAAACATAATCCATAAGTGTTGCCAATGGAGATCGAAACTACTTTACGATGATGGATGTATACTTCTCAAAGATAATCATTCTCCATTTTCTCGTTTATTTATTTTTTTGGCTTCCTCAGATTGTCATGCAAATGTCAAAAGATTTTTGGTGTAGTAGCCAAAAACGGGAAGAAAAGAGAGGGTGGAGGGGTGACAGACATCATAGATAGAGATAGTGTCCACCCAACCAATCAAGCTATACACTATGACAATGTATACCCTCTGGGCTATTCGCCGTTTTTTTTCTCCTTCTATGTATTTCTTTGACTCCTTTTTTCTGATTTTTAATAAAGATATCGCCTATTTCGAAAAAGTTTTTTTTTCTGTTTTTGTTTTTAAAACTTTTTGTATTGGAGTATCTTACAAGTTTTTCCACATTTGATCAAATTTATTCTGTTGTTCGAACTTTTTTTTTGCACTTTTTGTTCCGAATTGCAAAGTTTTTTCTCCTATTTTTCCTCAAACATACTATTTTTAGTGACTTTCACAATTTTCCAATATTTTTTTCGTCAGGCAAAAAAATAGCTTGTGTTTCTGACGTTTTTCGTATATTTGGGAAGTACACTACTAAACCATGTAAATTACAATGATTATGTACATGTATTTTTCTATTTTCAGTTTTGCTTCAATGCATCTTTCATGTGTTGAAAGTGCAAAAGGTTAACTTGTAAATTATTGATGACTTGGCTAATGTTATTTTTTTCAGTAATTTTTTGTAAGCACTAAATTTGAAATCTATTTTTTTTTTTCGAACGTTCATAAATTAATTCAAAGTTTTGTGATATACTCTCAAAATTAAAATTTCTACCCAAAACCAAAATAAAAATAATCTTTTCAACCAAAAAAAAATTCGAATCTATGCAGACAGAGGTCTTCTAAAATTCCGGGGTTCGAGTTTTTTTTCGGAAACAGATTTCCGGGAGAAGAACTTTTTGGTTTGTTCTTCGATTTTCTATAAAGTAAAAAGAAGGTTCAGAAGTCACAATTTTGCTCCCTTGTTTTCCTACAAATATGAAAACTTTTATGAGTTCTAATTATGAAAATAGAGAAACTTTCTCATTTTCATTCCAAATTGCTTGTTTACTCACTGATTGTGAACAAGTTATCCAATAAAACATGTTTCTTAGTTTTTATATGTAGTTTAGAGAATTCCAATCTTGAAGAAGGGGAAAATAGGAAAAAAAAATGTTTTTGTCAAATGTAAGACTACATTCAGAATGATAAAAAGGTCCCAAAAGAATTCTTACCGAAGACCTGATACTTGAAGAAATTCAGGTTAATTTTTTCAAATATCAGACCTATCGGTAACAACTTTCTGAAAGTCTCATCAAATTAGTTGCTTTTTGAAGATGTTCTCATTTGAACTAACTTTTCCTTTTTACCACTCCTTCAAGGTATTTCCATTCAACTTATTCGGATTCATACACATGACCCGAAAAATTCAGTCATTTTCAAGTTCTCGACCATTCGAAGTAGTATGTAAATGATACTCCTGTTCTCTTTTGTTCCAATTCCAAAAAAATGCTCCAAGTTTCAAAATACAATGTCAACACAAAAATCCACTTATTAAATTGTTTCAAATTTCATGAAAAGTCGTTTCCACTTTAACAAAAGAAGTGGGTAAAAAGAAAGGCGGAGCGAGAAGTAAGATCATTTTAGAAAAGAAAAAGGAAAAGAAGAGGAAAAGGAAATGAGACGAACGTTGTATGTAGTACACATTTGGAGCAGGATCAATCCTTCCTAATCTTTTACTTTAACTTTTTTGTTGTTGGGTGGTTGGTACCATGTTTTTTTTTTGTGACTATACGATTTGTTTTCAATCAGAATCAGAATCACTAAAGTTGAAGAAAATCTTATTTATTTTTTTTCTATTTGTACATTTGTTGGTATATTCTTCGCATTTTTTAGCCCTTCTCTATTTCTTTGTTGAAAAATGTTCTGAAACAATAAATCATGTCATATCTTCTTAACTTGAAAATCTTCCTCATGACTTTTTTTTCAACTTTTCTATTTCTTTTTCTGCAATAAATTTACTGAACGACCTTTCTTCTGATTATCAAAACTTCCCATTTTTTTTACTTTACGATTTCTGCCAAAACCTCCTCAAAATTGTTAGTTTCCTGTTCTCAACATAAGCCTAGTAATTTATAGGTAGAGTCCGACTTATTATTTTTTTCATTCTTTTCGAAGATTATTTTCCCTTTTCTTCTATAACATGATTAAATTTTACGCGTCGTTTAACTTGTCTTCATTTTCAACTATTTTCATCCTTTTTTTTTTAGAAAATTAATTTTTCCTCAAAAATTTTGAAGAATAAATTTATTCATTCGTTCAATATCGTGTAAATTTTTAGGGGTTTTCGGTTTTCATGAATATATAATCATTTCTCACTCCAGTTGTCTTACAGGATTCTTCTTCTTCTTCTTCTTCGAAAAAGATGATTCTAGTTATTGGTATCTTAATTTTATTGACGACGTTTTTTGGAGAGATAAATGCGATTCAATGCCATTCCTGTTTAACGTATTGTAAAACTATCAACGGAAAAGTTTGTTTTTTTTTTTTACTTGGATCGGAGGGGAGAAGAGGTTGAGTTATAAAAATGAATCGTACAATCTCAAGTTGTTTATACTTGAAAGTCGATTTTTTTCTTTGTTAGTAGGAAAGCGACAATGCAGTCGGAAATAAAGATAATTAATCGAGTTATGAATTCAAAGAAAACATATTTTGTGGAATTTTGAAAATTTCATTAGGATGTGAATATATCTTTGAAATCTTCTATGAAAAGAGAATTATTTAGTTTATGTTGTCGTAAAAATGTTGTTAATAATTAGCTTATTACGTTTTTTTTCCGATTCAGTTTATGAAAGTTATGTGTTATGACGTTGGGTCCGTTTTGGAACGAATTTTCAGAGATAAGTTAGACATTGAAAATTAAAATTTTGATGCACCAAAATTTTGATACCATATTTTAAAAGTGACTATGATTAAACTTCATCGGGATTATAAACCTTTCAGGATCAGCCACTGATACAGTTCACTACGTATCTTGAGATCAAACCTTGATACACTAATATTTGAGTAAAATGTACAGTCCATTGTTTAGAATTTGATAATAGTGATTTGCAATGAACGCTATCAAAAAAACTGTTTCCGAAGAAGTTTCCTATTATAATCTTTCCCAATCAATCGAAAACCGATTTTTCCAGGTTGATCCAGTGAATTGTGATTGTCAGTCACCTTCAAACGAACAATGTTCAGCCGAAGCGTGTTTCGTGAAAATTGAAATTTTCTCCGAAGAAAAAACAGCTATTGTACAGGTAAGCACACAAGTATTTTTTCAATAACATTTTTTGTCACTTCAGAAAGGATGCATATCCGATTTCCCGGCCGGACAAAAAGGTTGTCAATACGCCAGCAATACCGATGCAATTCACTGTTTTTGCGATCAAAATGAATGTAACACTCGACATAAGGTTAGTTGCACAAATACAATGAAAAGATGAATAAATAAGGAAGTCGGAGTGTGTGTGTGTTTTTTACGCTTCGTGGGGGAGATGAGATGGATCAAAGATGACATAATGCTTCAGGGTAGATGAGTGTGAAGAAATTTATATAACATTGGAGAACAACTAATGAAACTTCGAGATGTTTTTTGAAAAAAAAGGAGATAGTTTTTTAATTGAAATTAATGAAAAATTTTTGACAGATGTGTGACAACTCCTATCTCCTATTAGCAAGTTATTTCAGGCATAAAAAACAACATAAATGAAAAGGAAATATATCCGTGCAAATATCTGTTTTCAGAAAATGATAGATGTCAGTGATTCACTACAGTATAGTGGACTACATTAAGACCTGAAACGGACTATGAAATTCAAAAAAATAACTGAAATTGGTAAAAAATTAAAGGTGAACATCTAATCTAGCTTCATAATATCTATTCAAATCGGGTCAAAAAGCAAGATTTTCAGTTCTTCAATGGAATTTTGAAAATATACACCAAACTATATAATCATGCCCCTCTAAAACGAATCAAATACTCGCAGTGTGTATATAATTTTTCCGCATAAAAATGTCTTATTTCAGTTGAATATGTATGTTCCAACTCGTCTTCCATCGGTTGAATGTTGTATGTGCTCATCAATAAACGGTGAAGATTGTGAGTCTGGATGTACCAACAAATGTCGTGGAAACTACTGCATTGTTGATTTTGATGGAAATGAACAAGGCTGTGGACTTGGATACCCCAGACTTCCTTCTTTTCTAAGAACTGATGAATATCTTCGTTATCAGGGAAACTATTTATGTACAAGGTGCTTCCGTGCATGATAATATTGACTGAAATTTGCCATTTCAGATATGAATCGAGTTTGTCACATGTTATCAATGGATGTGTATGTACTCATCCTTCTGGAAAATGTAACGAGATGAATCGAACAAAATCTTACAGAGTAAGTTTTCATAAGTTCATGCTCTTGTTACTAATTTTCAACAATTTCCAGCAAAAACAAGTTATCGAACGACGCAAAAACGATCAGCACTACTGCTATAGTTTAGTGCACAAATCACATAAACCCTTCGGCCAGGATGTCTTTTCAAAGTAAGATAACTGTTTCTTTTTCAATTAATTGATATACATTTTTCAGATCATCAACCTGTGAAGGTCATTACTGTTTCATTTCCTTGACAACTAGCGAAATTGTGCTAGAAAGTGCTGACTTCAAGCGTAATTTAGAAGATCATGAAGAGTTCATCGGTGTTTCCAGGCCTCGATATGAAGTGCAAGTTGGATGTCTCAAAGTTGATGATGATGAGGTTAGCAAATTATCCTTCAAAGTAATCCTAATTAAAAAAATAAACTTTAATTTCTGACGAAAAAACTCAACTTATTCATTCGTTTCATTGAAACAAGTGAAATTAGAGAACTTGGATTAGACAATTTTCATCCCTAGGCTGAATTTTAACACCTTCTGTAGGAACCGAACTTTACAAACAATTCTATTTATCGGCTATATAACATTTAGATTCAAAACCTCTTATAGTGTCCAATTTGTTAATTCTCAAAACAAGACGAATATGGATGGTACAAAACTGTTGTTTTTCAGAAAGTGAATGTTGGATGTACCGTAGAAACACAAGGAAACAATTCAGAAATATTGACAAAACATTGCATATGTGACAGTCATCTTTGCAACTTCTACCACCTCGCTAAAGGATCGCATGACCCAAGACCAAAAGCGAAATCTTCGGAAGTTAAAATTGTAAGTTTCAATTAGATTTTGTGAATATTTTGTTAATTTTGAATCAAAATTTAGAATCTCATCGTTTCATTGAATCATTTGCAGGTTGCTACCCATTCGAAACCAGTCCGATTGTATACAGCAAATATAGAAGAAAGATCTCACACTGCTCCAGTTTCCAAAACATCTTCATATACCTTATTTACCCCTATCCTCGTTTTTCTACCATACTTTGTTTGAGCTTTCGCATGGATATTCTTCCGAACTTTCACCCATATATACATACAATTCAAAACAGGTCATTAAATAGTATTTGTTACGGTTTCAATAAATTTCATAAATATTTATTATTCAATGAAAAATAACATGAACAGGAATGTTTTTGTTTATCAAAAAAAAAAAAATCAAAAACCAAAAACAGAGAGACAATTCTGAAGATAAGTATTTATACCAGAGTGATTCACGTATTTTTGCAATATGCCGGAGAAATGAATAAATTATGTTTGTCAGGCTAAAACTCTTTTTGTGGTGGATATGATAGGGGAGAGCAAATATTTGTCTAGTCACCAAGGAAATGACACTGTTACAGGTGGAGAGAATAAAGAAGACTAGTTCAAAAACAATATTCAAAAAGAAAGACGATTCAAGTGTAAAGTTGTAACTCGTAAGATCTTGCTATAGATTCATTTCTACGATTGCGATCAGCACCATTTCGTTTCTGAATATTTTAAGAACTTAGTGAGATCGATAAATGAAAAAAAATCAAAGTTAGCAACATATTATCTTTCACAAACAAAAAATGGTACCAGTAAGACGGGACAATCAAATTAATTAGTTTTGACCAAAAAAAAATCAACGTCATGGAGCTTTTTTTCTGATATAACAGCAACCGGTGTGAATCTCAGATAAGAGTTAGGCAAAATATAAAAAAACCAAATCTATAAAATGAGCAAAACCCAAAAACATATTTTACTGGGCTTTTTAAGACATGAGCAAAACAAACACAAGAAAAGAGAACTACATTACCGCGTGGGGATTTTTCATCATGGCAGCTTGACGATATTCGACGATTAGGGAGTTGAACTTTTTCTCCAATAACTGAAAAATGTTTTATTTTGTTGGTTCATAACTTGTTCTGGGTTTTTTTGCCGAAACTCTGTAACCCTTTTAGACCTTTTGCGCAAATAATTTGACTAACTAGGATTATCTAATATTTGCACTTAATATTCGTAACTTTATCAAAGTAGAAAAGTCTTCCAGATAATTCGTTCACTATGGAAGAGCATTTGGACAGATTTTTCAATATTTTCGAACACCAACTGATTATTTCAGAATATTCGTATGTAACCAAACATCTTTGATGCCAAAAACCCCCGGCGTTCATTGTTAAATCAATGCCATACTGCCATCAAAAACAATTATTTACCCACTTAAGTGTACGTTCAATGGGATGAACTATTTTTAGCAAGTGTCTAGTATTGATTACCTGTCGATTTTGCATATCCTGTGAACCAATTTGTAATGTATAAGCAAAAGCTTGTGCATCAAAAGTGTCGTCTAATGCAATCAATGCGCCATGTATACCACTATCCGTTAAATTCCTTGAAAATGCGCCTAGGCCAATTTCTTCAACCCATCTTTGTACTCGTTCATTTGACCATACAAGCACGTCTAAAATACACAATTTTATAATCATATTAAAATTTCAACTATCAAACACACCTTTATTGATATTTTCACATGCTTTCCTCCTATCGGACAATACTTTTTTATCATAGTTGACTTTTTTCAAACACATGATACCGTATTGTAAACTTGCACGATGGAATGTGTCAACCATTCGAAGGTGATTCCGAAGGTCTCTTTTGGATAAATGTTCCAACATTCTGGCATCTAATAGGCATTCCATGAAGGCGGAGCGATATTGTGATAGACCCAAACTGGGTAACCAATCATTACCAATGTATTCATGATTCATATCACCGAATGCTAGGGTCAATCTGGCCGTTCGAGGAGCAGATGGGGAGGTTAACGACACCATTTCCTGAAAATTAACAAAAATAAGAATAAAAATTTTTGCATGAAAAATTGGATAATATTCCGTACTTTTCATATCTCCTAAGATTTTTATATGATTTCAAAACAACATAGAAATCGTTAAAACATACCTGTATTGCTAATCTCAATTTCAGTCGATGCAATGGATTTGATATTCCTATCTCCTTTTGAATCTCCTGATCACTCAACGCTGACATAATCGCGCCAGACTTCACATTCGCCCGACAAGCCGCCACATACCAGGCGGGCATTCCAACCCATAATTCTAACCACGCCACAACTGTTGGTCCATTCCATAAGGCAAATGGTGTCCGAGCTTTCATTGCCTCTTCCAACAATTCATGTTTCTTCCTTTTCCTTCTATCATAATCCGCTTTTTGCCCTTCGTTACCAGATGCTTCACCATCTGAGTAAACATCACCGTTTCGCCTGGAATAAATATGAAATTCATAGATTTTGACGAGAAAAAAGAGAAACTCACTTGAAGAGATCGCTTGATGAATTTTTCTTCTTATTGAAAAATCGTCCTAATGTTTTTAACCCGCTTGAACTATTTGATCGCTTCTTTTTGCCAGTAACACCATCAGTTGATGATGCAATTGATGATGCCGGACTCATACGATCACCTTCATATTGCATCTAAAAAAATAATAATTAGCATGGGGTTCTTTTCGAGAAGCATAATATTCTCACCTCATCATATCGGTTGTATCGTCTCGGAGTGTAGTCAAGATCTCTGACCATTGAATCGTCAGCATATTGTGGATTTCCATAAATGTCATACCTCCGATCACCACTAACATTAGCTGGGAGAGTATTATATTTATTCCGCATAACATCTAATTGAGGACTAGCACGAGGTGAACTTCTTGTTGATATACCCTGATCATCGTAGAAATCCCGATTCGTTCTTTCTAGCTGCTCCGCAACTCTTTCCGCGTGATGTTTTTCTTGTTGAATTAACCGAATTTCAGTGTTAATCGCATCCAGTCGATCTTGTAACATTGATGCAAGCATATGCGCATTTTGATTATCAGCTGAGTTCATTGGACCAGACATCATCTCATCTTGTTGTGGAACAACCGAAGCACCTCGAGGAAGTGTCGACGCACCAACATCGGCTAATGAAGGAGATGAGGAGAAGGCTTGTTGAACATTGGCAAGAACGTGAGCTTGTTGTAATCGATCCCATTCTTGCTCGTTCAATGTTTGAACTTTATTTGGATCCTCTTGCAGTGCACTAATCCTTCCCTTATTAGGCCGACGAACACCAACAGTAGCATATGACGGAGGAGTTGGTTTGTAGACTGGGTATGATGTTTGAGGAGGTTGTTGCACAACAGTTGGTTGGGTGTACGGTATCGCGTGCATTCTGTAAAACATTTATTATTAAAATTGGACTAATTTTCGATTTTTTCACTACGATCTTCACTCCAAATAACAATAGTAAATTTAGGTTCATAAAGTCCACTGTACTATCTACAGAGTATTATCAAAGTTCCGGGAAAATACTTACCTTGATTGGAATTGTGCAGTTCTAGCATTATACAATTGTTGTCTCAAAGATTCAATTTCTTGCCGAAGCGTGTCATTATCCCTCGTTAGTCGTTCCTTGATACGTTCAGCTTGATCATAAATCTTCTTTGTACTCTCAAGTTGTTGTGTCAGCCGATTCTTATCATCCAGCGCCTGCATACGCTCCTTCAAATGCAACTGTAACCGATCATTCGACTCTGATAATAATTTATCAACAGTGCTGCTCAATCGTTGACTATGCTCCTCGTTCATCCGTTCGCGTTGAACAGCTCTCTCCAACTCGGCCGACATTTCTTGAAGCTGTCGTTCTAATCGTTGAACTCGTTCTTCAGCTGATACTTGTTTTTGTTCAGCCGCTGTCAATGCTTCCATTCTTTGTTGTAATTCGGCTTCTACCGATGGTAATGACTCCGCTTTCTTGAGACTTTGTGCTAGTTGTTTTTCAGCTAATTCCAATCGTTCTTGAAGCGAATGCACTTTTTCTTCATTCAACCTAACAGCAGCATCTTTATTGGCCAATTGATGTTCTAGTTTATCATTGAGATCTCGGATACAAGTAGTTTCACGTTGAGCAGTTAGCGAGCGACTTTCTAATGTGTTAATGCGAGTTTCTTGATCAACACGTTGAGCGTCAATCTCACAAATCTGATTTTTCAATCGAGTAATTGTTTCTTGTGCAGCATGCATTTCTCGCTGACAATCTGTCACATTTCCTTCTAACTCGGTATTCCTGTTAGTCACTTCTGATGATTGTTTCAACGAATTCGATAGCTCTGTCTTCAACCTCTCTAATGCTTCTTGCATCTCAATAAGCCGATTAGCACTCTCACTGCTCATTGAACCATTTGTTCGCGCATTAGACGCCTGTCAAATAAATAAATGTCAATTAATTATTCTTCTGTTATTTTTCTTTCTCTTACCATAGCTTCTTCCGCTTCAGCCGCAAAAGTGGCAATTCGTGCTTTCAATGAAGAATTCTCCTCGCCTTTCAGACTCAATTCCTCTTCAAGAGTTGCCACACGTTCCATTGCAACACGAAGGCGTTCACGAACTTTTTCATCAAGAGCTTTGTGATGTTCGAACAATGACTTCAGCGCTTTCAGCACTTCAACTTCAGATGAAACTCCAGCTGGGCTTTGAGCTTGTCGCTTCATAACAGTCACACGTAATGACCTCTCATGTCGAGATACTAGACATTCCAAGTGTTCCAGTAGCAGTCGTGTATTGTTTCTTTCTGCTTTCAGTTCCACAATTTCTTCATCTTTTTCCAGTAATTGTTCTTTAACTGTACATAGGTCCCGTGTCATTGTTTGCAACTCCTTAAAAAATTATCAGGTTGTAATCGTAAATTAAAAAAGTTGTAAAACTTCCAAAATGTGCTTTTTATGATAACACTTGCCCCAAAACACTCAAAGATCAGTTCTAAATTTTTCATGAATAGATCTTGACTAATTTTGAAATATTTGCAAAATGAAAAATGTTTTCAAAAAATATTTGTTGAATATGATGTCATTATCCATCGAAAGCACTCACCGATGGTAGATGTTGAGTTTGCATCTCAAACTGTCTTTTCAGCATATCACGTTCTTTTTCGACATCTTTGGTTTTCATCGATGCTTCATCTAGCTGAATTTTATATTGTTCTAGCTGTTCCTGAAGTTTGTCTCGATCTTCCAACATGTTCATCATCAGCTGAAAAATTTCAATACCAATAGATTATCAACAATTAAAAAAATACAAACCTGTTCAATATTAGCATCATGTGTGGTCTGTTCATCGATTGGACCACCATGATCGACTCCATCCTCGGTGATCGTCGGCATCACATCACACATCATTGTACCATTGCTCCAACTCATTGTAACTGCAAAATAATGTTTTTTTGTTAAAATGTTTTTTTGCGACAACTGACTAACCCAAGAGTCATGAAGCAAAATTATCCTATCCTTGTTTTGTCGATTTTAGGATTCAAGTTTACTCATTTCTCTTGTATAATCCTTCGAATCTGAAAAAAAACTATATAAATATGGAAAAACAAGTGGTACGAAAAAAAAATTTTAATCACGAAATATATTACTCAGAATGTTTGAATCAAAAAAAAAACTCGAACATAGTAGGATATAAATGAAACTGTTTATTAAAAATGACCTTCTTATTTAGATAGAAAAACACACAATTTTTTTTTCTAATAAAAAATGAAAAATTGTCATGCAACAGATGGCGAGAAACAAAAATGAATTATTTTGGAGGAATAGGAAAATCACTTCAGAATTGTGTAGAAGGTCGAATATGGGAAACGAGTCAGTTCAGACAAACCTATCATTATAATTGTACGAAAAACGATTACAAATGCAATACCATAAAATTTATGCACTTTCAGAGAAAAAATATTCAAATTTTCAGAAATGGGATCATATAATTGTAAATTTTATGGAACGATGTGTGCCAAAATTGCACTTTTTTTATGACGTGGGATGGATACGAAAATTTGAAAGACCACACAAGAAGAAAAACATGAAAATAAAGAAGAGGGTTCGAAGCACTGCTCAATGTTACAAAAAAATATGGAAAACCGTACTTCAACTATGAAACACAGAACAAAAAATGATTGAATGTTCCCCAGAAGATGAGTTCTCAAAAATCTGAAAACTTAAAAGTTGCTCAAATCACTTAAAAAAATATATTTCAGAAAAATAACTTTAAAGAATACTACCACATATTACTGAAAAAAACAGAAACAGTTTTTTAGGGGTTTTCAAAGAAATTCCTATTTCTGAAATCAAATCTTCAAGTTTAAACCGATATTTATTTGCACATAAAATTACAAGTGAAAAAATCCGATATTTATATAGGACCAAGTTGTGTCTGGAATTATTGTGTCAAAAAAAATTGCAAAAATAATGAAATTTCGAAGTACAATCCAATTATAAAAATTGAAAAGATAAAAGGCAAAAAAAACATTTTTGTAACAATTTCAAAACTTGTAAATAGTTTTTGGCTTTTTGTATTTTGAAACCAGAGACCAAATGTCTCAAACTTTCAAGTAGAAGAAAAATATTAACAGTTTATAAAATTAGAAAGTTTTCTATTTCTCACACACAAAACGTTTATATTTGTTATATAAATATTTAGAAAATATCATACGAATAAAAAAGGCTCATAATTGGAAAAAAGAATGAGCATGAAAATATTCAAATTTTGAGAAAAAGGTCAATCAAAATGCTCGTTTCCGGAAAAAAAAGAGACAAATGTATTCAATATGTTGTCTCGAACATCCACACATGTTCATTCATCATTTGCAATTCAAAAATTGTTAGGAAGCACAAAATCATGAAATATTCAGATTTTTGAAGCCTAATATCTACACATACACATAAATATATAGATATAAAGAAAGATATATCTCCACAGGAGGAACAGGGAAAGACAACTGATTGGTGATTTGAAAAGATGAAAAGAAGAAGAGGATGACGAAGATGATGATAAGGAATGCATAGGAGGCAGCAGGACGAGATAAAGTATATGTATATTGTCCACAAAGAAGTAAACGAGAAAAAGAGCAGCAGGGGCAACAACCACAACTTTTTTTTCCTTCTTGCGCTCTCGCGAATGAGTAAAAGAGATGAAAAAAAGACAAAAGAAGAAGAGAGCACTAGTATATGTCTCGTTCGTTCTTCTTTTTCTTTTCCTTCGTTTTTGCCGAATTACACACTCTACGGTCACTGGCTGGCTAACTAAACCGAGGACCATTGAGAAACAACGGAGATGGATGAAAAGAAGCAGAGATGGCATGAGGAGGAAAGAGGAAATGCTGAATCGATAAAATAGAGTGGTGGTGTGGGTGCAAAATGGTGGGATGGAAGAGAAAAAGAGAAAGAGAGAGGTAAAGAAAAAAGATATGCATACTATTACTACTACGAGACTACTAGTATGTATGGCCATGTAGATTTCGGGGTTTTTTTTTCGTTGGAAAGGAAAAAGAAGAAGAAAAAAACGTTGATGATGATCGGATGGATTCGCACTATGACGTGTTACATAATATTAGATTTGATAATTGGTGGTTGGGTGGGAGGTGGTTCTTTTCCGACAGATTTGTTAATTGACGGTTTTGTTTTTTGGTTAAAAGAATTGTGATCATAGATTTATTCATACTATCACAGTAGAAAATGAACTTTCACATCAAGTTAGATCGAAGCAGTGAATTGATTCAGCTTAGTCAGGTCCAACAAATGGGAAGTATAGTTCTAATAAATTTTGATTCTGAAATTTCAATCCCTGACATGACATAGTTCTAAAGCGCAATTCTTTTTAACTCTGGATTTTTCAACTTTATTTTTTGAGTTTTCATTTTTTTTTTAAATAATGTTAGTGGTTTTCATAGAATCAGAATAAAAAACATCATATTTCGTCGCTTTTAGGCATAATTAAAATTTGGCTAAAGCTATGAAATATTCATGAAAATCTAAAAAAAAAAACAGAAAAACAATAAGCTTCTTTCAAAGAGTAACTTGCCAACTCCTTTTGAGGTTTGACAAAATTTTTGAAATTGTTACTGAATACAACTCTTCAATGTTACTCTCGAACGTGAATAAAGAGATGTTTAATCAAGACAAAAAAATACTCCTTACTAATCCGAAAAGCAAAAAAAAAAACACTGTCGAAAGTGCAAGAAAGACAACTCGAATCAATCATAAAACAGCTTAACTGCAGTTGAACAAAATAAAAAGGTCATTCTCATTTCGTACAACATTTCCGATTGACTCAAATCAAGTGGTGTTTTTGGTTGAAAGGACATTAGAATTTCTTATTAGGAGAAAAATCTTCAAAGACGAGCCGACAGTAATAGAATAGTATCATAACAAAAAATGATAATACTAATAATGAGAATTATGTAACAAAGCAAACACGTTTCCTTTTCTGTTTCGTAATAACTAAAAAAATGACTAATCGTAGATGGGCAAAAAGAGAACAAAATTTGCAAACAAAACGAGGCGAAAAAGTGCAAAGTTTTCGGCAAACATGACATGAGAAAATGGTAAAATATGTATGTAAATTGGAGTCTCATTTTATATTACATATTTGATGCATTTGTTATTACATCGGGGGTACCCCACGAAAAAAGCAGGTCAAAATTAGAATAATTTGTATAAAAGAAAAAAGGCAAGAAAATTTAAGAGGAGGGGGAGGAAAACTACTTTAGATTACTAGTAGAGAAGAAAAAGCGATAAATCCACAGAACAAGTCATTTCGACGAAAATGACAAACAAAGAAGGGGGGCAAAAAAGAAGAAAAACGATGTCAAAGAGAAAAAAAAACGATTATGTGGTCCGTTAAATAGAAAAAACACAAGGACAAATATGATGGAAATGAGCTTTGTGCACAGAATATGCATACCTTCTTTTTTTAGAGTAGGAAAAATAGAGTGGGAAAATAGGAAATAACAAATAACACGCTTTTCAACTTCCAGATCGTTGATTCAATCGGAGCAAATTTGAATGATTGAAGAGAAAACAACAGGCTATATAGATAGTAATGTGTAATTGGTGGAAATTGAAAATTGTGTGCATTGATGTTTTTACGAAGAGTTGTTGATTCTGCATGAATAATTCAAGATGTTGTAAATGTCAAAAAGCCTCCCTTCACTATATGAAACACATTTAAAATTTCATTTTATCTTAAATTCAATGACAAGATTACATTTTTTGGAGGAAATATTTCTACTAGTGGATTATTTTAAAAGAATGTATTCAATTCAGTGAGTTTACAAAATTCAACAAAATACTGAAAAATGGTAATTAAGTTAATACGATTTTTTTACTGTTAGAAACGTGCCCGAGGTTTCTACCGTATAGAGACTTGAAAAATTCTTCTCTGGAGAGCAAAAAAAACTGAAATTCTGAAAAAATAAATTTCAAAGCTATTGTTGGAAATTTTAGCTAAAGTTGAAAGTAATTAAGGTTTTTTAGTCCTCAACTTTTTTAACTACTGGAATATTTTTTGTGATAAATTTCCATAATATACGGTAGAAAAACCTACGAGATTTCACTTCCAATTGTCACAAAAAATTAAACTGAAAATTGTAAATATTACGATATGTCAATGTTAACGTATAAAATTTCGAACTGATTGTGAAAGACCTATTCGTTTTGAATTATCGAAAACATGAATTTTACACACTTCGAAGAAAATGGAAACTTTGAATTCAAAATTAAAACTGAAAACCCAACAAAAAAAAAAGATTTTTATTTATAACTATTTTGACTTTGGTGTCGGAAGATGTGAGTTTTACATTGCAGATTCAAGATCTTCACAAAAAGTTACTTAAAATTGAAATTTACGTTCTAAAAAGTATTTGAGAAGGAATATGTTCACAAGTTCTGGAAAATCCTGTGAAATTCTGTAAGTTTTTCATTTTCAATAAAATGAACCTACGTTTGATTAAGAATTGAGTTTCTATTCATCTGATTTATCGTTTCATTTTTTTCTTTTGATTCACTATTTTTCTGATAAATCAAAAAACGGCAGCCTGGATGAAGGAAAAATCAGAATAATGTACATTTGGAACGTTTGCAAAACGAAACCTCAAAATTGCAACTAATTTTCATTCGCGATAATTCAATCGCCGCAAACGTTCGAGAGCCAAAAAATGATTGCAGCTGCAAAAAATTGTCTCCCATGAAATTGTTGGTTATTTATTCCTATACTCTAAAAAAAAATCATACAGTATTTATGAAAAAAATCCATGAGTTTTGAATGAATAAGATAGTCTGGACATCGTTGTCTTTTCTTAGTTCTAGTTTTTACACATTAAAACGAATATTTTCTGAGGTTATCTAAGTTAACTGAAAATCTGAATAGTTGTATCAGAAGCACAATTCTCGAAAAAACTCCTAGCTCTAAAAAGTCCCTTTTTCAGTTCACAATAAATGTGTAAAATCTGAAAATGTGCAATTAATTTTTCCAGCATCAGACAAAGCTTCATTTTTCAACAAAAACCAAAAAATTGAATAAAATTCATCTAAAAATGCAAATTTTAAGATAAATTAACTGTATTCTTTAAATAAAAGCCGTCGAAAGGACAGGGACGCGTGGTGAGACCCATTCCATTAAACAATGCGCATACGGAGTGTTGTTCGAAGAGTCAAGACAAAATTAGAATGAGAGTGTAGAAAACAGGAAAAGCGAAGATTATTTTTATTTGAATGAAAAAAGGATATAATACGATGATTACAAGAATGAAATAACTTTTTTTGTTGAAGATACAACTTCAGCTAACGTGATGATTTTAGGAGTCAAAAACACGTTATTAGGTTTCTTGAATTTTTTCAGGCAAAGTCATTTATCATAACTTTTTTGTAAACTGGTACATTCCAATAGTATTGGCTTCATGTCTGCTGCATTGTCAAATTAAGGACGCTTTAAATCAAAATTAGATTTTATATAATATTTTATATGATTTGCAAAACAACTATCGAAATGATGAAGTTCTCTGACTTGATGAGACGAAAATATAATCAATGAGATGTGGAAAATTCTTAGTTGACATCTTATATGTACGTATAAAGAAATATTACCTGAAACGGCTGTTAAAAAACATGTTTCGAAGGTGGGGTTCGGGAAGTTGGCAAGTTTCTCTTGAAAGAAAGATCACATTTTTTAAACCTCGAGAGATTTTTTATCGAAAAATTTATCCATAGAGGAAAAACAGTTCAAATCCAGAAATTTGGGAACTTTCAACGTAGCTAAACATGAAAATTTTCTAAATTTCTTCTAATTTCGGTTAAAAAAAAACCTTTCTTTTGGGATCGGATTCAATTCGATTTGACTTTATTTGAGTTCTGCCATCTATTACAGAGCACAACAAAATTGAAAAAAGTCGTTCATTAACCAAAACTAAAGATTTAGTTAGTTTTCACAGCTTTATCTAATTCAAGAACACATTTTTCGAAATCAATAATCATCTTCATTCAATCTTGTTTTGTTGCATTTTATCCCCCATGAATACCTGCTAACTAGCCTATTCTGTCCACATACCATATCAAATCCTTAGCCGAACAGTGCGCGCTTCAAATAAAAAAAGTGCGTTTGACTCATCCCATATCCGGTTTTTCTGACCATTTGGCACGCTTCAACAACAACAATGAAGTAGCAAAACAACTTTGCATCTTTTACAGTACCTTTCTATCTGTTTCTATTTTATTTTGGCTTACTTCCAAAATCCATCCGCTCCTCGTCATAATAATAATCGTTGTTGTATTCGTTTCACCGCGCGGCCACCCCGCCTCTCCTACCTTTTTGTGTCTTTAGTGCATCCAAATACAACATATTATTCTGGTTACCAAACAACCGCCTATTCAAATCGGAGAAAGAAGTGTCGGTCAGTGTCTGTCAACTAGTAAGGCCGTTATTTACGGATTCGCCTATTCATGAATTTCTTTTTGCTATTTTTATTACTTCGTAAGTGTTTTTGAAAATATCTATGTTGCATAACATAGATCACCATAGTTTTGAAGATCAAAATTTTCGCTTTGATCTTAACTTTCAGGTCTGGAGCATTTTTAGAACACTAACGATTTTCGAAAAGTTTAAAATATTTTTACTTTCTTGAATTGGTCAGAAAATTTTTGTACGAGTGTATAAATCAATGTACTGATGGCAACAGTACTGACCACTTGATGTGAAAAAATTTAAAAAGAGTGTTAGCAAATAGAGCATCAAAAACCTGGATTTTTTTAAAGATCATGTTTTTTGATAACTTCAGAGTAAATTTTTTGGTAACTTATAAATAAAGCTTGAATAAGCTTGATGTTTGTTTTTCTCTGTGCAAATTTCTGTCTAATGAAAAGTTTTCATCAGAGGTCGTATCACAGTGTAAAATTTAACAACTTTGTTTTGTGTTGACTTTAGGAAATATCCACAATGCCTACAAATGTTTATGATATTTTTATAAAAAATACGATATTCAAATCATGTTTTGTTTAAAGAGGATTTGTGTTATTTTTTTGCATTTTGTATCTATAAGAATTTCGTAAGTCAGAGGTACTCGAGATTTTTCAAAAAAAAAAAATGACCCCAGAAAATAGACTGTTGATTTTACGGAGTTCGTAGCTGCATTACGGTGGCAAATATTTCCTAATTCCCTGTTTCAATTAATGATTATTAGCTTTTTTCAAAACGGCAAGTTTTCCTTCAAAACACTTGTGAAAAATGAAAACGATGGAGCTATTGATGAAAACTGTACTTTTACCTTAATACCCACCTGATACCGTGTCAGCCTTCTGGCCCAGTTTTGTCTTAAACAAATAACGGTTTATTCATCCAACCCTGACGCCTCTATTTTCCTTATTATCCAGATCAATGACATATACAAATATTCAAGCAATTTTCAATGTGTGCGTAATTAGAGCGTTACACAGATGTGTGTGTTTGTGTTCAAATTGACCAACATTTATAAAAGTGAAAACACAATAAATAGTAGCGGATTTTTTAGGGAGCGGGAAACGAAAATAAATCTATCTACATGGCTAGGTTAAGCCAGATAATCTCGCAATTTTTTAGCATTCGTGTTCTGCGATGAGAATCAACTCCGACCTGCCGCAATCATCCCTTGGTCTCAATACCAAAAACGACTTAGCAAAGCGAAACAACTTGTTCAGGTCCCTTTTCCTTCTAAAAAGAACACACACAAAAAAAACTCCAATTTTTTTTAGAAAGAAGACATTTCGCTAATGAGTTCAGACCCAACAATGAACTCATTTTTTAGTGGTAACTACGAGAAACCGGAATATCTACCAAAGCAGCTGCCTAAAATTGAAAGGTTTGAAATGTGTTCACAAATGGAGTTGCTCCAATAAATGAACATTTTTAGTAGTGAAGAAGAGTATACAAAGCCGAAGAGCAAAATGAGAAATGTGATTCGACCACAAATACGAGGAAGATTGCCAGCGGAACCGTCAGATTTTATGGGGTCGAAAAAAGAGTTTTTGGAAACAAGATTAAGCAAACTATCACAAGGTATAATGCAGAAATAATTGTTCGAAACGCGCCAAAAAGTAGAGTTTGAAAAAAAAAATCTAGGTTTCAAACCAGAAAACAAAGTTTTGGCTTTCAGTCACTTAATGATTTCATACACAATAGTTTTTCTGGTTCTTAGTCATATTCCTATTATATACTCGATCTTTGAATAATTATCTTGTTCAGAAATTGATCCCACAACTCCTCCATCAACATTATCACCAAGAATATCCATGAAAATGCGACCCAAGCAAGAACCATCAGCTGCACGAATTCCCGTATGTTTTATTTGCTTCTGAGTGATAGCTCTTTTCAAAAATGATTTTTAGTCAGTAGCCATTCCAAACGGTGTGCCAATGTATGCAGCAAGTTGGGAAAATGGTCAGCCCCGATATTTGACTGATCGCAAACCACTTGCCCATGCTGTGAGCACTTACAACGCGGCCGCACCACAATGGAGTTCGGTGAGAATTTTCTTTTTTCACAAAAACCGAAGAACTTTTTTTAGTTAACTGGTAATGAAATAACTGCTCCAGTTTACGAAAAAGCTGACGCGAACATTGTGAGCTCGATTTTCTCACAAAGTCAAGCTCGAACTGGCGCAATTCAATCAGTTCCTCAACCAATCCAAACACAGGCTTACTTTGAGAAATTGCTGGCAGATGGCGCATCATTAGAACATATTTCAAAACTTGCAAAAAACCTGTTAGGCGTTGGAGGAGGCAGTGACAATGGTGGAGGAGGAGGTGGACTGTTTGAAGCGATGACGTCAGCATTAAGAGGAGGACCATCACGTAATCCACCAACGAGCTCTGCCGCACATGACGAACTGACGCAATTTGCGTCGTCATCTGCTTCGAGACCACAGCCGTCGATGTTTGAAAAATTATTGAATCAAGCGGCTACAGCTTTGAACGACTCATTGAATAAAAAACAATTGCAAGATAAAGCTGAACAAATTATCATGAGTAGCAAAAAACCAGATGAACTTCCAAAAGAAGAATCAAAGACCCCCTCGAAAATCACAAAAGACAAAGAAAACTCTCTGAAACTACTGGAAAATATGCCAGCGGAACAACGGAAAATGCTCGAAGCTGCTATTTTGTCAGGTGAAATTGATGCAGACTCGCCGGCTATCAAGTGAGTATAAGATCAATGGACCTAAACAAGAATGGTCTGTTTCAGAACACTTGTAAAAGACGATTTGACCGAAGAGTCAAAGAAAGAGAAAGAAAATCGTCTCATTGAATGGATTCGGGCGAACCGGCCGTCAAAATCATCGGAAATCATCACTGTATCAGACAAACTGCCATATTATGGAAAACATCTCGGAAGTTTAGCAGAGAATGTTAGTTTTTTTGAGTTTTTTCAGAGAATAACATGTCATAAGTTTTGTTTGCAGCTAAACCTCAAAAAGAAACTACATCCATCTGGAATTGTTTGGGCAGTAAATGACAAAAAACTTATTGTTTCGAAATTTGTTTTCCAACCAGGAAGTCTTCTCCACGGTAAATCACTTCATTAATTTTCAAATCAAAAGCATATATTTTTCAGAAAATGTAACCTTTTGGTTGGGACCAAAAACATCGACATCAAACGTCTGGCAAGATTTCCAACCATCTGAAAATGGATTCTATGTCAAGCCGATGCCAATCGATATGTCGGTGTTTGTATCAGAAGAACTTCCAGCAATTGAAGCAAAACCTCGGGAAAATGTGAACTCGGTCAAACTTTTAGCAGGAGTTTTACCTATTGTTTCGAATAATACTAGGAAACGAAGAAGTTCTGAAAATGAAGAGTCAAACCGTAAACCAATTGAACTGATTATGGAGGTAGAAATAATTGGAAACTATGACTAATAGGAAAAGCTGGATTTTTTAGGGTGGAGTTGTGAAGTTGGAACCTGGTAAAAACGACATGCAAAGATTATCCAATAAAGAAGAAATGGTATCTGCGATTCCAGCTGGATTCCGACTAAAACAGCCTGAAGACGATAATATTGACAGTAACGTGAGTATTTTGTTTTGTTTACTATCAAATTAGACTTTTGTTTTCCTTCAATGCCCCTATTAGTAGAAAATTTGTATCCCAAGAGTGACCAAATGAGAATGATAGGTAAATAATCATGAAAAGTTCAAAAGCACATGAACATAATAATAGATCTTTAAGGACATTTCAGTTTTTCGTAAAATTATGAACAATGCTCAATTAGTTTTGCGAGCCTCCATTAAAACAATTTCATATATCAAATGTTTACTCAAAAAATATTTGAACAAACCAGCGCCAAATTGTCTGAATATGTTGTGCCTGAGTTCTTGAAAATCGAAACTATCATATAAAAAAAAACTACCACGAAGTGGTTTTGAAAATTCCTTTTGAAATCTCAAATCTATATAAAATCTCGAAAAAAAATCATTTTTATAGATTCCACAACCACTTGATTGGTATGCTGGTTTCCAACCACTCCTTATAACACTTCCTCCTTCCAAATCGATAAGTGACGTGAATTGGTTGAGCATTCGAGATCATAAAAGAAATGAAACGATTGCCTCACTTCTGATTCCAAATGGTCCAGTTTTCAAAGTTCCACAAGTGATTCAGATTCGACCTCTTTCGCCAAACAGTTTAGTTTACAATATAAGTTCTGGGTCTATACAGGTTAGTGATAAATTTGTTTTGTCAAAGCTTATTTTTAACTTTAGGTAATTGATATTAAAACAATACAAATTACAAACTTCTCATTCCAAACTGATGATGATTCTGTGTGGTTCATGATTGGTAAAGATATTCTTCCAAATGTGGATGGACATATTGTTCCATTATTTGATCCGTAAGTCAATATCTAAACCGGACTTCGGCAAAGTATTGTTTCTTCAGAATCACCAAACGCTTTGATTGTCAATCATTGAAAAGTTATCATAACGAAACAGTAACTTTGCGAATCCCAGGAAGATTAGATATGAAAGATGTGTTTTGGTTTTCCGTGTTCTCTATGAAACAGCGTATTTCATACTCTCATCTATATATTCCTTCGGGAGAAATGCAATTTGAACCAGATCTCTCCTCAACGCCGGTAGGTTGTAATTATCAAAAAGCAGTAAAAATAAAAGATTTTTTGTTTACCAAGAAAAAAGCAAAAATGTCATGGTAACGATCATTCATTTATTTAGTTGGCATAGAAACTTGGTAATTTTCCAGACTCCTACGTGCAAATACAACAAAGTCACTACAATGTTTTGAATAATGATACGGTTTTGTTTTGTTTTCTTCACATATTTTATATATTTCTTATAATAATTAATATTAAATACAAAAAAATAATAAAAATATTGATTTTTACAATACTCCGCTATGATCACATTGCATATTGTTTAGTGAATAAGGGAGAGAGCGCGCCCTATCGGACAGGTGTACAGCTACAATCTCATTCAAAAAAACATTATTCCTACTTTTTAAACCGAATTATTTGTCATTACCCATATTCATTTTACCTGGTGTTTTATTATGTTTCTTCGTAATAAGAAAAATCATACTACATACATTAGCAGGTGTTATGAAGGACAGATGTGGATTAACTTTTCTTGTCCCAGTTGTACAAAATGTACATATACATAAAGTGTATATATTTATATATAGATCTTTAGCTTTTTTTTGTGAAAATTTGCATTTGTTCAAAAAGAAACTACTGATTCTCGAAATCAAGAAAAGAAAAAGCTTCGAACTCTTGGTTTCTTAACCAAAAAATTATTTATACTTCCAATGACTGCCTAGAGGCGTGGCAAAATCGAACAAAACCACGCCCATTGAGCAAAAGCGCTTTAAATTCAGAAGAAAGCTCACTTTGAGCATAAGACTCTAGCTCCACTCATTCTACTATATTTTACTGATTTTTATACTTGGACGGAGTCAACGTTCACTTTTGTTTTCATCAGAAAATTCATTAAATATAAGGTAATGTGTAATTGCATAGTAACGTTCGTACGTTGGGAAGGGCAACACTACAATTTAAACTCTTTTCGTTCTCGAAAACAAACCCCCCTCCCTAAATATCTCAAATACGCGCACTCTGCATATTATCTTTTGAGATATAAACTAATACTAGCAGAAGTAGTGGGGATTATAAGCTAGGTGTAATCTCTATTTAAAAAAAAACATCGAAAACTATCAGATAAAAAAAAGATTAATTCATGACCAAATGAAAGCGGCATATCTCGTAGGCTCGCTTCAAATTAGATCAACTCGAATTTTCAATCTATTCCCTCCAAATAATATAATTTTTTCTGAAAAATTCATCTGCTTGCTCCTGGAGTCTTTTCATACGAAAAAATGTTCAGATTTATATAAATTTTAGCCTACGGCAAGTTTTAAACTCTGGAACTTCCTTTTTTCTTCGAATGTGAGTAAACCTTTTTTTGTTCGCAAGCAAGAAAAAGTTCAAAATCATCAAGAAAAAAGTTTTTTGCACACCTCTGTCTAGAAAACTTCTAGAATTCCCGGAGGATTTCACGCCATTTGTTAGTATGTGTGTTCTTTTTTGTCTTTTTAGTACAAAGCCTACTCAGTCAGTAGTTCCCTCATTTTTTTCTCGAGTGTCAAAAACATTTTTTTTGTTGATTGTACTTCTAGTGAATAACCCTGAGTCACTACCGTATTCGTAGCACACGAATTTGCCTTTTTCTCATGAAACATATTACTTATTTTGGCGTGATATTATTAGAAAATCCCATAAAATACGGTGCTTTTATGGGCTAATTGAATGTGAGTATACTTTTGCGTGTCGGCATGTACTTTTACATTATTTTTCATTATAAGCTCTGAAACACTCGTTATACACTTACTTATGCACAGATATGAATTTTTCATGTCCTTTTTTGTGTCATACCAGCCAATTTCTTTCTCGTGGTTCACTTTCTTCGCCCTTTTTCTGCCCCTTCCTTATATTCTATGGTACACTATGCACTCACCCTCACCCTCCTCACTCTAAACTACCTATACAAGCATAACGCTCACAAATAAACACACAAACACGCACACACGCTCACAAATACTCACAAGAATATGGGCGGAGTCAACCGGAGACGCAGCTAGGCTAGAGAAGCAAAGACTAAGGTCGAATGTGCCGTTGTTCGTGTGGCAACGATTGAAGAGAGGGACGCCAAAAAAGATGAGCAGAGAACGAGAGGAATTGTATATGTCTTTGGCGTCTCTCACAACTCATCGTTCGCTCGCTCCATGTGCACTCACTCACACTTTTTCTCCCGTTTTTTTTCTCTCTCATTCGCTCGGTCGCATCGTCTCGTTGTATGTGAGGCGTGTGTATGTATGTGCGATTGATTGTAACAGGATTTTTTTCTTCGGTCTTTCGCAACTTTATCTTTTGAATTTTTAAAATTATCATCATCATAATTATCATTCTGCTTGTTACCTGCAATAAAATCTGTTTTTTGTTGCCATTTTTCTTATTTTGCCGCCGAAAAAGTGAAATTAATGTTTACAAGGTTAACTTATCGATTGGTCACTTTTTGTCTATTGTTTATTTTGTTGCGTTTTTTACAGAATGGCAGACGCCTCCTCAGACAATGTGGAAGACAATGCCGCACCGACAAATGGGGAGAATGGTGTAAAGGTTGAAGGCAACCCATGGGATTCACCACCACAGGTATTTTTTGTATTCACATGTTTTTGATTGAAAAATTGAGTTTTCAGAGTCCGGTCGATGGTGTTGTTCAACCTAGAACTGTGCCTCCTCCAGATAAGCCAACCAGACACACAAATCAGTTGGAATTCCTCTACAATAATATCCTGAAAGATGCCTTCAAGAAGAAAAACTCTTGGCCATTCAAAGCTCCAGTTAATGCAGTAACACTTGAAATTCCTGAATATCACAACGTCATATCTAAACCGATGGATTTGGCGACTATTATGGCTCGTGTGAAAAATGTTTATTACTATAGCGCACAAGAAGCCGTACAAGATGTCATGTTGATGTTCACAAATTGTTTCACTTTCAATCCACCAGAATATGGTGTTTATCAAATGGCAAAACAACTTGAAGAGTATTTCTTGGCTCGTTTGCCTGAGCTTCCACCTGAAGTGAGTTTTACAAAATAAAAGTGTTGTATTGCAAAAATAAATGGTTTTTAGGAAGAAGAAATTCCAAAAATTGTGACAAAACGTGGACCAAAAGCGAAGAAACGAGGTCCGCCACCAAGAGCTTCAAACTTGCCGACTTCTAGCAAAATGGTGAAAGAAGAACTCACGCCAGAGTTTCAACATGTTATTGATCATTTTCATCGTGCCACTAGAGCCAGTGAGTTTTCTTTCCGATTTAGAACATTTGCAAGCTCAGTTTACCTTTGCTGTTGTTGCTTGATGTTGTGTTGTTGAGCCTGTTTTGTTCTTCCAGTGTCCTCTCTCCCAGATGGCGATAAAAACGATGATAGTGACAACGATGCAAAACCAATTGACGACAGCAAGGAAACTGTAAATGGTACGCCATGAATTATCAAACGATAAATAATTATTTGCTATGTTGTGTAGTGCTTCCTATCCCTTCTCAGCTTTTCTAACTATTTCAGAAAAAATATCGTTTTGTTAATCGTCAACGGCATTTTTCCAGATTCCGTAAGCCGTGAATCATCCGTTGTCTCAATCCAGCAAAAAGATGCTGACAGTTCAATTGTTGATACACACGACGATAATGAGCCATTGGCCTCAACATCGACTAGCATGCCTGAATTAACTGCCTCAACCTCAAAAGCAGTAGGTGGTGTTAAACGAAAGGCCGACACCACAACTATTGACGATGAGACATCGGCAAAAGTGAGTATCTGAGTTATCAGATTTTTTTCAATACCTATGATTGCTTAGATTGGCTCTCGTCGCGAGTCATCTCGGCCAGTAAAGAAACCAAACTTGTTCCTGGACTATAACAGTGGAGCCACTCCAGTTCCTCAACGTAAAGCCAAAACGTCGGACTCGATGAAGTTCTGCACCAAAGTGTTGAATGAGCTTCATTCGAAGAAATACAAAGACTTCATGTGGCCTTTCTACAAACCAGTAGATGTGGAAGGATTGAAATTGACTGATTATTATGAGATCATTTCTCATCCAATGGATTTGTCGACCGTTAGAAAGAACTTGGAACAAAAAGAATATGAGACTGCTCAAGAATTCGCCGACGACATCAGATTGGTAGGTTACAATGAATAAAAAGGCTATTTTCTTGCTTTTTAATTTTAATCACTAAAGTGCTGGATTATTCTGAAAAAAACCTTAATCGTTTGATAAACATTTTTGATTGATAAGAATAATCTTTTTCATGTTGAAAATTTCTATGAACACTCTTTTGTTTCAGATCAGTAAAAACTGCTGTACATACAATCCTGCTGACTCTGATGTCTATAAACATGGTGTTTCACTTCTCAAACTGTTCGAAGCCAAATTCCGCGATTGCCCGGTTGAAGATGACTATTCGGATATTGTTGCATTGTCCGTTCAGACAGACCTCAATGATGATGATAAATTGAACAATCTTATGGGCTTCATCAAAACTGAGCAGAAGAAGGCATCGGAAAGAATGGATGAATTGCGTGCTCTTCATGAGAAAATGTACGAGATTCTTATTGTTCGCCGTGAAGCTAAACTGAATGGAACCAATGCACCAGCCATTGATAGCTCATTGTTGGTTCAGATGGAGAAACTTGGAATTCCAGTTGGATCATCGTTTTTCAATGAACAATCGGTATGTTTCAAAAAATTGCAGAATCCTCACATTTTTTCATGATAATATTATAGACACCTGGTGATGATATCATTTCACCAACTACATCGGTTCGCTCATCGTCTCGTGCTCCAGTTCCCAAACTTTTTGATGATATTCGAATGGATCCAGTAGTTAAGCCTGCTCCAGTCAAGAAAAGGTTGCGAAAAAGAACATTTTAATTTCAGTTTTAATATATTTTTTGCAGTGTCAGTCGACCATCTGTTCCAATGCCAGTTGAAGTAGTTCCTGAACCACCAAAATCTACTGGACCTCGACGAGGCCGTCGTCCAGGATCGAAGAACAGACCAAAAGGTCTTATAACAAAGAAAATGTATCATTTCGATTCGGATGATGATGCCGTTACCGAACCGATGACTTACACAGAAAAACATCAGCTCTCTCAACAAATTCAGGCACTTGACCCCACGTTGATTAGCGAAATTATTCGTATAATCGAAAGACGTAAAGGACCCGATTTTGTTTATACTGAAGAAATGGAAATTGATTTTGAAGAAATGGATAATGTTACTCTTCATGAGTTGCATGCGTTTGTGAAGTTTGAATTGGCAAGAGATAAAAAGCCAAAGAAAATGATGCGTAAGTTTCTTTTTAGGTATGACGTAGATCAAAATATCTTTGCAGCAATCAAAAATCCAGCGGAAGCTGAAAAGAAGAAGCTCGAGATTCAAGCAGAATTGCAAGTGTTGAATACCCCCCGCCCAACTCTGACTGAAATCACTGCAAGCAAATCAAAGCCATCTGGATCTCAAGGCGGCTCGAAAAAAGCACGAGCTGTATCGGAAAGTTCAAGCTCTGGATCGGAGAGCAGCTCAACGTCATCAAGCGATTCTGACTCTGAAGGTTAGATTGTGAACGTTGTATATGTATATAAAAGATCACAACCACTTAACCCCTCTCAATCACTGTATCGTATCTCTACCCAACTAAAATATTTATTTTGAAAAACTGGTAGGCCTTCATCATATACCTCTTTTTATTGTGCGCGTTAAACCCGAAATCTTTAAAACACCAAAATAATGAAATGCAAAAATGTATATTGCATTTTATACCACTTTATCGAATTGAATTTATTCTAAATGTATTGATCTCTAATAATCTATTTTACGTGTCATTCGACAGATGTATTGTTTAATAATTTATAAAATCATTCTTATTATTGTACCGATTCAGAGTCCGAAAAATGCAACAATTTTTTTGTGTTTTTACAGAAATTATACAGGAAACATCAGAACATATTTACGTGCTGGAATAGTGTCAATGACTAGGCTGTATTTGCTAAAACTCTTGATTTTCATCAAAATAGATCGTTTGTTAGGTCTGACAGTTTCTAGAGAAGTAGCATGTACGTCTATGTTTTCGTTGGCACTATTCTTTTCCATAACTATGTTCTGGTGTGAAAATTTTCCTAGTTTCTGGTAAAAGAATCGGTTATATAATTAAGATTGATTTTTATTAATATTAAAAATATAATACTGAATAACACTATATTTCAGATGAAGCAGCACCACGATTGGATGAGTTGACGGGAAGCAGCAAGGTTCCAAATCTCACAAACTTGATGAAAAAGCCTGCTGTCGTCAAACCAGTCGTCCCACCACCAGCAGACCCTGTCAACGTCGAAACATCACCAACCGACAAAAACCCAGCAACGCCTGAGATGAGAGAGACCACTCCACCCTCGAGAACTGAATCGCCGTTGAGTGCCAAAACTGAACGTGAGTTTCTTTTGTGAACATTTTATTCAATTATTGGTTTTTTTTTCTTTCAGAGAAAGAATCTGGATCCTCACCAGCTGATATTTTGGCTCGATCATATGTTCATCCAAGTGGTCATGCCAAAATTGAAAATATGCTTACAATTCGCCCAACTGGTGATGCTTCGATCTCAATTCTTGATCAAATTCTTCCTGAAACTCTATCGTTTGAAGCTGAAAAAGAAAAACACAGAAAAGCGGCAAGAGAGAAAGAAGCGAAAGAAGCCGAATTGGTAAGTCTAGTCAAAATTGTCCTGTTTTTTTTTTTAAATTTTACTTGATTTGCAGGCAAATAAACGTCGTCTTGAATGGGAGCAAAATCGATCTCAACAAAATGCTGACGATGAAGAACTTGTACTCCAACGACAGGCAGAGGTAAGAAATGCTAGAAAAACTCCAGTTAAGCCGTAAAAACATCAAAGTTTTACTGCTTAATTTTCCTACAAATACTCAGTGGTGAATAACGGAAAATAATAATTTTCCCAACCTGCAAAACACCTGTCACTTTCCTAAAATAAAACATTTTTCAGGCTCGTCGCAAGCGTCAACTCGAATTGGCTGACACAGTCGGCGTAAATGAGCAACAGGAAATGATGTTCAATTTTGAAACGAGTTTCTAACCTAATTCAGTATTAATTATGTTAACCTTTTTTTTGTTTTTACTTTTCAAATTGCTGGATGTCATAGTCCATTGTTATATCTCATTCCCCCATCTTGAGTCGATATTTTTTGACCTCATTGTTTTTCGAATATCCCTAATTTATTTGTTCTGTCTTCAACTTATTACATGCCCATTCATTGAATTTTTACCCAGGTATTTTTTTCAATCTCCCCGTAAGATTTCAAGTTCATACTATACTAATAACTTGAACAAAATCAAGACATGATCTCATGCCATTTTTTTTATAATTTATACATTGTTAATCTCATTTTTAATGCCCCTTGACTCTTTTATTGGAAATCTCAAAATATTTAAGAAATGTATTTTTAGCTTTAGTAATGTTTATATATTTTAACTACTTAATTTAATCAAAAGTAATTTGTTTCGTGGTAATATAAATTTGGAATAAAGATGTCATATTCGAAAGTTTTTTTCATTTTCAAGTAAATCTTCAAAACTTAAAAAATGGTATGGTTCCAAAAAGTTTCCTTTCACTTCTCAGATTTTTCCATGTTTTTAAAACAAATTTGTGGAAAAGAATGTGTTCAGTTGTCCTCATCAGTAGTTCAACTTGTCTAACCCTATTTGTTTTTTTTTCTACATCTCTCCGCTAGCTTGTTTGTTTATGGCCTAAACAAAATTTGTCTAGCCTCCATTTTGCATTGAAAAAGAAAGTGAAAATCGATTTTGCCTTTTTCATAAACGTTTTTTTTTCTCGATCAGAATACCAAATAAGGATTATTATTTTTATTCCATTTTGTTTGTTGCACACTACCAGTTATTTCGCAATTCATATTTGTGTCCAACTCATTTTTCTTTGTTTCTCTTCCCCTCAAGAATATCTATATATATATATATATATATTCCTTCTTTATTGTTCAGACGTTTGTGGTAATTGATTGAAAAACGCGGATGAAGTTATGAAAACGATTTTGCTCTTGCTATTTTTTCAAATATTCAATAATGGCGAAGCAGTTGAAAACAGGTTGGATATGGCCGCTCAAAGAGTGAGTTTTATTTTTTAAAAATTGATAGAATTATCGATTTTTCAATTCCAGAGAGCCACCAATATTCATCAACTTGACACAATTATTCTGCTGACCTATGTATCTGTAATGGTTTTGATTGTTCTAACAGCTTGGGCATTCAAACATTATCGATTGAGGTTTATTCATGAGAGTGGTGTTACACTATTTTATGGTGAGCTATTCTTTCTGACCACATACATAGTTCAAAAAATTTTTCAGGATTACTTATTGGGTTTGTCATCCGGTACTTTGGCTTGGGTTTACTTCAATCGCAAACCTTTGACGTTATCACGAAAAATCGGACAATTGTCAAAGAACCACCAGACTATTTGATGCTGGAAGTGAAACCTGAAGGCGGATCGCGTGTCTCATTCCACTACGAATTGATTGAAGGTTTTTTTGCTGACAAGCGAAAGAAAAAGGAGCAACAAATCGAGCAAAAAGTGAATAATATTTGTTGATTATTCATTAAATTCAATTTTTTGCAGAGCGTATTTTCACCCGAAGTGTTTTTTAACATGTTGATTCCACCAATCATCTTCAATGCTGGATATTCTTTGAAAAAACGACACTTCTTCCGAAATATTGGGAGTATTTTGGCGATTGTATTTGTTGGAACGACAATTTCATGTTTTGGAACTGGGTAAGCGTTTTGTATTTCTATCATGAAAGATTTTTCGAATAAAACTCAGCAAGCCAGACAAATTTCTCTATGATCATCATGAAAACCAGAAATTATACCAATCGTGAGAAAAAATCACTTGTTAAAAATTTGATGACGATAAAATTTGCATTTTCAAATAAATTTGAAATAACCCAATTTTGAACTAAAGAATAAATTTGTTTAAACTCATGCACAATAAAAATTCGATATCTTGAACTACATTTTGTTGAAAAGCACTGTATATTATACAAAAAATACAACTGAATCAGTAAATGATCCTATAGATTTTTCAATCGGTTTCGTATTGAAAAAAATTAAATTCCATAATTGAAGTTGTATATTTCCAGCTGCCTCATGTTCGTTTTCACAACAATCTTCGGTATGGGTTTCACATTCAAGGAGTTGTTATTCTTCGGTGCTTTGATATCCGCAACAGATCCAGTCACAATTATATCAGTTTTCAATGAGATGAACGTCGAAGCTGATTTATTCGCCCTGATTTTCGGAGAATCCGCTCTCAACGATGCTGTTGCTATTGTTTTATCACAGTGAGTTTTGTCACCTATCAATGGATTTGATATTCAATAAAACTTTCAGAGTCATCGAGAATTTTTCCACTGCGGATGAAGCTATCACATTACATGATGTTGGACAAGCGATCGCCGGATTTGGTGGTGTCTTTTTTGGTTCATTGACTCTTGGATTTGGAATTGGTTGCATCAATGCATTTTTGACAAAAATGACGCTTATATCGGAGCATCCATTGTTAGAAAGCTCATTATTCGTACTCATATCATACATTTCGTTCTTGGTTGGCGAAGTTTGTGGTCTCACTGGAATCGTATCAGTTCTGTTTTGTGGTATCGCCCAAGCACATTATACATACAACAATTTGTCAACGGAATCACAAAATAGCACAAAACACTTCTTCCATGTATGTTGCTTAAAAAAACCATTTTCAAGTAAAAATATTTTCAGATGATCAGTTTTATAATGGAAAGCTTTATTTTCTGCTACATCGGTGTTAGTGTATTCGTAACAAATAATCAAAAATGGAGTTTTGGATTCTTGATTTTCTCACTGATCTCAATCACTGCCGCAAGAGCCATGTTCGTCTACCCACTGAGTTTCTTGCTCAACATCAGACGACGTCCAAAAATTCCAAAACGGTGAGATTTTTCTTGATCATTATTCTGACAATAATTCATTTTATCCAGTTATCAACATATGATATTGTTCTCCGGATTGAGAGGTGCAATGGCTTTTGCGTTGGCTGCAAGAAATACTGCGACTGAAAATCGACAAATCATATTTGCAACTACAACAGCGGTTGTTATTTTCACAGTTCTCATAAATGGTGGATTGACAGCTTGGATGATTGACTATTTAAAAATTAAGTGAGTGAAATTTTTAATTTTTTTTTCAAAGATGTAAACCGCTTTCTTAAATATTCACAACCGGGTAAGCATGTCATTTTCCCTATTTTTCCACACAAAACGCGACAGGGACGGCACGCTCACAAGTATGCCCGTCTGTTGCAGAATAACTGTGCGGTGAGAAACGAGTGGGCGTGACTTGTTCGCTAAGCGTCGGAAAATATGGATTTTTTTTCGATTTCGAGTCGCTGGATATATAATAAACGGAAAAATGTGTTCTATGGAACATTGCAAAAATCAAATTTGATCAAAAAAAAAGAGACAAAATGAATTAATTAAATAACATTGCACAAAAAACTATTTTTATTCTTTGAAATTGCGAAACAAACATTTGGGTTACTCTCACATATGAGGAAAAATGATCTTGATGCAGCTTTGCATTTAACATTTTCTAGTAGTACGTCTGTTTTCAGTACTCTGATCATTGAAGTATTCAAAATTTGACCACGAAAAGAGGAAGCAGATTTGAGACGTAGTTTTTTTTAACATTAGCCATGTTTGACCTTTCAAAAAACAATTTGACATCTACAAAGTAATGGAAATTAACATGATCAAGAAATGCAGAGGTATTTTGTAAGATTAGTTGAAAAATATTTTTCTAATAAATCGTGAAGTTTTTAGAAATTTTTCAAAAACTTAACGAACTTATAAATAATTTTCATATTTGTGAACAACTTGATTCGAATTATTTCAGACATGGCAAGGATGCAATCGAAGAAGGTCAACGATTAGAAAGGAACATGAACAACATGAGTAGTTCTGAGAATCCAGAAGACCCAACAGTTCCCGTGTCCATGGCTCCACCTGGCCTCAACCCATGGGACAAAGCTTTCTTACCCAGAAAGTGGTATCATTTCGATGCCAGTTTCATGAAACCATTGCTCACTCACGCAACACCATCTCTTGAACAAACTCTTCCACCAATGTGCTTGCCATTGACTTCATTGCTCACCTCAAACCGTCAAAAATCGGTGAGTACTTTCTAAACAAATCCACGTCGTTATGTGAAAATTTTGTGTTGTCTTTATTCAGGATGAAAGTTCTTCGACGTTTGACGATTCGGATTAGATGTTGTATTTTGCACCTGTGTTAGCCTGTTTTTCTCCCTCTCATATAATTTGTAAGTCAATTCAGACCTCAAACACCAGTTTCTCTATGTTGTGTTGTTATTTAATGTTGTTGACGACAAAACTGGAAACAGATGATTTTTTAGAGTGACTCATATGAATTTTTTTATTTTCAGGGTGGATGCGACGAGCCATATGATACTGTTGTTCAATCTGGATCCAACGTTGTAGATGGATCTGGTGGTGTATCTGAAGAAACTGTATAAAACTAATAATATATTTTTCATGTTTTCGGTTGTGTCTCTGCTTCTGGGTATTGATTGTTATTTTTCGGCGGCATATTTTTTTTCGTGATTCGAGTCATTTCTCATATGTATATTTATTGTTTTGCTTTACCAATTGATGAACGTTTTATTAATATTTTTACAAGTGTTAAGGTTAATAGTTTTGGCGGGTATTTTGACGTCGATGAGAGAAGTCTTCATTATCGTATGATGGTTCAGTGTTTCTATACTCGGGAGGTGGATGATGAAACTGTTGATTGAGTATTGCACGTCGACGCTCTTCCTCAATCAATTTATCAGTTTTCAACTTAAACATAACAGCTCCTCCGATGAGAAGCGTACCAAGACCCAGAACTGCAGAAAGTACTATGACAAGAGCTAACATAAGTGCATTTGTTTCTGTAAAAATGAAAAATAAAACTATTAATTCGAAAAAAAAACACATTACCGGTTATAACAACTAGTTTGATTATCTCACTATCTTGAAGTTGACTGACTTGAACGTTTTCATCAGCAACTGTAAAATCTAATTCCCCATATTTTGAACATTCTTGAATCATTAACGCGATTTCATCAGCAGTTAATGGTTGAATTTCATCGCTCATCGCAACAGTGATTGTGAAATTAAAGACAATTCCGAAAAATATTTTGGCATTTTTGAAGCGATATTCAGATATCTGAAAAGCTGTTGCAATCGATTGTGTCCATTTCTTAGAATAGTCATCCGAATCATTTCCAAGTTGAGATAAATATGATCGATATAGGCTCATGGTTATTTTTCTGGCATTTGAATCTCCTGTGAGATCTGAATTTGAAAAATTGTGAAATTCCTTTCATGGAGTGGAACCCACTTCTCACAACAACCTGATAACTGAATGATTGTACAGTTATAGTATTCAATAATTTCTGATAGCCAATAGCTTTTTGAATTGATTGAATAGAATAGCTGTTAGATTTTTGACCGGTTTTATAAGGTGGTCGCAGAGTTGCAGTGATGGTTCTGTTTCCTTTATTTGATATTTTCACAAATCTCCTGGAGTGATCATTAACTATAAAAAGAATGATAACTATGGACTCACGAGACATCAACTTCTGAGAGTTGTGCAATTCGGATAAACAGTTTTGCCAAGTCATCAGTGGAAACATCAACATCTATTACCATTACTAACTGTACTTCATTGTGATCTGGTAGCGGATCGGGCGTGGGTGCATTTATATTGAAAACTCTGAAAACAGTTGGGTATAACATTTAAAATAGTCTACAAGGTTTTTCGTATCTTAATCTTAGTTTTTCGTATAAGTCTGTTTCGCAATAATATTTATGGTTCCATTTGAACAAATTCAGATTATTAAAAATTATATGAAAATTTCAAGAATTAGATCAGCGGTCAAAACGTTTGATATTAGTGAATAACACTCTGGTTTTACAACTCAACATACCCAACAATTCCTGGTGAAGAGCAATTACATTTTATGTAGGTGTTGCTATTTTTCGTAAAAGCGTAATTCGAACTGACACATAAGCTTTCATCCCATCCAAGTTGTGAACTGAATACCACACACTGAAAAAATTCTGTCATTTTTACATTAAAAGAATGAACTCACATTGTAGTAATTGATAGGTTTGTAATTGCTAACCAAAATGTCAACAGTATACAACATTTGCCCATTAGATATGCTGACAGCTGTACCGGATACTGGGTCGATCAAACTTATCTTAAAAAAAAACTAGAATTTTCCTTTCGATAAGTGTAAAAAATACCTCATAGAGATCTGACACTGATTTATTCGCAGTCAAATCAGTTGTGGCAGATGAAAATAAATAGGTGTTCATATATGAATTATCATACATTGCTGTTTCATTTATCCACGCTGAACCAAGACAAACATGTTGGCAAGTTGTCGTGCCACATTTCCAATACGAAAAATAAGTGTCAAAATAATCCGAGAATTCGATCCGAATTTTTGAAGTACCACTAATTGAGTATATTCCTGTATAGTTTTTGGATGTTGGATTAACACTTAGAGTTTGAATCATTGTATAGCCTGAACCATTAGCAGACATGATCCGGTTAGAGTTCTCATCAAGTTGCATACAAAATCCAGTAAGAAAGTCATTGATATTCAGAAAATATACATCAACAACTGGTTTGTCTTTAACTATAAGAATGTCATATACTTTCAACAGATCATTTGCCTAAAAAATGAGACATTAATTGTGATAAAAACATTTCTTTTTTTTTTGTGACTTACCTCGGATTCAGTAGCTTTATACACTTTAGATGATGATGTTGTTGTTGTATCATCCGTTGAAGTAGATGTTGATCGTTTCGTCCGTAAATTGTTAGTAGATGATGTCGAATGCCCTGATATCCGTCGGTAATCAGATAGAACTGTCATGACAGACGAAAGAATTTCACTCGATGCCACTGGCATGAGTAAATTTCCTGCTTTTATAGCTTCTAAATAATCAGAACTTTCATTGGTTTGTGATAATGATTCGAATAATAGGAGCATCACTTTGTCACTCAATGAAGGATCATAATCATCTGTACAGAGTTCCATATTCAAAGCTTGAATTTTGGCAATCGCGGGAATGAGATTCTCATTAACCACATCGGAGTTTATTAGATTTAATAAGTTGGACACTGCAACTGTTGTGTTACTTGGAGGTTTGACTGTTATCATATCTGATTCTTGTGTGACACAAGATCCCAAACGATCACAAACTTTCAATAATGATGTGTAACCAGTGCGTTGTTCACATTCGTTTGTACTATTTTGCTCGTCACCAGCTGGAAAAAAAATCTTGTGGATTGAGGGTGAAATTTTAAAAAAGTTTTTTATGAGTTCAGAAATTCATTACTAACATTTGAAACGTGCAAAAGCTGTATAATGTACCCAATTCAAATAATTAAAAAACAAACCTGAAGGTAAATAAAAAGTATACGACTTTACGGTACTTTTCGTCAGCCAAAATTCAGATGTTGAGTTGTTCTCAAAAAATGTCCTCAATCCAAATTTATAACTCAACGGCAAATCATCTTTATCGTCATTCCAACCATCTCCAACCGAAAATGTAATAGGTGTTTCAAAAGCGATCACCGGGTCAGTGCATGAAATATCAATTTTTCCAAGTGTTGGCGGAGAATTTGTGTATAAATAAAGATCCGAAAACGATGCACCATTTTCATCCGTCGCCCATAATCGAATGACAAATGTTTTTCCTGTGAGAAGTCCAACCCATTCGAAATTTTCTGATGATGCTGGCGGAATCGTTAGAGATACTGCGATTTGTGCGTCTTCAGCGAGGTTTTCAATAATCGTTGTTGGGTTAGCAAGAATCGAGGAGATATTGAAATACCCATAGTTTGAATCTCGAACAACTTCCCATGTCAAATTCATAACTGATGAAGACGATTGAACTACTGCTTGGATTCTGAATCTTTTTTTTTTAATTCTTGAACTAACAGTTAAAAAATCTTCACCTTATATAATCATTGACATTTTGCTTGTTTTCAGCTAACCGGAAAAATGATACATCAGGTATATTTGACGGCGCCACAGACACAACACATGATGAGCTATCCGAAGAGTTATCAGAACTCACAACAACTGTGAATTTCATACTCTTATTCTGACTATTTTTCAGCTTTTCAGCAGAAATGTATAAATGTGACAGATTCCAGTCGATTTTTGTAAAATTGCATTCACTTGATGTGCCTGTTATAAAAAACTTTTGATTTTACAGAACAGTTTTACAAAAAATTACCATTCAAAACTACGCAACTCCACTGGTATCGTAAATTATTTGCATTCTTCTGATTTTGATCGTTCGCATATGTGTAGATTGTCAAGTCTCGACCTATTCCGATTTGTTTTTGAACACAATCCAATGACACGAATAATGGCAAACCAACATACTAAAAAAGATTTTTCAAATACATATACGCAAGTAATGTAGTTTCAAACAATTCAAAAATAAACCTACATGAATTGTTTTTGTCTGATTCGATGAGAAATACTTTTCTCCGTTGTATTTGGCAATGAGCGTCACATTGACGTATTCTTCAACACCAAAACGATAAGCCTAAAAACCAGAAATATAAAGACAATTATGAATTCGAAGAATTATTTACTGGAAGTTTCATACCATCGTCCGTTGATTGACTCTCCCCATTGATTTGCCATTCATACTATAAAAAAATATTTTTTATTTCACACTCAATCATGTTTTTTTCTAACATCAGATAGTTTTTTGAAAAAGTAAAAAAAAATTTAGTGACTTTGATGACAATCAAGATGATTTGGAATTTCAAAAAAAAATGGTACATCTGTTAAATAAATCAATGTAACTAGTTATGCATTGAAAATTCAGCTGAGTAGTGAAAACTAATTCCTTACCTGAACATCTTTTGGTAATAAACTGTCATTGCATTGTTGAAAAGTTGGATTGGCGTGTAATTTCAATCTAAATGAAGTCGGCGTTTCTTGTTCGTAACCTGTAAAAAATTTGGTTTAAAAAAATAATGCAAGAAAATAGAGAACAGCTTGAAGTATAATTTTTCTAGCTCATGTTTTTTGAGTGTAGATTACATTTTACAATGCGACAAAACAAAGTCACAGAGATTTTTGAGAGTTTCATTTTTTTTAATATTTCCTCAAGAAGAACTTACCATCAATTCGGACAGAAAATACGGAACTATCATCAACGAGTTCAGTTATAAGAAGGTCACTCATAGTACATCTTCCAGCAATGTTACATGCTTTTACAGTTACTGTGTTAGATTGAGAAAGCTGAAAAAATTCACTGTTTCCTATGAGAAAAAAAAGTTCATACTCACATAATCTCTAGGAACTTGTAACAATCGATTACTGGTTTCATTAGCCAAACTTTTCAATTTATCAGTCCCATTCAACACGGCCCATTCAAATGATAACGGTAGAAATCCATTTCCAGAAATCTGTTTGACTTCAAATTTCGCATGTTTAGTACAAGAAGCAATTTCAGGTTGATGAGAAACTGTGAAGTTTGGAAATACTGAATTCACTGAATATTTTATTGTAGCTGATTTGCTTGACACCCTGAACAAATTCAAAATTTTAGTTTTCAGATGTGTAGTGCCTACTTCGTCTTAAGATCCTGTAGCACTGTATTATTCGGATTTCTGCCAAATTTCACAGCTACATTATCGCCATCACCGAGACAGATTGCATTCTCCCCAAAGGTGTTTGAATTTTCCATGAAGCTGGAGCAATCAATAAGTCCAATTGGAAATGATATATTTTTGTTGATACGTTTCACAGTGAAACCCAAAAGATCGTCAGCCATTTCGATGGAGAAGTCATCAAAGATATCAATTTTGACTTGAGGGGCACTGGAATCAATTTTCGGAAATAAAAAAATAAATATATAAAAAACACATACTCTTTTGTGTTGACTGGGCAAAGTTGAATCAAACTTGTTGATATAGGAACACTGACACATTTCTATAAAAAATAGTCAAAAATAATAGTTCATGTGAGAGCCTTATGTACACAAGTTTTACCTGTGAATGCTTTTTTTTCGAATCTGATCTTCGATTCTCCCCATTTGACCTAATTTCAACTTACATCAGTACAATTCGAATATGTAAAATACGATGATCCTCTTATACCAGAACGACTCAACTGATCCCATATAAACGGCAAAACTACCAGAGAACTATGGGCACAGCTCAAACTTGTGTTACTCGTCGTATAGAAAAACTCATAATCTGGAGGAATGATGAAAATCTGTAAAATTGTCCAAATAAAAAAAAATTTAAAAAAAAAACAATAGCTACCTTATCTGGATCTTCTGTGAATTCCGTTCCATCAAAAGCATATACTGACGAGTTACCGACATTTTGCCCAAACTCAATGGAATTCTTGACAAGAATGGGATGTTCGCTTTCAGAATCTGGTGAAATCTTCCACTGAATTGTATTGTTATCCCCAGCAAAGATTACCTAAAATTCACAAAATTGACGCCTTATTTTTTGTTTTTTGTTTTTTTCGCTTCTCTAAGCACATTACTTTGGAATAATGTGTTTTTTGAAGAAAAAAACTAGTTGAGTTTCAGTTAATAAAATGTGTCCACTTTAACACAACTTATTGCCTTTATTTAGGAGGCATTTCAAAATGACTTTTAGCATAGTCAAACAACTAAATTTCTTTCATAGAGCATAACTTTTATCTTTTTACCTGGTAAACCTCTGAAAATTTTTCGGCTCTTACCATTTTGAAATTTTTTTTGCCAAGTTTATGGTCAAAAGTTTTTCACTTACCAATGCAGCAATGGTGACATTTTCATCTGTTACCAATTGCCCAAGTAAATTACTCAAAATTGATCTTGTTGAAGTATCCGAAGATCCATTCAAAAATGGAAAATCACTCAAATCAATTTGAACACTGCTAGAAAAATGAAATTGTGAAGTTTTGAATGTTATACAGTTGGATCCAGATGAATAGCACTGATTGATAAGAATGGCCAGAATTTCAGATATTAAAATCAATAATATTAGCAAGAACTTCATGCGATTTATCCAAAAGTCATGCCGTCTGAGAAAAAAGTAGGCAGAAAAAACTGATTATGTGAGCCAGTTTTTTCGCGTTGTTATCACTATGGTAACTTCAAATTATAACTTTGATTGTTTTTTTTCTCTGTTAGTGTAAGGTTTCATACATATTTATTATTTTTGTCAATATTAAAATACATATGAGCAGGAAAATATTATAAAAAGAAAAGAAAACAAGTATAGAGGTAAAAAAAGAAGAATATATAAAGACAATATCGAGATTGTAGGGCAAGGATCATATTTGCAAGGTAAAACTAAGTGCCATATCAACCAGAAGAACCACGTTTAATCGATTATAAAAATTAAATCGAGACAAATATAAAAACTCCAGATATAAATTAGCTGCATAAACAAAAAATTGACAATTTGGCACCATAAAACAAGAATAATCAGATCGGTTGAAAAAACAAGATGTCATGTTTTTTTTCATGAAAAAGGTATATATGGCATTGGAATGAAATGTGGATACTTGTTTTGTTTCAACAAGAATGATGATAATTATAACAAGAAAGAATCGAATTACGCGTAAAATTCTTTGGTGGATGCTTTGGTGTAGGCATATGTTGCATAGGGCCTTGTCTGTTTTGGCTCGTCCAATGCATACGATCCTTCATCTTTTTTCCTTATTCGGAACACAACAAATAATACCAGTAGAATTGCAGTGATGACAGCGACGAGTATACCTCCAGCGATGGCTGTAAAAATACGATTTTTCAATTTTCATATTCATTAAGCTTGATTTTTTGGTGGATGGCATAATATGCCCGATTGTTTTGACAAATTATTTTTCTATTTCAACTTATGTTTTTTGTCAATTTCAATCTCAATTATTCAATTTTTAATTTCATTTTGTGCACCCCTTCATATCCAAATACATATGGATTTTGGGGGTTTGAGAAAAATAATTATTTTCGACAGGAACGCCAGGAAATTGGACCCTAATTGGGTTTATGGATTATAAAGTAATTGACTATGCCGAGCAGATTTTTTGGATTAATAAATCTCAAGCAGGAAATTGAGCTCAGCAGGTTATGGGAAAATTTCGAAAACAAATTTTCTTTTTGTGATAAAATTTTTCATGTTTCTTGATTTTTTCCCATTGGTTCTTTTAATTGCTCCCTAAAATCTCACATTTCGCATTTCTTTGCTTCCGTTAAAACCAGGAACAAAAAGAAAAAGGGGAGTTTTAATAGTAATAATAATGTTTGCGTGTGTTTCCTGCCTGGCCAAATAGTAATATAAAATGTTTGATTTTTATTTTTGTTGGTGTCCCCTTTTCATACATGTCATAAAATCAAATATGCACAAAACGCCCTCTTTCTATTGTTCCTATTTGGAAATATAACATTTTTGACAACTTCTCATTGTCAAAAATTCTCATGGGATTTTAAAAGATCTTCTCTCTAAAAACAAATATGTTGGTCATTTTCCGAAAAAAAAAGCACAACACATATATCCAAAAAATAATGGATATTTCAAAAACTTCTGGGCATCTGTCATTGAGCATTTATGTTGTGTATCGCAAATTGATTGATTGTATGTACCTTTTGTTCTTTCGGTGCCACCAAGTAGTACAAGCATTGTGATATATTGCTTGGTTTGTTGTTTGAACAGAAAAAAACTATTTTTCAACAACATAACGGAATTTTGGAACCTGCTTGAGGCGGCAAAACTTCAAAAGACAATTAAACATTGTAAAGTGCTCACATTTACTATGTTAATCCCCTACAATTATATTTTCTTTGAACAGAGAAAAAGATTCCGCTTTCTGGTTTTTTTTCGGTTAAGTAACAATAGTGAACTATGATTGTTGAAAGGAAAATTACTTCTAATGCCCGGAAACTTAAAAAACAAGAAATGTATTATGTCAAAAATTAATGACTTCCGAGAAAAGACAAAAAACTTTCTTGCCCTGAAAGTTCAGGATATATTTTCCCTAATTCTAATCAAAATCTTTTTCTAGATCCGTTTTACAAATTTCAATCTTCTCAACCCATTCATTCAACAATTTGTCACCTCGACCATCCATTAAGCTTACAAATTTTACACATTTCCGTAATGTGTGTGTGTGGTCCACCACCCATCCCCAATCGTAATAAAAATACATAAATAAATAAATAAATGAATGAATGCCAACATACCTGCATAAAATCCATTAGTCATCGTTTCATGGAACGGTGAGAATGGGCCAGACGACGAGATTGTCGATGTTGGATGTGTTTTTGGTGGCGATGCTGCTGGTGGTTGTGCTAATGATGTGCTGGTTGTTGTCCTTGGTGTTGATGATGATGATGATCTAAACATGGATGTGTTTTTTTTTTTGCCTTTCATTGTTATTGGGTACTACGTAGGTGTCATTTGATGTTTAGTTGGATTAATTGGGTTTTTCTCATCTTCTCTCCAACCGAGATATTTTATGGGATTTTTTATGTCATTTAATGATGATGATGGTTGCAGATGGTCAAGTTTTTCGTTTCATGTGAATGAAACATGAGAAACGTAATAAATAAAATTTAAACTTACATGGAGTGTACAAACTTTGGTATTGATGTAGTTGTACTTGTTGTAAACACATCTTCATCATCATTGATGTTTTCATCAGCGAAATCTTCATCATCTTCATCGTCCTCATCATCTTCATCATCATCGTCATCGTCATCATCATCGTTATCATCGATTTTAACCTCATCCGGCTTGGCAGCAGGAACTGGTTTGAAGCTCTGAACAAAAATTTATTATAAATTTCTTGATCTTAAAATTTCTTACCGGTACAGATGGAGTTGTAGTTGGTTTTGAGACAGGTTTCGATATCACCGGCGGGGTTCCCGATCCATGAACATCATCACCATCCTCATCATCAGTTGGATATCCCGAACCATTCGATTCAACATCGGTCAACCTTCCATGTGGTCCGTTGGCACTTCCCTCCACAACTTCCTAGAAACAAAACAACCCATTTTAATGAAGCTTATGTAAATATGAATATATCTATCCATATATTTATTTGTTTATTTGCTCGGTGGAGCTACTTGCGCACGATAAATAAAACTGTATCATTTAATAAATATTATTTATATTTTCAAGATGTGAGGAGATGAATAATATTATTAATTGGTGCTATTTGTTTTTAGAGGTGTGGAGAAGTAGCAAAATGCTTTTGTGAAGAAGAAAAAGGATTATATTTATTTGCGGTGTGTGAAAAAGAACAAGAGGATTGCTAATTTGCGGAACTTTTTTTCTCGTTAGAAAAGCTCATCAGGAATAAGCAAATTTCGGAAATTAAAAAATATCCACGGTTGTATAATAATCTATTTTTTAAACAAAAAAAAACCTATCAACACCAAATGATTCCTAACTATATAAAACCAAAAAATCAGGATCAGGCGTAATTTTGAGGCGTTTTTTTCTTAATTATCATTCTATTTTGAAGAAAAAATTTCTGAAAGGTTTCACAACATATGCCGAGTAGACCTATTGCAGTTTTTTGTGGCTAAATAGCTGACCATCCCATTCTCTCACCTCTGTTTTATTTTTATTCACATTTGTAGCAGATATTAACGATGTTCTAGATGTGACAGATGTTGTTGTACTCCTGGCCGTCGTTGTCGTTGTTGTTGTTCCCAAACTACTGCTACTACTACTACCGGCTTTTGGCTGATTTGCAGCATCAACAATAGATGTGAATAATAAAAGCGACAAAATCAGAACCACGTTGCTCCTTGATATAATCGACAAATAATAATTGACCATAATTTGTTTTAGGTGGATTTCAATAAACACGGCTTGCTATCCCTACTATGACAGTTGTTCAACTGACTGTCATGTCGTGTGGGGTCGTCGCCAAACACAATGTAATGATGAACCAAAACTGGCCTGGTAATGCAATATACCTATAAGAAGAAAAAAAAACTATAATCATAAATTTTAGGTAGGTTTTGCGCGAGAAAATTACAACACATTAGATTTTTTATACTGTGGGAACAGAAAAAACGGTAAATAGAAAATAGAAATAAAATTTTCTCGAAAAAGAGAAAGAGGGATAAATTAAATGAGGGGGGTCGGTCAGTTGAAAAGGGGGAAGAAGAAGATGAAGAAAAAGAAGTAGTAGTAGTGGATAGCTAGAAAAGGAGTAAGTAATGAGATGGTAGTGGAAAGGGGATGAAATGAAATGAGTAAAGGAGGCCGTTGTTGTATACTCATTTTGGGAAGGGTTATTCGAATAGGAGATGAAAAAAAAACATTGAGAAGATGAGGATGAGGGAAAAAAGTTTGGAAATGAGCTTGAGTTGAGTGAGATTGAAATGAAAAAAATGGCTGAGGCCAGAATACAAGGTTGTTTTTTTTTTTAGTTTTTAAACTAAACATAAATTTCGTCGAAAAAAATTAGATATTCCAAATTTCGAAAGTAATTTGAAACCCTTTTGAAATTGCCAGAAAAATAGTGACAAATCAAAACGAAAAAGAGAGAAAAAGATCAAGCTCCGCCCAAAAATCGCTAAATGTAAATAATTTAACACACTAGCCTAACAAAAAAAAACTCACAAGAACTAAACGAAAAAACAACAATTGACTCCAGGGTCGAAAAAAATCTGATGTAGCGTACGTAATAAAAAAAATTTTTGAAACGGGACGGAAAAGAGAGATAAGAAGATGGGGAAGAGAAGAGAATGTGTATCAGATGATGACCTCTTTTTCCTTCTATTATTGTTATTAATTTGAAATAAGCAGATTTTTGGTCGAATCGAAACAAAGGATATATACATATTTTCATTAAATGTGAAAAATGAAAAGAAAAGTGACAGGGCAGCCGGCTGTGTGTATATATGTTCGCACCTGATCAGATTTCAACCTGGCTTCGCTGGCTTGTTGTTTTTTACTTAGGGTCTCTCAGGTTGACACAACACCAAAGGGAGGAATCACATTAAAACGCTCAAACAACAGCTATGGGAAAAGAATAAGTGTAGTAAACAAATTGTTATCGAAAACCTTATATTAGACTAATTCAAAAATATATAGAAAATCCAAAAATAGTATGTCTGAAGCAGGGATTTAATATTTCGCAAGAGAGAAAAAAATATTATTCTATTCCTACGGAAAATTTGAAAATCGAAATGAGGTATTTGAAATGAGGAAATACATTTTTTTTCTTGAACCAATTCTTAAAATTATTTTTAGAGAACTGGTTTTCCGAAATACAAACCTGATGATACTATGAATGAAATATGATATTTTACATATCAAAAAAAAATTTCACCAACAGATTGTGTCTTAATTAAAACTTCATAAAGCTGGTATCGTCTGGTTCCACTGAAAACATCCGGGATTTTTTTTTTCGATTTTGGGATGTTTGAAATTCGATAAAAGTGAGTAGATCTTGTTGAAACAACTAGTGAGAACTAATCAGAATACAAAGTATACAAAACATAATTTTTAAAGTAGAAAAAAATTGTTTTTAAATCGAAAATGATTTTTCAAAGTTTTCAAAAGAAACTTGAGTTCTATTAAACAGAAAAAATCTGTTTGGCATAAAATTAAATCTAAAATTTTTCAATGTTTTTTATGCTCTAGAGTTACGTTTTCATTGAAAAATGATCTTAACCACATTTGATAGAAAACTCATCTTTTGCACGAAAACATATCAATCGGCTAAACACATATATCAACAAAAACACCTTCTCTAACGGAAAAAGTGGCAATAAATCACCCGCGAAGATTCTTATCAATAATCAGAAAAGAAACAGAATTTTCTATCCAAAACCCAACAAAAAATAAGAAAAAAAGTTTCGCCAAAACCGAACAAAATTAAATTACGGGTTGTGTTCGAAAAAAAACCAACGCTGAGCGCCGATTTTACTGTGTATACATATACGTATATATAAGGAATAATAACAACAATAATATTCTATATAAAATATGCGTACGACGAAGCGCAAAAAGTGCGAGAGAGTAGACGGGGGGAGGACGGGCGTTGACCACAATCTATCATGAACCAAAAAGGCGAATGAACGCGTTTTGAATGCGAAAAACGAAAGAAGGAACAAAACATGGGCAAAAGAGCGGTTAGGACACATTGCAAAATGACCATGTTCCTTTTTGTCGTCAATTTAGAAAGGGGAGACTGAGTTGACATGGAGAATAACACAAAACAAAAAGGGTGAATGGCGAGCCAGTCTGAGAGCACATAATGTTTGAGCAGATGTCAAAAAACACCATCATTGACACTTTTTTTGGATTGACTGTTTGTATAATGATATGGATATTATTTATAATAATATTATATACATATATAGACATATGTGTCATGAATTCATTTACTCAGCTTTCGTTTTTCCCAGAATGTTGAGCAACTTTTTTTTTTGATTTAAAAAATGATTTCTCGAAAATAACTTTTGTAAGAAAATGTGCTAGAATTAATTGGCTATTTAGATAGGGTATGCTTATCCAAGTAAGTCCCAAGTTATCTACATTCCAATGCTCCATTTTTCAGGTTTGGTAAGTCATTGCAGTAGCTTTGAAAACAAAAAAAAACAACCAAAGAAATTTTTTCCAACCAGTAAAGACAAAGGGTTTTTTGATGGAAAGGTAGAAATATTGGGAAAAATAATATACAATAGGAAAAAACTAACCCGCGGAGAGACACCGCAGGACTACAAAGCAAAATTGTAGCACCTACATACGTCACATGTGTCACCCTCTCCCCCTAAAATAACAACTTATTGTTCTTACAGTTGAACAACTGCATAATTAAACCAATTCCTTATAAACTCTGCTAATTAAAATGTCCCACTAACCAACAAAAAAAAACAATACGAACCAAACAAAAAAGAAATTTCGATTGGCAAAAAAAAACAAATGAGATGAGACTCCGGAATTAATTTGGGAGCGCGCCAGGGCGGAAATTCGTGGTGTTGTTGAAATATACATCCTATGTATTCACAAATGCAGAAAAAAGATATAAATCTTTGACCTAGGCCAGACACACGATGAGAAAAAAATGGGGGATCTTGATAAAACGTATCAAATAAAAAACAGCCTAGAAGATTTATACAATTTTCAAAATTACCATAAATTTAGAATGAAAAAAGAACAATAAAAAAGTATCGAAACATATGCATTTCTTATTTATGCGCGCATATGGATGATGATTCTCTTCTCAAGAGTATATGAGAAGAAAAAAAGGGGGGGGGTGAAGGGTGCAAAAAAAAAGAAAGAAAAGATAAGAGAAAGGGTGAAGACTCAGAGTGTTGGATAAAAAGGTCATCGGCACATCTTTTGTGTACGATAACGTGGTTTTTTCGTTGAGACCTTTTGAGAAAATGACACTTCTTTTACTAGATTTTGAAGTGAGATTGGTTCCGGACATTTTTTCTATATCGCCAAGATTTTGTGTAAAAATTTATATGAAAAATGTCAGTTTCAGATTTTTCGGGAGAAAATGAAATTTTTTTGTTATTTAAAACATATTTGTGAACATTAGGAAAGCGGTCTAAATTTTTGGGAGCTCAAAAAATCCAAATGAAGTTACCAGTCTTTTGAAAAGTGGGCGGGACTCTTTTTGTTCTTGACGTTTTGAACTTGTGGTCTAGGATCATTTTTCACTGTCTACTAGAGCTTTTTAAAAACCAGTAAGACTATTGTATGTATTTTTAGATTTTTAATTTAAAATAAAACACTCTTCAGGTTCAAGAAAATGAAAAAAATACTATAAAAACAGAGATTATCATATTGGGTTTTGGTTAAAGAGAATTCAAATAAGTTGGTGAACTGCCAAAAGCCTTCACTTTGAATTGCGAAACATTTTTTTTTCACATATTGCGTAATTTACAAGGTTGTTGAAAACACTTTCTATGCAAAAACATGTCTTTTCAGAAAGTGCAACTAACCTGTCCGTCCCTTTTACAATATTTTCGAACAAAATAATAAAATTTCAGGGTAAATAAAGAAGCACTCAAGACTCATAAATATAGAAATAAAAATACTATGTTTATAATTGCAATAGTAGAAAACAGATCTCTCGAGAAACAGTAGCGTCAGCAAACACTTTAGAATAGAAATTGAAGATACAAAAAGCAACAGGCACAAACCCATATGGTGTACAATTGGTGTAAGAAAAATAACAGCCTCTTCACCAACCAAAAAAAATCTTCGAAAGGAAATCGAAATTTGTGCTATCATATTTCTTCTTCAAGAGCTTTTCCATAAAAAAAAACGACGCTTTTGGTAAAAGCAGCAACGAAAAAAAACTTGGAAGTGAACGAACACATAAAACTACTGCATGTTATGGGATTATGGGAATGTGAGTGATGCTCACAACAAAAAAAAACATTTTTTTCCGCGGAAAGGCAAAAAGATAAAAGAAACACAAAAAGTGCTATATCGCTCGCCTCCCTTTGTTCAACCCCAAGAAGATTTTCTGTGGGGTGTAAAGTTGTTGAAAAAAAAAACGGGAGACGAGTAAATTTTTGTTTTTCAACGTGAGGCTTGTGTGTGTTGTTTGGGAGACGGAAAAAGATCCGAGCACAGCTCGTTTGACACTTTTTTAATAACTTGTGTTATGTCACGAGAAGGTTCAAGTGGTTTTTGATGTCAGGTTCGTTTATATTGAATTTTTTATGTGTAGAAAGACTTAAAATAAATTCAGCTGTCAGTGCTTTTTATTTTAGTCGTTCTGAACATTTTTCGTCTAAATTTTTTTTGTTCTATATTTCTGGAACAGAATCAGACGCTTCATTCATTTGAATCAGATTTAAATTTAAATTCAAACTTTGATATATACGCTAGGCTTTGAAAAGTGGTATATAATTAAAAACAGAACATCTCATGTTGCTTGAACTTCGGATATTAATAAACAATAAACTTCCGAAATACTAATGAAGTTGCGTTTGGAAACTGGAATTCTGAATGAGCATGTCCTAAGATTCATTTCGTAGGGTGTGTCAGGCTGAACTCAAGAGCTCACCCGAGTTGGTCCCGAGTCGGACAGTCTAACCAAGAATTCTGAGAAAAATCAAAGCATGCCAAGATCTGGAATACTATTGAATGTTCTGGAAATTTTAGGAACTACGAGTTGCAATCTGCTTCAATTGGACCGAACGTAATTTTTGAAAAAAAACTGCACAAAGCCAACAAAGTCAAAGATTTTTGACTTTTTTTACTCACAAAAACACACTCACCCAAAAATCGTAAAACTATTTTCCTAGTTCCATGATAATCAAGAATTCTCAATTACAGAGAGTAGTAACTCTCACACTCATTTCGTATTTCTTTTTTGTTTTCTTCCCGTTTTCAATCGCTTTTTAAGTATACTAAAACAGCTGTCCGTCTTCTTTTTTTTCCGCGTTTTTTCCGTATGAGGAAATCTATGCATGACAGCTGTTAGTTGTTCAATTTTCGAATTACAAGCAAGAAAAAGGTTTTGAGCACTTTTGTAAATATTTGAGAAACGAACAAAAAATGAGGGGATGAATTGTAAAGCTCGAAGATCAAGATTTCAACAAAAAAATGAAAAAGAAAAAAGAAGATGAAAAAGAGAAAAATCACCTGAAACTATCTAGAGAAAAAACTGAAAAACCATCTGGTTATTCTAGGAAAAAATCTGTTAGTTTTTTCGGTTTTTGAGAGTTTTTGGCGAGCAAAACTAGATGAAACATGATGATTGTTATTTATCTACTGCAAATAATATCAGAGTTGGTACCAAAAAGAAAAAAAACATAGTGACCATCCATCCTAACAAAAGAAACAAAAATAACTAACAATAACCGCGGTGGGAGGTCTAACAGAAGGGATTAGTATGACAGCCAGCCCAACCAAACACAACGATGCAAAAAAAGAAGAAGAAAAAAGTCCAAAAAATAATAATAGTAAGGAAAAGGGAGGGTAGATGAGATGCCCTTGTAGAAAGCCAAGAGGTCCATCTGTTTTATTAGCATTACGGCGCGTCTATCGATCCGCTTGCTGCTCTCCGTCTCTCAGTTTAGCCTATGCTATTTCTCAACTACATACTAATTCACCCTGCGTCTCCATTTCTCTCGCACTGCGGGTGATTGGTGATGAATGCAAAAAAGGGGGGGGGAGAAGAATGGAATGGAATCGGAGAACAACAACAACTGTAGGGGAACTTTTTCTGCTGTTTTTTTTAAGGACATTGCTATTTATTTGATGGGAACATGTTGAGAAAAGAAAAAGAACAACACAAAGTAATGATTACTATTAATGTATTTGTAGGAAATGTATGTATTTCATGAATTGTTTAGTGTGGGAAGATTGGGTTACGGTATATTTATTCTGATGAGTTATCATGTTCTATTGCTTTGTTTGTTCAAATAATAATTTATAGGCTGTCCAGATAACTGATTTATTATCATAAATAAATGAGAAAAGGAAATGAGTGTTCAGACTTTTTCAAGTAACTGAAAAAGAATAAATTTTCAATTGACAAGAGGCACATTTTTTCTCGATTTTCAAAATTTTCAACAATCATGAAAGTCGACATTCAAAATGTTGAAAACCCTTTTAAAAGTTGGAAATGGTAAGATTTTCATTTCAAATTTGATAAAACGAATTTCGGATGTTCGAGTCTGTGTTAAAAACTCGAATTTCAGACCTTATTTCATCGATAGAACCCTGAATTTCTTGATGTGAACGTTTTTATTTTATGCAGAAAGTATGGTACAAAACTAGGAGGTTTTTGAGCAAGTTAAAATTATCGGATATCTAAGAAATGCTGATTTTAACATGAAATAAGGATTTTTTATTTTACGAGTTTATCTCACACTAAAAAAATTGAATATACCCAAATCTTTTGAATTGAGAAAATTAAAGCACCGAATTTAGTAGTCAAAAATTATCACAAATATATTTACGGAGATCTTCAAATTCAAGCAAAACCTCATTTTCTTATGACCTACTATTTTTCAAAACTCATTTCTCGAACTGTCCGGTAAAAATAAAATCTTCTTATTCGACCAAATAAACCAAAAATGCGCCAAGCTTCATCAACTTTGAAACCGACAATTAAAACAAGAAACACAAATCTTTCAACATATCCATTCAAAAACTTTCTAATAATTGTTTCATTTGACATTCATCAATCTTATTCGAATTTTGCAATATATTATTATATATTTTTTTGTTTTTCAAACCAGAATATGAGACAAACAACCTCTAATTATAATTGGTGTTCGGGTCAAGTTTTTTGACTTTTTCCCGTTTTGTGTAATAGGATTAGGAAGGAATGCTAATTCAAGGGTTGGTTGGCAATGGTTCCACAAACAAAATAGTAATAACCGACATGAATATTAATAGAAATTCACTTTTTAAACCTTCATGATATTATTAATAGTAAAGTTACCATGAAAAAAGTCTATGATCGAAGCGAAAAAAATTGCCATACACCCACGGATAAAGTACTTGAAATAGTAAGTTTTTGCTCAAATAGACTGACACAAGACAAATAAAGAAAATACTGTTCAAAAATTAATGGAATTGTCTGAAAAACAAACAAAAAACTAGGGAAAGACGAAATAATTGGGCATGAATAATCATACAATTAATGTTGCATTAATTATATTAGTAATAATGTGTTTTTGGCAGCAGCATGTCGTGGCAAAAATGAGCACATATGGGCAACATTTCTTCCGAGGGAAGGAGAGGGACATAAGATGATAAAATATTGTTATGTAACGGGGCGTAAAAATGTGACATTGATGAGTGATTGATGAGGTATGCATACATATATTTTCTACCCGAATGACCCGGTATTATAATAATCAATTTATTATATTATTTGATGCGTTGGGTGGGTGGACAGCGATAGACAATGGTCAATTTGAATTATGTTAATTGACTCGATTTCAAAATTATCCGATTTTTCGAGTGATTCTTTCCGTATAAGTTTAGGAAGTTTGCTAACAAAGTTGGGTACAACAAACAAGTTCACTCTTTCTTTAGAATACACACACAATTTCTGTATTCAACCCCCAATGCACAAAGTTGAGTTCGAAAAAATTATTTAAAATGTTTCTCTCACGAAACATAAAGTTCAGTGGCCGTATTCACGAAGGTGGGCCGGCCCACGTTTTTTCGCTCTCGCCCAACGTTTTTCATTGAACATTGGGCCGGCCAATTTCCGTGAATACGGCCACAGCTGTAAACTTCTCACAGATAAATTCAAGAGCCTAGAATTCGACAAAACATCTATTCCAAAGAGGTTTTGAATTTTCTGATTTGAATGTGAAGGTTTTGAATGGGAATTGATTCAGTAGATATGTTTTGAATATTTGTTGCACTTTTATTATTATTTTTTCTTGAATAACCACTGATAAAATAAAGCATGATATTTGAAATTTGCGATTTTGCATTACTAAATTCATGAAGTACCGCTTGAGTTGGAAACGAAACCATTGAATTAAGTTTTGTGTATCAGAAAAATTGTTAACTAGGAACTAACTGTTTTTGTTTTCAATTCAAGTATTCAATACCATATTTATGGTGTAAAGGTATGTAGATTAAGTTTAGAAACTGTCATGTCATCATTTTCAATTACCTATTTATTCCTTAGTGGTCTTTTCCCAATTTCTGCCAGATTTCTAGAACTCGGATTTTTAAAATTGTCTGCTTTTGAATTCGTTTTCTTGACTTTACCCAAATTCGAATTGTGGTCTTTCATTTCTCATAACATAAAGTGCATATTTACGAACAAAAAACACCTCGACCGCAAAATCATAAAACTACCAATATTTTTTTTTTTGTTGGTCTGCTTCCTTCCGACACAACACCAATAAATAAAAAATCCATACATTCGTTCTCCCAATTGCCTTTTATTCTTCCACACACCAAATATTTTACAACCCTTGTTCCACAATAGTCTCTGTGGCGGCGTGACTGATGTTGGTGTCTCAATAAAATTTACAACTTATTTATTGTTGGGAACAAACACAAATATTTTTTCGGATAAATATTCACCAGGGGACAATTCTAAATCATTGTTTTACGAACTTGGACTTCTAAAAAGTTATAAACTTTGGAGGGAAGGAAAAGTTATGAGGAGTCAGATTATTTCAATTTGAAGTACAGAGACAAATGTTTCAGATTTGAAAAAAAACCAACCTTCCGCTTTCTTTTCAACAACACAGAAAAAAATCGAGTTGGTCAGAGGTTTACCTAAATAGTGAATGCCAAAAAATGTGAAAAAAACACATCAAACTCAAAAACTATGGAATATCGTGAGGACTATTAATACCAGGAAAAAGTTTTTTGGATCCCTTCTCTCGTGTTTAAAGAAAATTGGGTATTTATTTAACCTGGAGGGTGCAAATCAGAGATTCATGTACATATTGAAGAGAAGTTCATTCAAAAATTGTTGAAAATTTTTCCCGGTTTTTGAAATTTTAAATTTGCCATATTAAAGAGAAAAATGTTGATTCTAGTTAGATGTCGCTGATTTCAAATTGGACCCAAAACATTTTTTGCCAATATATTTAAATTATTTCGACGGATAGAAACTGTTTCTGAAGTCGAAAACTTAGTGAAACTTTAAGGAGAGAGAATTTTCATGACTATTATTCAGTACATATTTTCGTTTCAAATTTCTATTCCTTTCGCTTCGAGATATTTTGATCTACAAGTGTCTGATTCTCCCAGGTTCTCTCACTATTTCGTCGGGTAAATCAAAAAACCTTTTTTCGTGAAAAAATAGAAATTCGGTATGGACAATAATGCGTTTAGTCGATATCAGCCAATTTTTCTCATTGACATGAAATATGTGATTTGTGGAAACCTGTATTTTTTTTGAAATTTATTTTTCTAGAAGTAAAACAAACTTTTATATCTGAATAACCATTAATTTTTAAGAACAGATAGCAGAAATTAATTCTCAAATTAAATAATGTTTCCCTATTGCTTCTTGTACATAATCTATATTCATTGCAAGTGTAAAAATTTCAATTTCCGGGCGCAAACATTATTTTTATTAGTGTTTTGTGAGCGTGTTTTCCAATAGTTTATATAATTTTCGTTTCATATCCGACCCCACACACGTTTTTCCTGTCAACAAACGTTCGATGTTTGATATTTTCCTCCAGTCTGCAAATATGACTAATAATCCAAATCAGTACGAGTTTCCCCAGTGGTTTTGATTCCATGAAAACAAATTTTGAACGTAGCCATAGAGATTCCGAAATAACAATTCATTATTCATATCGTATACATAATTAGTATAAAATCTCACATTTCTTTTGATGGCCAGGCTGTGAAGCAATATGAACGAAGAAGCAGGATAAAAAACAAGTTGTTCTCAAAACCATTGAGTAATTGGGTTGTTCTACTTGTTTCGCATTTGTATGGGATCAAATTGCATGTATGTGGGTGTTATAGATTTTTTTCTTTTTAGTAATAATCCAATTTAAAAAGAAAAAAGAGTGTTTTGTTTCACACAGATGTTTTTAATGACCTTACTCTGTAGTTTTGAATGGGAATGTGTGAATGAATGGATTGAGGGTTGAATGTAAATTTGTTCAACACCTGTGCTTTTTTCGAAATTCAAAAGAGAAGGCAATTGAAAATTGTGAAGAGATGTGAAACAACATTCAGAGAAGGGACTTTTATGTTTCAGTTGCAAATTCTTGAAGTTCTCCAATATTATATATCCTTTGGTAGATCTCAACGCGCTGAAAATCACTTCGTTATCCGTTTTTTCCAACTGCTATTTTGAGTTGCGATCAGCGTGAAGAGACTGACAATTAATATGTTGGAACAGGAACTTTCATTAGATCCATGTTTTGACTAAAAGTTTTTTAAAAGGAAGAGCGAATGCTTCTAATGAGCTTCTAAACAAGCGTATTTTTGGATCACAGATTACAGTGATTATTTTGTGAATTTAACAGAATCGAAAACTCAATATCATTTTTTTTATGACACTGCTGATAACCCAAGAAAGCTTCTGCTTGAGTTTCGAAAACTACAAAAGATTTTGCCAAATGATATCGATATATGAGCATTTATTTGTGTTGGTTTTTCATTTTCGAGAAAAACCGTATTGCTTATCGCGATAGTTTTTGATGAATCGACCAAGCTTTAAAGGAAAACTTTCTCTTTAAATCGCAGCCTTCAAAATGAGAAATACGAAAAAATAGTTTTTTTTAATAAATAAAAATAGTTCCGCGTGCTAACACTGCATACACTTCGACGTAAAATTACGACCAGTCATACGCGGCAAAAAATAATCAATTTTTGAATTCAAAAATAATTTTTTTTCTATTCCGAAATTTTATCGTAAATGAAATTTTTATGTTTTGAGAGTTAAAAGAGTGGGTATTTAGATTGCGAACTTCCGTTTAACAAAATAAAAATTGGGATAAATTGAAAGGATTAATTTCTTTTATATCAAATTCGAGCATGGTGGATTTCTGAAAATATATGAAGTTTTTTTAACCGAAGAGATTTTGAATTTAAGAACAATATCGAACTGAAATTTCAAGTTTTTTGTTTTCAACGCTTTGGTTTTATATGTCAGTCTTTTTATGGAACATAATATTGTTGCCATTTGTGATAATATTAACAAGCTCACCCCGACTTTACCTTTTCACTCATAGAAAAAAGCGCGCAGTCAGAAAGATGATTCAAAATTGTGACACACAAACATTAAAAAATCATTTTGTATCCTACAAAAATCTGTTTGACGCAAAACTATTTTGATGTTTATCATAAAATCAACGGATCTCTGATGATCAACTTACAATTTTACACTTATCGTTTCAAAAATATCTCATTCGATGGAAGTGTTTCCTTTTAAAAGAAATTCAAAAAATCATCCGTTGAATGTGAACTCTTGAAAAATTCAAAATTCCTGGAAATTTTTTGAATATATAATTATACTCAAATTCTTAGTAATACTTTGAAAATGTCATGCAGATATATATTTTTGAACTACAAATTTCTGTGCTGAATGTAGTATTACTATTACAATCCATCCAATATATTATTTTGCGTGGGCTGAAAAAATCCACTTTATGACCAATAACTTTCGCATTCCATTCCATTCCTTTCCAGCCAGGAACTTTTAATTGGCGCCAATGAAATATTCATAAAACGGTTATATGAAACCGAACCATAAAATGATTCATTTTTGATGACTAGTGGCATGTGACTGAAAATTCTGAAATCATTAAAAATGGAGCGACGATCAATGTCTGTGTGACTAAGGACGTCTGCGTTGGGGGAATTTAGTCATCATACAATTGACGAGCAACGATTTAATGAAAAGCGCACACTCCGAAAAATGCCATTTTTCAATTCGTGTCATTTTTTATTAATTTTCCGAATTGATGATCGAAAACAATCCTGGGTTTGAAAAATTCGAAATTGGTTTTTTTTTCAATTTTTCGGAGAATAATGCAAAAACCATCGTTCAATGTTCACCCATTTTTATAATATGGAATATTCATAAGAAAATGAAAGTTTTTGATTTAACAGTGTAAAACATCGTGGATATTTTGATTTGAAAATTGAAAAACTCAACTGAACTCGAAAATGGAATATACACAAGCGATATCATTAATCAGAATTTCAAGAAATATGGTTCTGACAAAGATGACAAGGTTTTGTGATACGAGGCTACAATTGCACTATCACTTATGGATAACGATAAGCGTAAAAAAAATCAAATCTTTTGTTATTCGAAACCAGTAATCAATTTTCATTTATTATCGTATCAACTCCTGAATAACACTGACGTCCAAGTTGTGGTTAGAGAAATTATTTGTCAGGGCGTAGCTTTTTTTCCAGTTTGAATTGAGATTTAAAGTTTCATTTGAGAAAAATGTGTTCTTTGGAGGGTGACTTTAGCAAATTCAAGGCACTTTTAAAGTTTAAGATGAAAAGTTTTAATGAGCCAAAGAACCAAAATTCTAAGAAGCATGATCATGGATGAAAATCCTGAAGTTTTATGATTTCCTAGTAAAAAAACATTTGGCAACCCACCTTCAGAATATTAATGATGTCATTTCATCATTTGAATGTTTCTAAAAGTTATTCTCAAAACATCTCGAAGAATAAATCATGAGCTCGTTTACTCTTAACATATTCAACTACTTCTCAAGTAGTGTATGAGTGCTATTTTTAAAACTATATGAAAAAGAAGATCCGCGATTCAGGAAGGATATTAATGAGATTTTGACCAAAAACACCCATAACAAAATTGAATGTTATTTTGTACCTTATATCCCATTTAATCCACCATGGTCACCTTTGTCATTCCGCGGAAATTTTCTCATTTTCGTAAAATTCCATATATATTTTTCGGTGTCTCTAGAGTCATGAAAAAAGGGGGCCGAGCTACATACTCTTGCATATATTTTTCTCCTTCGCTCAAGCCACGACGACTCCGCCCCTCAACTCTTCATTCATTGCACCAACATGTCCTTCCAGCTCACGCTGTTCACAGTGCTCCTCATATTAATCGCTATCGTTCTTGGTGAGTTTATGAGATAGTCCTAAAAAGAATCAGAAAACAATGATGATTGTTTATAGGACAACCTGTTGGTTCACAACAAGATTCTGTTGAAATCGACAATGTTAACCCAGCAGATTCTAAAGAAATGTCCGAATTTTATCAAGTAAGTAGAAAATCTATAGTACGTTCAATAGGTTTTTTTTTTCCATTTCAGTTTCTTGATAGCTTGGAACCAGCAAGAAATATGGAGAAGCGTTGGGCGAATCAAGTGAGATTTGGAAAGCGAGCAAGTTGGGCCAGCTCGGTGCGTTTCGGATAAGATCGCAATATCCGAGGAGTTTCCTTTCACCCTCTCTCAAATTGAACACAAAAAGTTTTCTTTATCAATTATGCAACATACATCCAACATCTATCTTTTTCCTATCATCTGCAACATTTATAACACCATCTTAAAATACCCAAACACCATCAAAATTGGCAGCAACAGTACTACTAACTTTATCTTATAACCCTTGTTTTCGCCATGTTTATTTCACAGATCAGACAAATTCGTAACATCATCACCCACCCCCACCACAACACTTCTCTTACTTTTTTACAGCACAGTTTTTTTTATTTTTTCTGTATCTTAACATGTATTTATGCCATTTTTCGCTTTTTGCATATTTTTTTATGTTCAAATGATTAGCAATAAAGTTTTGCAACTTGTTAGATTTCAAAAAACAAAAAATAAACTTCTTTTTTTTGGAGACGGGTTGTTTTTAATTTGAAGATGATTCCTTTTTTTTCCTTTTTTTTTGCAAAACAGCACATAAGAAATTCAAAGCGTGAGTCAAATTCAAATAACATTTCAGAGATGACTTGTTAGACCAAAAATGATTTTGCTGGAAGTTTTCCTGATTTAAAATTCTTGTTTGATAGATCTTTGATAATTTCAGACTTCCGTGATACTTCCGGTTTCAATCTTTTTCAATAAAAACGAGATATATTTAAACTTTCGAAGGAATGCATGAAAACGGTTCCTAACTACGAAATCTTGGCGCAAAGACATAACTTTTTTGCACTCTGGTTGGATGGCAATAAATTGATACTTCTTGCGCGTGATTCCAAAACAATGGGTACAATTTGATTACATTTTATATAATATAAAATAATACTTCTGTGTCGAATTTTCCATCGTGATCACATAGTTTGATGAACCTGAAATCAAAATCTTCTACTACTTCTTATAAAAATCACGCTTTTCATCAAGAACTCGTTAATTACCGTAATAATTTTTTCTTTGTCACCAATATACGATTTTAAATCACAAAAGTGGTTCTTCTATTATAATTCTTCTGATTAACAGATATTCCCTGGGTGAACATTTGTGAGTAATACAATATTATTTGGATTACAAAATATTTTCGCCTACACATTTTTAGCCACATAGGAGTAGACTCATATTTACAGTAATATGATTATGAAATTCTATGAACAACAATACCCACGGGTACCTTCTATCTCCATACTATCATTCTTGTTTTCCAAATAAAAAAAACTGAATTAATAAAAGTTATTTATTATTTATATTACAAAACATTTTTCTTTCGGCGTGAAGTGAAATTTTTTTGGGCTTAAAACAATTACAATGCAAAAAAAAACGAGTAGAGTTATGCGTAGTGGATTGTACAGATTAAAAAAACGAGAGAAAAGACTAGAATATATATGAATTTCAAAGTAGCACCACGTACAGTGAACAAAACAAATTAAATGCGAAGAAGAAGTTGTCATCGATTGATAAGGTCTTTGATTTCACGGAATGAGCAATATATATATTCCACCAATTTTTCTTCAGATCCCGCAGATTTATGAAAATATGACCCAAGCTTTGATAACATGTCAATAAGTCGACTATTATACCCATCCATTCCGGATAACGCTTCTCTGAAAACAAATAATTGTTTTTTTTTTTTTAATTTTTAAATTGTGAAAATCACTCACCTAAACCGGAATTTACTATGTGGAGAAATTTGTTCACCATAAATTGTGCAATGTGCATGGAACTTTTTCACAATGTCTGATAGCCTGGAAAAAAGAAATATAAAAAAATTCCCATGAAAAGTTCTTATTACCTTATGAGACTTTGCACAACTTGGTCAACAGGTTGATTATCAAAAATTTTGCCTTTGCAAACAAATATGATTTCTTCCAATTTTTCGGCCAATTGCAAAATTGACTCTTTGCTAACAGTTTGTTCGTCTAACAATGTCTCCTCTGGTAGACTATCCTTTTTCCTTGGCGGAGGTACAACAATTTGTCGATTCTTTTGAATAGCCTCACTTTTCGGTTCTAACATTGAGAAACGTTTTGCACTTCGTCGCTCGATCAAATTTTCGCGATACGGAATTTCTGAAGAAGAACAAATTTGAAATTTGATAAAACACAGTGACTCTTGTCGCGCTTCATATTACTAGCAAAGATTTTTGCGTATGCGCACGCACAAATCTCATTTTACCACTCTCATTAAAAAAAAATAACGATGTGAAGGAGAAGAAGAGGGTTTTTTCATTTTTTTTCACTCTCTCACTTATTATTTTTCATTTCAATAAAAATAGGGGAAAAAACAAACCTTCGGTTTTTGGGGTACTAGTCTCTGCAGTTCCAAGTTTTTCGAATTTGCTAGTAATATCACGAAGGGATTGAGTACGATGCATTCCGGAAGAATCATCATCGGAGGTGGATTTTTTGCCATTTGCTGCCGGATCATGATTGGCCTGAGAATTGTTGTGGTTTTGAAAGGATAATTGGAAACGGAAGTTTATATTTTAAAATTGTTTTGAAGAAAAATGTAAATTTTTGGGAGTTGTGAATCGATTTGAAGTAAAAAGACCTATGTATTCTCACATCTGCATATGTCCAAATTCGAAACTTTGTGTTGATCATGATTTCTCAAGTTTAGAAAAAACAAGATAATCTTCTAAAACTGATTCTCATATATTTTTAGAACATTTTCAACTAGTAGTTCTTTTGAGCTCAATATAAAATCTCACCTTGAATCGTTGTAATGTGCTGAAATGTGGTGGAACATTAGGTTCTTTAGTTTGAATTGACGATGTCGAAGAAGTGGCGGAGCTTTCCGGTTTGTCTAAAACACTTGAACTAGCTGAACTATTTGGACATTGGAGTGAGAATGGGCGATGTGGTTGGAACGGGAAAACCTGAAAAAAAATTATTTCCTATTTATTACTCAGCTCACGATGATTATTTCTACCTTCTGAGTAACTAGTTGACGAATACGAGCTTTGTCTGTAGAAGCAGTTTCTTTTGGTTCTTCAGGCACTACGATTTCTGCACTACTGGATTGTGTTTGGTCATCTGTTTCTCTCGAAACATGACGAAGATTTCGAATTTTCGCTTTCAATTCACCTTCAGCACTTTGTGAAGGTTCATTCTTGACAATATCAATTTTCCTGGTTACCGCCTGTTTGGCTCTCCACGATCCGTCTCCTGTGATTTCCGGCTCAGAATGTTCTTTAGACTCGTTCAACACAGAAAATGACGAATTTGGTGATGGTGAAACTGGTGATGGACTTGTCTCTTTTTTGATGATATTATTGTCAATTCTCTTGTTGAGTGATCCGAATGGGTTTGTTGGACTTTTCTCGGTTTTCGATGTGCTCATCGTTTCTAAAAATCATGATGCGATTATAAAAATGTTCTTTGTGTGGTGAGTGTGTTCACATCATAAAGTCTCGGAAAACTGAGGGAGAGATTTTTGGAAAAAAAAACTCACCATCAGGCGTATCCGAATCAATCTGATTAGACGGTTCGACAGGTTTTTTGAGCTTCGATCGTATTTGCTGGAATAATAAAGAAATTATAAAACTATCCAAGTGATTTGATTTTAAGATACTTTAATATGTTTCTCTAATTCTTGTAAAAACAAACCTTCAAAAATGCATTTTCACCATTGTTAGATCCAATTTTCACATATGCACTTGAGTTCATTGAATCAGGTAGCGGAAGTGCATCTAATGAATCATCAGACACAGTTCGACTCATCGATGATGACCCTGCTCCTTCCGTATCAGCATCGGTTCCATCTTTATACCCGGATGTCTCACTTCTTCGCATTGAATCAAGATATGCATCAATTCGTTGTCCTTTTGGCATTGTTCCACCTAATCTACTTACGGCTTTCTTTACATTCTTTTCAGCAAGTGGCGTGATCTCCTCGTGTTCTGTATGAATAGAAATGTTTATTGAAGTGTGTATAAAAACAGGGGTTACCTTCAGACTTTGAGCTGATATGTTTAGCATTTGTGTTAAGAACTGATTTGAGGAGTTTTGGCTTGGAAGCTTGCTGGAAATCAGAATAATTCTGTTTAGAAAGCATCTCGAAATAACTTACATGTGGTGGCATTGGCAAAGGTGCTCTAGAGTTTAACGGCGAAGATGCGCCATTATCTCGGAATGATGACATTGTCATCTCGCTCATATCAGAATTTGAATTCCTTGAAATCGAATGAATTATATCGGTATGAACACCATTTCCATATTTATCATAGGTGCTACTTCTTGATAGTGAATCGGCTGCTACTCGACCATTTGAACGCCGTTTATCTCTTGAGTGTTGAAGAATTTTTGCAACTTCACTATCAACTTCGGCGTGTGGATTGTTCATTGATTCAAGATTCGAATGGATGTCTCGAAATCTTGGTCGATCTGATGGTGACCAATTCCAACATTGTAACATGAGGCGATAGACTGATTGTGGACATCCGGTTGGTGCATCCATTCGGAATCCTTTCTCTAATAACCCGTACACATTTGACAATTCCACACCGGGATAAGGCGCCATTCCGTAGGTGGCAATCTCCCAAAGAAGAACTCCAAACGCCCAAACATCACTTTTCGAGCTGAAAGTGTTGAATGCCAGTCCTTCAGGAGCAGTCCACTTGATTGGAAATTTAGCGCCTGCGTGTGCTGTATACGTATCCTCCCTCATAAACCGGGCTAGACCAAAATCAGCAATCTTCACAACATTTTCAGGACCAACTAAACAATTTCTAGCGGCTAAGTCCCTGAAAAAATACAATTGTTTAAATCGACTTGTTGATTTCGATCAAATACCTGTGGATAAAATGTCTCGATTCAAGATATGCCATACCGGAAGCAATTTGAGTAGCCATATGGATAAGAGTAGCAGGTGGTAAATAACTTTTATCAGTTTTCCTGAAAAGAAAGAGAAAAGTTCAAATTGTCAGTGACAGCTGTTAGGAAAACAAACCTCAGATAATCCAATAAATTTCCTCTAGACATGTATTCGGTGATGATGAAAAATGGTGCTTCTCTTGTGCAAACACCGAGTAGCCTTACCAAATTACGATGATTGAGATCTTTCATAATTGCCGCTTCAGCCAAGAAATCGTGTAGTGGCATCGCGTCTTCTTTGAGAGCCTTCACGGCTACTGTCGTGCTGTGACGTTTCCAAAAACCTTCATAAACATCACCATATTGTCCACCACCAAGCTTGTTATGCATGATAATCTCTTGACGATCAATCTCCCATTCGTCTGATTGTGTCGGTGATAAAGAGAAAATCCCTCGGTTCTTGTCTTTCTTATTGGCAGCATACATCAATGTGCCTGAAAATTCTCCGTTAAATTTTTTCTTGATTTCAAAGTTGATCAAACATTAAATAAACAATGCGGATTATCTTTACTAAAAACTTGTCTGAAGTTTTGATTCCAACTGATATATGTTAAAACTTTTCAGTTTTTATTTTCCAATCAAAAAACCCAAAAGATCAAATTTACTGGAGAAGTTCAACGGGCAGAAGCCTGTTAAGATATACCGTGTTTACTTTATTTTAGGGGCGCCTCTAATAAAAGGGTACTCAGGGCAGTTTTGATTTGAGCATTTGGAAAAATAATTATTCATTTTCAGTATTCTGATTTTGTTACTAAACCTCAGTAAACTGTAAAAACATCATCAAAAACGAAACGGGAACCTCTAAGAATAAAGTTTTTCCAAAACAAGAGTTCTAGAAATAATGGGTTGAAAAATAGAAGGGCGTGCCCTTATATTAGAGAAAAAATGGTTTGTAAATTCCATCATGTAACCGTATCGAGAAAAAAACCGTTGAATGATAATTCAAAATAAGATGGTAGATTTTTTAAAAATATATGATATTCAGAACCTAGTTAGATTTCAAAAATTCAAAAATTAACATTTTTTTGAAAATCTTGAATAATTATTAGAAAAATCATCCCAGTCTATAAAAAATAGTTTTATAACAATAATTAGTAACAACATCAACTTACATATCAAACCATCTGCGTGAACACTGTGATGATGAATAAGTTCGGCCAAACTCTTAAACTTCACTTCTTGAGTGATAAAGTATCTTTCCGACGGGTCAACATTAATCCGATAGTGATATACACGACCATCATGACGAACTGATATCGAATACTGTCCAATACTCGTTTCAGATTCGCGAACAAGAAATGAACCCGTAATCCCGCTTTCCAATATATATTCCGATTCACTACGCGAAATTTTACCATGATACCACGTATATTTATCCAATGAGTTGAACGGCGCGATAAAATTGCTCGGAACCCAACCAATCTGTCCAACACGTCGTTGACTACTTGCGTCAGATCGTCGCGACATGTATAGTCGCGCTTCGCACCATTCTCCAGTTCGATTATATCCGAGTACCCGAACCTATAAAATGTATTTTAGTTGATGTATCTCCATAAAAAAAGTCATTTAACAATACCTGATCACCCTTTCTCAATGACAACTGCTCTTCGCCAACACCATGAAAATCATATAATGCAATGAAAATCGGTGCAGTTGACGATGACGACATCACACTACTTATCTCATCTGAGTTATTATGTTGTGATTGTTGTAGCAGCGAATTCGTTGAACTGCATGCCACCAAGTCCTCTCTGAAATCAATATGTATGTACATATAATTTTTTTCTGATTTACACAAACAACAACAACAACAATTCACTGCAGAAAAAAAAACGACACACAAAGACAGATGATTCATGAATATATGTACTATGAGAATGTCTCCAGGAGAAAGGGAGGTAACGCCGAAAAAAATTCATAATGTACCCGTCGATTTTGGAGAAAAAAGAGGAGAATATTGTGTGAAGTCGTAGAGACGGAAAATGTGAGCAGATGGTTTGTGTTCCATTCGATGAATGAATTGGTTAATGAATTCATGGATTTTTGAGAAGATAATTGGAACTCGATGAGAGTTCACGTTTAATTATTGATTGATAGAGAACTAATCATATACTTCATAGACCTAAAAATATCAAAATAGTTCCAAAAATGTTCATGCGCAGACTAGATCAACTAAAAACTGGATTTCTGATTTTTTTTTTGATACTATTGCATTAAAAAAACAGAAAAAAGAAAGTGAGGTTACTCGGAATTAAAATCAATGAGGCTCTCATATTCACAAAAAAAAAACACTCACACATTTAGACACACTTAGTCACTGAAAATTATGAAAAATTAATATCGCAGTCATTTTTTTCCATGGCAACCTTTTTTCTTCATTGAAACTCACAACGAATCAATGGTGGCACTGATGAAAAATAGGCTTTCTGCCAATTTTTGGTGTAAATAATTATAGTGAATAGAAGTTGTGGGTAAACTTTTTGTGGAAGCCGACCATGTCGTGTCACAAATTTTCGGCGGCCAATTTGACGACTTTGATTTTTGACGTCGATGATGATGTGGTTTTTTCTTTCTCACTGCTTTTTGTTTTAGCTCACCGAATAACATGACAAAAATTAATATCAAATGAAATAGAATGAAGTTCAAAATAGATAGAAAGAATTTGTTTTGTGAGGTCTTTCAAGTGTGTGAGAATGAGTGATGTGGATATGAAATAAGAAAGAAGCAGCCGGCTGTTCACAATAAAGCAAAAAAGATTAACACATTTCACAAAAATATGATTTATATGCCTATCATCATCATTTGTGATGATCGTTTAGCCGAAAAATACTAGGAGCCAGCCCAATGTGCTTTGTTTCGAGTAACCAGATAGGTGTTCAATCTTTGTCACTTGACATGTTTCCCGGGTGTCCAACTCTGATTTATTTCCCTATCTTTCTACCCTCCTACACCTTTTTTACAAATATATTTTTTATTTTTTGCTGTTTCAACGAACAACAAAATATCTGAAGGGAAAAAGCATACAATCAAAAAAAATATATATTTGAAACAAACAGGAGAAGAGAAAGATAAAAATAATGTACATGCCGAATAGTAGTTTTGGCAGGCAGGAGGGTGAATATGCAAATGGACGGGCAATGCATTCAATTGATGTTTTATGGGTTTTTGAAATTCAAATATTGAAAATTAACTGGATTATGAACTGGTCTGTTTGAACAGAGTTTGAGTTGAAGTTTTGTTGGGAGCCAGGTTGTGTGCTTGCCTGTTCTATTGTCTATCGATTTGTGTGTGAAACTAGGCATGTAGTGGTTTTACAGCTCCAAAAATGTGAATTATTTCGAAGTAGAGAAAAAGAGGTTCGATTAACTAGAATTCTGAGTAACTCCGGTGAAACAGTTCTAATCACAGAAGATGAGACTCAGAAAAATATATATCATGACAATTCCAAAAATCAACACCATACATTTTCGCTCAAATTAACACAACCAATTTAGACTAGTAGTGCTGATAAATGTGAAATGATATATGAATAACCAAATTTGCAAAAAATGAGTTATCACGAATTTTAAAACAAGTTACAAGAACAATGAATCTGTAAAAAAAAGTGAAAGGCGGAATGAAGAAAATGGAAGGGTGATTTTAGAGGAAAATTCTACAATAGGATTTGTTACCAAAAAGTTCAAAATTTTATTTCAACATTTTGATTCACATAAGTTATAAGCACTTACATTCCAACTATTCAAAATTTTCCACGTCATAAAAACTAAAAGTTAATTTTTGCTTGTACTTTTGCTCGTACACACCCCTTAAAAAAACCATTGAGGGTTTTCCAAAGTTTTAAAATTTTCGATAAATAATAACCAAAGTCTAACCCGATCTAAAAATCATAAATAAATGAATATTCCGAAAATAAGATCGGGGTCTATTTTCAAACAAAACTGTCAACATCTGTGAAGAGAAACTTTAAAAAAAATTCACATTACATTCTGGAAGGAAGAATGATAAGAAGTAAAAAATGTTACAAAACTAATTGTTTGTTTTTCAACTGTCTGGAGAACTGTTTCAATAGGTATAGAGGTATTTTGTAGACCAAGAAACAACTTTTCATGAAAAAAAGCTTATTGAAGTTTAACAGCTTTTGAAAGTTAAACTTTTTGAAAAAAAAAGTCGGCAGAGTTCAATAATTCCAAATTGACTTAACAACCGGACAAGCTCAAATAAAAACCTCACATTCCCAAACAATTGTTCTGTTCACACGTTTTTACTGTTCAATCATTCGAAAAAAAACCAGACTCTCAAGTATGCAAAACAATTCCAACAAAAAAGTAACAAAACTGATCAAAATAGGCAGGGACAAAAAGACAATAGTGAGAAAATGTGCACACCCGACGACGGTTTTTCGTATGCGTGTGTGTGTGTGTGTATATTTGTTGCGCGAAACGCCAAAACATACACAAAACAATAAAAGGAGACGCAGACATCGGATAATATTTATATTGCTCACCGTGTGAGGAAAGAAGCAGTAGGAGAATGGGAGAAAGATGAATGAGCCGACAAAACTAAAAAGAAACAGCAGAAGATGGAGGAGAAATTGAACATTCAAAATAGAACACAACATTGTGGTCTAATTGTTTTGCTCAAAGGTGTTGAGGCTGAACAATTTGGTACCTGACAACAAAAATTGAGCGAATTTCTTGATTTTTGATCCTGCTGAGCACTTTTCAAAGAATTGCGACTACACTTTGCAATTTTATCGAATTTTTGTCTACGACGAGAATTTTAATGACTTTTTTGCGCTTCTTGTTCTAATGATTTTATTCGATTTTCATTTAGAAAAAAAAGTGAACGCGCAGAATTATTACTGAACCCTGACTAAAGCTCGCTCGGAAATTCCAATGTCTGAAATTCGAAACCTATTTTCAGATAGAACGTTTTTTTTCAAAAATTTATGGAATCCAGTATATGCCAAGATCACTTGTACACCACAGATTGAACGTCAGAGTGGGAGGAATAGTTATCCAACCACACAAATCAATATTGACATTCTTAAGAACATAAAAAATTGGAATTCTTGATCCAGAAAGATTTAGAGTTAACAACTTCATGTCATATAAAAGTATAATACATTTGGAGACAAAAAATCCCGGTAAATATCTCAAACTAGTGATTTTTCTGCAGACCCCCACAAAAGACGGCTTGAAAAAAATAGTTGACATAAAATAGTCCCGGAAATCGAGGAAAAAAAAACAAGAAGAAAAAACAGCAGCAGCAACGATAATTAAGGAAAAGACGGAGATCATATGAACACACACACACACACACATGCGCGCTCAAAAACAAACACATCTTCTTGTTTCACATACCTGCTATTTCGGAACATTGAGCTGTCATTATTGAACGTTCGAAATGTGTCAAGCGAAGCTGGTGGACGGGACATCTAGAAAAAAAGCTCATGAATAATGCAGAAAATTTGATGTTTCGCAATGGAAAAGTTCATTAAATTACATGTTGTATGTTTTTTTTTGGTATTATCTTGAAAAACACTGGAAGTATTCAGGATTATTTAAATGCACTGTCACTTGTTTAAAAGTGGAAAACTGATTCGAAACAAGTGTATCTTGCATAAAAAACATCTCTAAGAAAACTATGACGCAAAAATATCAAGTGCTTTTTTTTAATCTCTTAGTCTACAAGTTTGCAAACCAAACCTTAAATGGAAATATCTTCACTGTAAGTTTTTACCTAGTATAACTCTATTCATGCTCAGAAGTAGATAAAATTTGTGAAATAACATCACAATGTTTTGAAAAACAATGCCTCTACGATTTCACCATACACGTTTGAATTACTTTTTATTCAACAAAAACTATCTCGAAAGCATTGTCAAAGAATCATTGCTATATATTGTTTTCACCACCAAAACTCTCACCTCTGGTTTCGAAGTTGTTAACTTGAGCCCCGTCACAGCCCACTCGTTTGAATCCGATAAATTGTCGCCGGCTGTAAAATTTTAATTTTTTTTTTGGTTTCGGAAACACCCCTGCTGATAATATTTACGACCGTTTTTATCAATTTAGAAAAAAAAAGAAATAATAAAATTAAATTCGGCATACTTTATTCTTTGAACAAATGAATACTTGTTGGTAAAGAAACTTGACACACTATTGGGAAAGTGTTTATTTTCAAGTAACCTATATTTGAGTTGGTATACATAGTCCAAAGGTTTAGAAACTTTTTTTGTGGCTGAGAGAAACACTTGAGTATGACAAAAAAAGATAAGATCAAGTTAACAGAAAAAAATCTCACAAGTAGTACAGGAACACACACAAGAATGTATATTCCTTCAAAAGTGCTCTCTCTTACACATTTGAGTAAAAGAAACCTTTCCATCCCTCTCTCACTCTACCACTCTCTTATTTACAAAAGAAAAAGCTCAGGACCACACCCTTAACGATGAGTCTGCTACTACTGTGTTGATCTGCAAATATTAGAACGACTGAACAAAAAAAAAAAGGAAATTACATAGATAACATCGTGGGAGGGTGGACAGTGAACAATTTTTTAGGAAGAAAAATCCTGGGAGGAAATGGAAAGAAGTTGAGAAATCAAACTAGTTCTTTTTGTGGTTATATGAGTTTCGCAATCGTTTTGACACTTTTGAAAGGATTGTCAAAAATACAATCAAGGAAATGTTTTGTTCAGCGCAATATGAATTTCAGGCTCAACTATGATAAAAATGCAATGATCTATGAAAAACATTTCTCACAATCAGGTAAAAGAATGTAATTTCGAAAGACTGAAGTCTCAACAAATTTTTTTAAATGTCAGATAAGTGTATACCCAATGAAACACGCCGTGTAATTTTAAAACCTGCTTTCCGTTTCCAATTGTTGATCCTGACAGTTCAAACAAATTAACATTTTGCGAAATTTTTTGTAGGAAAGGGCTTCTGAGTTTTCTGAATTTGGAAGAATTTTTAAATTAAAGCTTAATTTTAAAAAAAAGCTGACATTTTGTTTGAGTTCGAGACTCTAAATTTCACCAGTATTCCAAACATACACAGTGAATCAAAAAAAAAAAAAAATGAAAAATATTGGTTTTTGTGAGAATTAATCTAAGAAAAAACGAGAAAGCTGTAAAATTGGATATCTTTTGGCTCTTTGTTCCAGATAGACAATAGTCATTTGTCTTAAAACAATTTTTATTCAGAAATTCTGTTTTGAGAAATAAAAAAATCTGAGTTTCGTAATGTTTTTTTTTACATAATACTTCTCTAAAACTTTCAAGTTACATAGAAAATGACACAATGTAAACATTGTAATCCGATGATATTAAATAGAAATGAAAAGTAGGTGGAGTCTAATTTCAGAGAATTGTCGATTGATACCTACGAATTAAGAAGGAACATAAAATGGAAATAGATGCAGAAACAAAAAACCTAATTTCATTTTCAAAAAAAAAGTAAAGCTTCTGCTCTTGCCAACAAAAACAATAGTAAGATGAGTCAACGATTACGAAATTCCAAAAAAGGAAAAAAAAATGAAGGGCTAAATATGGGTGACAGCAATAAAATACACATACACACAAGTGTTGTGTTTCATTCATGTTTTTTTTTTGGTTGGTGTGTCTTTTCTTCTGTTTCGCTAATTGAATCGACATAGAATGGGGCAACAGAAGTGCTTCTTCTTAAAAAGAATCAGATGCATGCGTCGGAAATAATTTTTATGGGTGGTCTAGAGATGGAGATGGATTACTTGTTATTTCTGGAAATGACGACAAACAAGCATCCAATCTTTCGAATACTGAATATTTAATACAAAACCTGTTGTTTTTCAGAATGAATTTTTTGAATCAGAAAACTCTAACAGAAAACGTTTAGTGTCCCCAGAAAAATAAAAGGAACTTATTTTTGGGTGCGTGATCAAGAATTTGTCTCAAATGTTAATGAAAGTGATATTACCTCAAATGAGAACTGTGGAAAAAGCTCGTAATCGTGTTACAGGGGTGTCCAACTTCACTAATACATCATTGAAAATACAGATCTGAAAACAATTTTCCTACGTGTGAACAAAAACGGAAATGAAGCTAATTGTTTTTTTTTCAGCCCCAGATTTTTGACTACCGTTTTTTCCTACTAATAATTTTATTGAATCATCTAAACTTCTGAATATGGCTTCTATTCACTTCACTAACATTCTTTAACTTCAGAGTTACCATTTGCTCCAAAAAATCTTACATGTTTATTTTTTCACACTCATCGTTTCAAAAAAAAAGATCCAATTATTCGCTTCATTGTTTTTTTCATACATAATCCTATCAAGTGAAAAACAAATTGTATAATTCTTCCTGTTTCAAAGAAATGCAGCCAAAAACCTAAATCAAATTGTGGGGCTGTTTTGATGAGATTTGAAACATCCTATACCACCCATGCAGAAAATCAAATTTCCAAGGTCGTAAAATGAATTGAATGTGTGAAAGTTCTGCACCTCCCTTTAAATATGAATAATATAATTTCCTTTGTTTAGCATAGGGACAATTGGTCATACTTTGATTTTGTTTATAATTATAAAAGTTTTTGGTGTACCGCACTACACATGTGTGTATATTTATGAGAATAAAGAAAACCCGCAGAATTGTAATAAACATAACGAATATAGATGGCAGGCGTGAAAAAGACAAAAAAAAAAATAAAAAGAGAGAGTGAGTGAGAGAAAATGTTCCAAACATATTTTAAATAATTCAAAACTACTAGTCAAAAGTTTTTCTTTCGCTTCGAAAACAAATAATAAAAATGTTGTCGTATAGTATCAAATAATTTTTGGAGAATTATCAAAATTTTTTATGAGTGTCGATTTTTAACCACAAAATAATTTTCGGGTTTTGCAGCAATATATAAAATCTGGTGTATTTGAAAAGATATCGGATTTCAGAGAGAAAAAAGTGAGATATTTTGTATGATCTCGGTGAAAGTGTCATATTTATTCAACAAATATGTAGTTTAGAGTGGACTAAAAATACATCGAAGAGTTTACAAGTAGTTGTTGACAAGTTTAAAGCACGTTCGAAAAATGATACATATGAGCGATTTTTCAAGAAAAATGGTTTATTATGAAAATAAAAAAAATCGTAGTGAAAATTTGAAAAAAAAAACTCTGCCTGAACCGTTCCGGGAAAAAAAATTCTAAGGGAACTTCACAAACAAAAAAAATTTTTGGATATTTTTGAGATCATGAAAAATATCAAATAGATTTTGGACCACTAAAATTATTTACGGAACACATTTTTTCCAAATTTTTAACAGAGTATGTGAAGTGTTATCTAATTTTTTAAATTTGATTGAAGTCTCTCAGAAGTATTCAGAGAAAATGAATGCATTCCAAACTTCACAGAGAAGTTTCACAAAAACACAACTGCTACGAGCTAATTTTAAGTCCAGACAACATCAGTTAGGCTCTTTTTACAGTTTTTTAGTACAAGCATAGTCTAGAAAAGAAGAACTATATTTCTAACTGTACAAATTGTCAATTTAAAATTATTTGAAACATCCTTTTCAAACAGATGTATGTAATAAAATTTGAAATTCGAAAAAAAATTGGAAGTAAAAAACCAATTAGACAAGTTTCAAAGTTCTTGAATAGTTTTTTACCATGTTTTTCAAAACAAAAATTAAAGTTTTTTTTCTGAATGAAAAATATGGTTTGTGAATAAATAATAACCGGAAAAATGGTTCTAAGAAATTCACACATTCAGAATAGAAAACAAACTAAAAAAATTTTTGCTTAAATTTTTTTAGAGATTTCGATTGGATAATTGGGCAGTTCAATAGTTTTTTTTCGAACACAGGTTGAAATTTTTATGAATGAGGTTCAGCGAAAAAAAGCCAACAATAAAAAAGTAGTCAAAATAGGTCGAATATGGATGGTTGGATTGATTTGGCGTAATAATAAAGAGTCTATATATCTCCCAACCATCATCCTCGAAAAAACCTTCATCTGACTAGTTTTGTTCGGCAGTAGTAGTTGGCGGGATGAAAAGAAGAAAGGGTGAAGGGATATGTGACCTCTTCTACGTCTCTGACCTTAGGAAAATCCTACTTTTGTTGCCCCTCATTTTCTCCTCATCCGTTTAGACCATTCGAATAAATATTATATAAATATTGGAGAATTAGAGCTACATAAGGAGAGAGAGGAGAAAGAGAGTAATACAAATTGAATATACATTTCGCTTCTGAAAAGGAGATTTTGGTGTGGGATTAGAGAGAAAGAGAGAGGACATGAACACTATGCTGGTCAGTTTGAGTGAATTAGATTGATGAGATTCGGACTTGCATAATTTTATTTTATACTATTTCATGGGCGCAGAAGAAAATCATTTTTTCAAGTATGTTTGAGTGGGAAAAAATAAGTAAGAATGTCAAGTGGAACGCGTTTTTTTTGCTGGGTTGAAACATTTTATGTGGACATAAAAACCAGAAAATCATACCTTTTGAATGAATAAATTGTAAAATTGATAAATGTTACTATCTGTATGTAAAGTATCAGAAATATTTTCAAACAAATTATTTTTCAAAAATGTACAGAAACTTATAGCGTTTAAAAAATTCGAGTCAGTTTTTCATAAATTCAAAAAATTTTTATTGCTGTGAGACAAAAAAATAAATTTTTCATAAAAACAGTCAAATACGATAGGCCGAAGAGTTTTATAGTCCTTTGGTATGTTCAAATATAAAAACATAATTTCAGAAGAACTTAAACTAAAACAATGATAGGGAACAAATCTCTACACCAAATTTTGATTAAACGCTACTGAATGCTTTTAAATGTTCCCAAAGTACCCAAGAATTCATCAGGATTTTTTTTGTGATTTTCAAGAATGTCCAAAGTTTCAGAAATTGTCAAATTTTGGGTCATTTTTCCCGTATACATGTCTCAAAAAAAAGCTGGGTGCGGTTTAAAGAAGTGAAACCTTTTTATCACGAATCTGAATCTTACTTATCCTTTTAAGGCTTCAAAAACTGACACATGAAAATATTTTTTTTTGAGATTCCTACATCCAGAAATAAAAAATAGAACGAGACAGAAAAAAGTTTCCCGACAGTTCAAAAGAACAATTTTTCCAATTATTTAAAATTTTTTCCAAAAAATTATGTTACCAAGCTACCAATTTTATTTTAAAAATTTATAGTAATAATTTTCCTGAGCTGAATGAATATTTTCTGTTTAGAAAACCACAAAAAAACTGTCACTAAACGTCAGCAAACACAAGAAAGTTTTGAGAATTTGCTTTCAAAATTTTGAACCTGTTTTACATACAATAGTAATTATTTTTGAAGTTCGAAAAATCATTCCACTTCTCGAAAAAAATGAATATTTCTGACCTTGATGAATCCTTCACCCCGATTAACAAGTATTCAAAAAAAACTCACTAATCGATTTGTCGCTTTTCTCCGATGTACTATGATTATGACCCCTGCAAAAAAGTTTTTTTTTGTTCATTTAATTTTAAATACAATACTAAAATTTTGCGATAGGATGCTCGTTGGCGACGAACAGTATAAATATTTATTTAAGTAGCTTATTTGACGACAAAAAAGAGTATTTTAGTATACTAACTAGTTAAAAGAACAAAAAAACTTACATTTTAAAAATAACTTCTCCAAATAATCATGCTTTTCCAATCGTATATCTGAAGTTAAATGAAATATTCAATTTTTTTCCGCAAAGTGAGAAAGTAACAAACAACAAAAAGGCGAGAGAACGCGGAGTAATGAGAGGAACAAAAAGAGACTGGGTGAACTGAAGAGAGGATGAAAGGGAAAATCTAGTAAGTATTTAGCGGTAGAGCGCACATACTGCACTGCATTGGCAATGTTATTTTATTTAGGGCCGTAGCGGTCGGCTTTTTTTGTTTATTTGTTTATTTTCGAGTGCGGCAAAAAAAAAAGAAAATTGAAGCTTCTTTTGTTTTTGTTCAAAAATCAAAATGGATTCATGTTAGTTTTTTTGTTTTCGTTTTCTTTTTAAGCAAAAAAGCAAGTTGGGAATAGCTTTTGTAAAGTTTTTGAATAATGCATGAACATTTTTTCTGGGTTTTTAAAAGAGAAGTGAAACAAAAAAGGCTATGAATCCTAAAACACTCAAAAAATATCGCAACAAAAAAAAACAAAAAAAAAATTCCCATGGTCGAATGAATAGGAATGTATGTACTCACACAATTGTCAATATTGTTCCCACCGGTAGGTGAGAAAGGAATTTTTCCCGCCAAAAATTTGAATTCAGTATTTGGGTAAATAAACGGCAGAAATGAACATAGAATAACTGACAAGGGAGGTTCGTGAGCTGTTACTTTCAACTTTTTTTTAAAATTTGCATACATATAGATTTCGGCCTCCTGATCATCATGCAATATTTTTTAACCGCCGGAGATTTCTGTGAAAAAAGTTGTGATCATCCAAAGTTTCAAAATTTTTGAGAATTTCTTAACCATTGGGAGATAAAAATTAATGAACGTGTGAGAATGAGGTTATTTATTAGAAATGTCTTTCCCATTTCTCAACGCTTGTTTGGTATGAAGGTAAGCGCTTGGTTTGGTAAACAGAAGGTCGCTGGTTCGATACCCTATGCCGCCGTTTTATTTTTTTATTTTCTATTTTTTTCAAACATATACACAGTACTGTACTTAAAAATTGTCAGATTTTTCAACGTATCTTCTGACGAGCACGGCGATTGTCATGTACAAAACTGCGAAGAAGTGTTTTTCATAAAATGCATACGGTGCTCCAAATTTTTCTGTTTCTCACATTTCGTGATTGATTTTCACTGTTGCTCATGATTCTTTCTACATAAGCTTTTATAATGTTTTGTTTGTTGATGTATATGTTTGAAAAAAATAAAAAGTAAAAAAAAAATAAAACGGCGGCATAGGGTATCGAACCAGCGA
>LR550738.1:47968-61195 GCA_900536415.3 Caenorhabditis sp. 38 MB-2015 | reverse complement strand
CCCGGTGGAAGTGGAAAAACGTATTTGTACAATGCTTTGGCGAACATTGTACAAGGAAAGAAGAAGAAAATTTTGACAATTGCATGGACCGGTATTGCTGCCTCACTTCTACCAAATGGTCGAACAGTTGCTTCAGTGTTCAAGTTAGATGTTACAAACGGTTGCAAATCGTCTCGCCTGAACCCTCGGTCAATTGAAGCAAAGAGATTGTCGGAGATAGATTTGATTTTGTGGGATGAGGCGCCGATGTCGCCGAAAGCAGCGTTGGAGAGTATAGATCGGTTCTACCGAGATATTATGGATATAGATGTACCATTCGGAGGCAAAACTGTTGTACTTGGAGGAGATTTCCGTCAGGTGTTGCCGGTTGTCGACAAAGGAGGTGTAGACGAACAAGTCGCAAACTGTATCAAAAAATCAGCACTCTGGGGATGCTTCACAACTGCTCGATTGACAACCAACATGCGTCTCACGGATGGCAACAGTGGATGGAAAACCGAGTTGATGACGATTGGTGATGGAATGGTAGGAAATCCAAAAGACCGGTGAGATGGATGTTCCCTTTGAACTTCAAAGCACTGGAGATTTGGCTCTTCAAATTTTTGGGGATATTCTACAAACATCAGATGTCGATGCTATTTCCAAAGTTGCCATTTTGACACCGAAGAACAAAGAAGCTTTGGATATGAACAATCGGATTTTGGATATGCTACCAGGATCGACAAAGCATTTCAAGTCACTCGATCAGATTTTGCGCAAGGATGGTGAACATGGAAACAACACTTCGTATTATACAACGGAGTTTCTCAATAAGATGACGCCATCCGGAATGCCACCACATGATTTGCAGTTGAAAGTAAGTTTGTTTTAGATACTCTTCTCACAATATAGTTTTGAAATTTTAGAAAGGAGCAATTGTGATGCTTCTGCGCAGTCTGGACGTGAAAAACTCACTCTGCAACGGGACAAGATTGATGGTTGAGGAAATGGGAGAGAAGGTAATAAAACATTTTTTTTTATCGAAACACTTTCATGAAATAATTACAGGTGATCCAGTGCAAGTTCATCTGCGGTATTCGAAAAGGAGAGTTAGTGCTACTGCCAAGGATCAAACTCAACTACGAGCAAAATTTGCCCTTTGTGTTATCCCGCCTGCAATTTCCTGTGAGACTTTCGTTCGCAATGACAATAAACAAAGCGCAAGGTCAAACATTTGATAAAATTGGACTTCAGTTGGACGAGAAGATCTTCAGCCATGGTCAGCTGTATGTTGCTCTTTCAAGGACAAGAAGTAAGAATGGCATATTTATCGAGTCCCCGAGCAAAACGATGCACAACGTTGTTTACAAGGATGTACTTTAAGTTGTATGTTTACTTTATTTTTAATAAAACAAGTTAGTATGTAATCTGTTTAGATTTATACATTTCAAGAAGTAGTATAACTCCATTTTCCCAAAACCACTCTCACTTTTCGAAAATTGCTCTCTCAAGAACACTCAATATGGTTGTTTTAAAATCTTACCCGCAAAGGGAGAATCGTTTATGGGCCACACACCCAGAAGGTGGACGACGGCGATAGCCGGCGGCACCCTTCTGGTAATTATACTGTTTGAATAAATATGTTTCGTAATCTTATTTTTTGAACATTGCAAAACAGCATTTGGTTCGTATTCTTACCTTCCTTATGTTTCAATGTCATTTTCCCTGTTGTTTTTTTAACTTATCAACTTTTAATCTGAAAATTGTCTTGATATGTATCAAAAAAGAGACGTACTCACCACATCCACCACGTCGATACGAGCGCTGAACTGTTTCTCCCGGTTCCTCTCTTGAAAACTGATGTGATCTTGCGGAAGGTCTTGATCAAAAACATCCCTGCTTCTACAATCATGGAAGCGTAGTTCAAGTATTCCACAATTTTCCACAACGTAGGCAAAATACTGGATGTTAGAAAGGCTAACATTTTGTGAAACGTTTCCTCAAAAATATATGAACTTGTTATGGCACTTTTATACATATAACTTTATCAACAAAAGTTTTATTTTAAGAGTTTAGCTGTCATGTGAAATGATAACGCATAATGAGGCATACTAGAACAAAATGAAGCATTTCGAAATGGAAGCGGTATTGACTTTTTGCAGAAGAATATGTTAAACATAACCAGGGCAAGACAGCGCTCCACATAAAGATACGACGACCCGTTAGTTAGTTTCATGTGAAAGAGCATATTCGATTTAGTAGATGCGAGTTTACGAGAGGAAAAAATGAGAAAGAGCAAAAAAAGTTATTGACGAACTCGCGGACTGGGTTAACTGGCCTCGATATTACTTCATCTGCCAGATCGGACGACATCGCCGCTTGCACATGTGTGTAATTCTCGCCGTCTACGCTCTCTTCGTTTGATTTATCTGTGACTGTTTTTAGAGGTGGTTCCATTTTCGACATTGGAAAAAAAAGTTGAAGTTGGTATGGAATCAAAGTTGACAGGAGCTGAGGCAGACGTCGGTTTTTGGGTTCGGATTCTCTTATTTGTAAAATTGCATTGTGTTGAAATGCCGTGAAATAGTAGTGATAAAATTTCATATTTTCAACAAAAAAAAAGTCAGAGAAAAAATTGGGAGAAATGAAACAAAATCTTGTCTAAATATTGTTGAAGTTAACACACCAATTTTATCACGCCGTCTACAACTGAAAATTAGATATTACGTAGAAAATCTGACGAGGAACATTCACTGTCATCTTCCCGCAAACGAACCGATCATTCCAGCGATAACACTTCCAACCACTACTGGCGCTCCAGGTATAGCCATGATAGCGAGAGCAACGATGGGGCCCCGCTCATTTCATGCTTTTCACATGCAATTTTGACACCTCTCTCCTAGTTCCTTTCGCTTTGTTCACGTGTTCATATGACACTGCAGCTGTCAGACTATATTTTTGTCATTTTCTACTGATAACGTATATCATATATAGAGAGCTACCATACAAGTAGAAATCATATTCGCCTTTTTGAACTTTTCGCTTGTAATAAACAAAGTGGTGAACAATTATTTTTCTTTTATTTCTTATGATTTCTGTACATAGTTTTCAATTTTTATAGCATCGTAACAATGCCTGACAAAGATTATACAAAGGACGCAGGACATGCCGCAGGATTGATCACTGGGATTGCAGTCGGATCTTTGGCTGGACCGGTGGGAGCAATAGTTGGCGGCTTTGTCGGTTTGATTGTTGGAGATGAAGGTTTGTTTTGAACATATATCTACATATAATCCTCATAATTTGAATCTTCAGTTGCGAACAAAATCAAAAAATAGCCACAATTTTTTTCAATTCTCGATGTGCCGAACTACATTCTTCTGTTACAATTTTGATAATTTTGATTCCCATTATTTTGTGTGAAAAAAATAAAAATTATATCATCACTTATTTTGCTGTCTATCTATTTAGCTGAACAATTTATTATTGCGTTCATTTCGCAATATGTTCCCATTTTTTGTTTTCACAAGAATAAACGCGGTGTTCACATGACACCAAATTTCTCATATTCATTTTGTTTCGTTTCCCACCCCATTGATAAGATATAAAAGAGATGGTTAGAAGCATTTTTTTCATTTTAGTTTGGTTCGTATATCATTTTTCTGTTCAATATTAATATTTTAAAAAAAAAGTTTTTGAAAAATGTTTCTTATGACTGAAATGTCCAAAAAAATTTTCTCTGGATTTTTTTAAAAAACGGTGAAATTTCATATTTTCGTAGAATGTCTAAAAATTGATGAATCTTCTTCAAATTGATGAATCTTCTATTACAAAGGACGTACCTATGCAATGCTAATCAGACCCCAAACAAACAGAAATTTTTGAAAACTCCATTTCGCAAATTTTTTTGAAATCATTTTTTTTTGTGAATTTGGGAATAGATTAGCATTGTATTATTACGCGATTTTCCAAAATTTGAGGTGAATTCAAAAAGTTCAGAAAAAATAGTCCCGAAGATCAAAAATCCATAAAAAGTTTTGCCCGCTACTGTCCTCATATTGAATTTTCGGTTCTGAAATCCAACAAGTGATTTTTCCGTTAATTCGACTACATTCTACAGCTCTGTGTGCCCTCCACTCTTTCTTATCTTTAACTTTCTCCCGTTCTTTTTTATTAAAAATATAAAATTATATCATCATTTATTTTGCTAGCTAGCAGAACTATTTATTATCGCGTTCGTTTCGCAATATTGCATTATTTTATTTTTTCACATAAACAAACGTTCACATGACACCGAATTTCTCATATTAATTTTTTTTTCGTTTCCCACTCCATTGATGAGATATGAAAGAGATGATTTGAAGCATTTTTCAGTTTAGTTTGTTTCGTATAAAGTTTTTCTCTTCAATATAAATTTTATTTTCAATTTTTTGTAGATTCGTAACGCTATGCCTGACAAACAAGACGTAGGCCAAGCTACAGGAGCTGTTGTTGGTGGTGTCATCGGGTCTGTGGCTGGACCAGGGGGCGCGATTGCTGGTGCGTGGATCGGTATGCTCGTTGGAGATGAAGGTGAGACATAATTAGAGAGATAGAGAGATAGAGAGATAGAGAGATAGAGAGATAGAGAGATAGAGAGATAGAGAGATAGAGAGATAGAGAGATAGAGAGATAGAGAGATAGAGAGATAGAGAGATAGAGAGATAGAGAGATAGAGAGATAGATAGATAGATAGAGAGAGAGATAGAGAGATAGAGAGATAGATAGAGAGAAAGAGCAATTTTCTCATTTTTGTTATATCCTCATTTTGAATTTCCAGTTGCGAAAAAAGTCAAGAAGTAACTTCACCTGTACTTCGACTACATTCTACAGTTCTGTATGGCTCTCCAATCTACATTTTTCAGTTTGACCTTTTTTATAAATTATATTTTTTTATAAATTATAGAATCTTCATTTTGGTTGAATATGAAAACTGATACGCCGAACACGATTTAAATACGGATCATCTATCACGATGCGAATTTGATTTTTCGAACAGTTTCCGCCCACAAAAATGTGAGAGGCGTATGAAACACGTAGCACATCAATAACAGTAAAATATGATTAGCTATGCACCAGCTGATTTGGTGGACATGATTGGGGTCTTACCAAAACTTAGTCAACTCGAAATTGAACAAATTATTTTCTGACAAATGGATTTATGTGAAAGATGCTTTCGGATAAATATTTGGTGATAAAAATTTCGAACATATGAAAAGTTCTACAATTCTAAACGGCTATTTTAAACTGTTTTTTTTTAATTATTTTTTTCCCGATTTTGATGAAATTTTCAGAAAAGGGGTCATTGGGTATGGCGGAAATCATGGCAACGTCCATTGTTCACCAAAAATGAACGTGCTAAGGCTCAAATATAAATATCAACACTTAAAAAGAAAACCATCACGGTATTGTATGTTGTCGTCTGGGTCAGTCAATATTGGACCAAAAATTAGTAGAAACTTGTGTGCAGCTCCGTTTTGATGCTAAGTCATCAACACCATACTTTTCGCCATACCCAATAACCCCTTTTCTGAAAAGTTCATCAAAATTTGGGTCATTCAATTTTGAACCTAAGGAGAAAACGTTTTGGTGCAAAATAAACATTATTGTCGGGACGAGAAAATTAGAGCCTTGAACGAGAACCAATATGGCCTAGAAAATGCCGACAGTACACTTCACGATAGATCAAAAAAGTTTTCGAGTCTAAAAATAAAATAAAATTGTCATTTTCAGTTGAAATTTGCATATTGACATGAACTAAAAAATAAGAAAATGTTCAAATATTCTGAAAAAACAATCCCGTGTTTTTTTTTTTTTGTGAAATTCGAAAAGTTTCAGAGATAATGATAAAATAATTTTTTCAGACTCGAAACTTTTTTTGATCTTTTTGAGAGGGAAAGTGTACTGTCGGAATTTTCTAGGCCATATTGGTTTTCTTCCAAGGCTCTAATTTTTTCGTCCCGACAATACCATCATTTTCGCCGTACCCGAAAACTTTTAGGTGGGAAGTTTCAATTAAAAATTAACCCGGTTTTTAGAAGTCCGGTTTCGAAAAGTCGCGGAGCCAAAATTTATATTGACTTGCAACTTTTAGTCGAATAATTTAAAATTGCATTAATTTCGCAATAATTCCTCACTTTTGTATACGTGTGCTTGCACACATGACACCACAGATCTAATAATACATACTGATAAGGTAATATGTAAGTATAAAAAGAGCTATGATCAAAAGTAAGTTATCATATACTGCTTCATAGTTCATGTTTTTTCTCAACTATACATGCTCGACCATTTCTGTTTGCAGCGTTAACAATGGCTGATATTTTGGATGGAAACCGATTGGGACACATCATGTTAGCCCAATGAAAAATGGGAAATAGGTGAGATGGAGGACGTGAGTGGAGACGCAGACACGTTCACCGGAGCAAGCACGCTCTTTTTCACTGAAAATCGCCTTCTCTCAAAAAGAATCAGCATTTCACACATTTAAGTTCACGTTTTTGTTGTTGGCTTTTTCATTTTCAAAATAAAATAACATTTTTTGCGTATTTTCCAAAAAGAAACACAAAAAAAACACGTTTTTTGTTCGATCGAAAAAAAAACGTGAACTGATCAGCAAAACATTTTTTTTTCTGCAATAAAAACTGGAAATGAACATGTGCATTTTCGCTCTAATGAGACTGTCTGCGTCTACACCTCACGTTCTCCCTCTCACCTTTTTACCTTTTAACAGGGTGTGTGGGAGCTGCTGGCTTTTGGGGTGGTATCGGTGGTTTGATGGGTGGACCGGTGGGAGCGGTGATTGGCGGTTTGTTCGGTTACGTACTTGGAAGAGTAAGATTTATCTGCTTGTGAATCCCGACTGACTTCATTGTTCTCTTGCATTTCTTCAAATTTGAAAAAAAAACGGTGTTTTTAAGCTGAACGGGACTTACCCGAAGACTACGCCAGAAACAATTTCGACGATTAAAATCTGCTCGTCTACATTTCCCTTTTGAACACGTTCCTGTTTTTTTTTTCTGGAAAAATAAAACATTTTCTTATCACTGATTATTGTTGCTCGACTGAATTCCCAAAAAGGAAAACATATTTTGACTTTGTCCAAAAAAGGGGGTTTTACAGTAATACAATAAAAGTTTGGATAGGTCCGGTTAGTTGGAGGTTCTGCTCCCAAAGCGAGCCTATTGAGATTTTTTTTTGCGAATTTTTCGAGGATTTTGAACCAAAACTGATGGCAGTTTGACTTTTTCAGTCTTCAATTTAAATAAAAAATTTTATTTTAACTTTATTATAATTATTTTTTGATCTACTTTATCACACTCCCGCTCTATTCTTGTTTCCATCAGCAAAAACCAAGATCAATGATATTCATTAATGTCGGCTAAAAATCAACGAGATTATGAGGAAATGGGAAAATCTCGTCAAAGTTGCTCAAATTTCAAAGGAAGGAAAACGAGTGGGTAGGTAGAAGTCTATTACATACCTGATGTTATTTAAATATCAAAGCTTCGGGAGCCAATGTGATTCGGATCAACAATTCTTCAGTGAACACGAAATCGAATTTTTATCGGATTTGCATCGATCCAGAAGGAAGACACGGAAATAACACACATATTCCGATATCCAGACACAAAAATGTCTTCTGATCTATGGAAAACTGGTTTTTACGCTTCAATAATAGCATCGCTAACAAGAATCGGCAAATCCATATATGACGAAGCCATGATTGATGTCGAAATCAAGAAGAATCGCAAAGCTCTCCTTGATGCACCGAAGAACGCCGAAGCTCTCCTTTTCACCGCAAATCAACATAAAGTGACACCCGGAAAGAAAACACTTCTCACGGTGCTATGTATCGCTAGCGAGTACTTCGGAGCAGGCAATCTGCAACTTCGGCGGTACATCGCCTTGTATTCAGGTATGAGAAATCGGCTATTCATCTGCATAGAAAATGCATGTCGCGTCGGTTTTTGACTTTCTCAAAAAATTATTTTTTTCGCGGGGTTTCTCAGGTTTTATTCATTTCCGCTAATAAATTTCACCGCTTAATCTACTGAGCTTGAAATTTTTCAAAGTATTGTGCCTGGAAAAATATTTACTTTGAGTTTTGCACTACAAAACTTTTCACCCACATTCAGAAAATATTTCAAATTTATAGTTAAGTGAAACAGGAAAAAATAAATGTTTTTAAAAAAATAAACAAAAAAGTGAAACGTATTCAAATATGCTGCAAATCACTATCACAAAGAATCGGGAAATTAAAGAAACTAGATGATCATCGGGATTATAGGGTCTCATATTTACAAAATAGGGTCGATAAATTAAGTAGAATGCGTTAAAAATTAGAACCTTTGAACCGGTGAATCCATATCCTCATATTGGAATGATGTATTTACAAATGATGCGTTGTTGAGAGCTCCGGTGCTTGCTCTTTTCTGTGCCGATGATGAGATTTTGCGCTCTTCTGGAAGTTTTAGATATACTAAAGGGTCCCAAGCAACTCTTCAACTTACTTGACGACTTCTTCATCACCGGTGTGCTAAACTCACCGGTTCCAATCGACGGATGCGAAGATCGTAAGCCGAATCCCTTCTGAAAGAACCATATACAAAGCTACAGTACCTATATACTAGTACCTTCTTCTTCTTCACCACCGCTTGCGTACTACTCTCCGACGCGAAAATTTCGGCTTCCGATCCATCCGTTTCCAAATCCGAATCATTTTCCTCTTCCGGCGGCTCAACACTCGCTCGAATCTTTTTCTTCGTCGTCGGTTTCGGTGTTTTGGGTCCTTCGACAAAATCGATTTTCGCTGCCACCGGGTTTTTGAATATAAGGGCGTCGGTTTTAGTCGGTATTGCGTGTTTCGGTGGTGGTGGTGGTGGTGGGGCAGGTTGTGGCATTTCTGTAGGTGCTCCGACTGAAATCAACGTTCCAACTACCGGCTCACAAGGTTGTGCAGAATCTGAAAAAATTTCTTAAATAACCTAAAATGGGCACTATACCGCATGGTTTTTTGCTGTCTAAATCAAAAAAACAACATTCAAACAGACTCTCAAGGCACAAATTAGTGGGCGTGGCCTATTTTCCGTTTAGAAGAAAAGTGGGAGTGATCCACTTCGAAACGTCCGTTATTTCATTTTGAATATCTTCATAACATAATTTGAACCCAATTTTCGTACTGAGGCACAGAAAAATGGGCGTGTCCTACTCACCTGTCGCATCATCGCCAACATTGTTCGTCGTATCGGGAAACGACGTCGTTGACATACTCGGAATAATCGAAACTGGCGCCGTCGCTGGTAGTTCCGGTTTCCATGCGGTAAGCGGCGTTTGTTGTCGCGGCAGTGTCGCCGGTGCGAATAGCGTCAACGTCGCCGACGATTCGAGCGCGGGTCGATGATGTATTGTGTCGCGTCGATCCGACCAACGATCGCCAAGGTCCCATTCGTCGTCGGTGTGCGTTTGAGCTCGTAGCTTGACCGGCTCTTTTTGCGGTGGATCCTGGAAACAAAATTTCTGTTTCATGGTTTGATTTTATTGTACCATTGAAAAAGTTTTCTCAATTTGGAAATAATTCTGATTTTATAATTCAAAATTTTTTTTCGAGAAGTTTTCAGAAAATATTAGTAAACTCTGTCAACACTTTCACCATTAGTATATTTTCCGGTTTTATTTAACAAAGTAAATAAATACTTTTGAATTCTACAGTACCTTCTACACCCTGCAGATCTTACAAATCACAAAAACTTACCACTACAGTATTCGGCGACATCATTTTCGGTGTCATTTCATCACGTAAAAATGGATTTGTACAATTGTTGGTGCCAATGAAGAGCGGTGCATTTAATCGATTATCAAAGAACTCGTTCTATAAATAAATTATTGTTTCTACAGTACCCCGAGTTACAGTAGTCTCACCTCATCATCATCCTCCAATCCATCATCCTCTAACAATGGTCGATTTCCTCCATCCTCACTTCCAACCGTATTTTGCGATGACGTGTCATCTTCATCTTCGTCATCATCGTCGTCATGCGACGTGTCGGCGTCGCCACGTCGTTTCGTCGCGCTTGTCGCCGCAGTTGTCGCTGCACGATCCTCGTCGTCGTAGTAGTCGTCTTCGGAGTCGTCGCGATCTGTTCGGCCGCGACTGTCGCTACTCGCGTCGTCGCCAACGCCGTCAATATTTTCGTAGCTGTAACGACGGCGAGCGTACATTCGCTGCTCGTCGACTTCGCTGTCGGTTTCGACCTGAAAAAAAATTCAACAAAAAATGTTCGTGCTCAATAACGAATAATTCTGCATAAATCTCTAAAACCATCTCGAAATAGTATCTCTTTTTTTTCTAATTCAATTGGAAAAATCTCCATAAAAATCAACATAGCCGCTCAAATATTTTGGAAGAACACGCACAGCAGAAACTGAAATGTTAAAACACAGCAGAAACAGCAGAAACTGAAATGTTTGTTGTCAAAATGTTGGAAAACTTTAAAAAAATTTTGAAACAGTGAATTTTTCCAATTAGAAGCTGGCTAGAATTGAAAATTTTGAAACTTGGTTTCTCCAAAACTTGTCTTTAGCTCCAAAATGTCATTTGAACGTGGCTAAATAATTCAAAAGTTTCTAGAAATCGCCTATAATTAAACTCCCATTATCGATTTTTAACATTCGCCAAACCATTTGAAAATGTATTGAAACATAAAAAATACTTCCAATCAGTGTAGGCAGTTCTCTTAATAATACCGATCTTAATTAAGTATGAAATGTTTTGTAATAGTTTTTACTGAAAAGTTTTTCAATCAACAACCGGATCAGACATCCCGCCGCTCTAATAACAAAAAAATAGAAATTTTTTCAATATTTATATAAAACTATTTCGAAACAGTATTTTATTTCAAACATGAACTTTTTTTATAATTCATTTTAAAGAATCTCCGGAAAAATCAAAGTTATCGCTCAAAAAATACCATGCCACTGCAGCAATTGGTTTTGAAATTATTTGAAACAGTGAAACTTTTAAACTGAAAAAAAAACTGTATAAAAACGCAAATTTTTGCTTTAAATTCAGCTTTTGAACATATTATCCTTGTTTTTGGTATTTTTTAAAACTTTTTTTTTCAAATCATAGAAAATTATTTAGATAGAAAAGTGTGTTTTACCAATTTCTCATCGATGAAACCAGACAATGTTTCAAATTTAACAATAGCTTGAAACAGCAATGTACAAGAAGAAGAGGTCAAATTGACAAGGTGAGCCTATCTTTTTAGCTCAACATTTTCTATGAAATAACCTGATTTGATTGTGACTAAAGTCAAATCTATATATCAGTTTTAAAAAATTGTCGAAATCTTTTGAAACTGTGATTTTTGGAAGATTTTACACGAAATAGTCATGAAAATACCGTATTATTGATAGAACTATTATCCGAGAAAATAAAAAGCCGTTGAAACAGTAATTTTTTGGTCTAGACCATTTCCGAAAACCCACCTGTACTGTATTCCCCTGTTCTTCTTCTCCAGTTCCTCCATTCCTTCCATCAACCATATCCACATTCTCTATATGCTCCGTCTCTTTCTCCTCATTCTCATGCGCTGCAATTTTTCATTTTCAAAATATGAATTTCAGAAACAAAACTTTTTCAATACAACATTCATGCATAGACAAAATATGTATATAGGAAAAACAACACTAACAACATGCGTATTTTGCACTATTTTAAGCATATATTTACAACGATTATACAAAAAAGGGGGTGTTTTGTGCTCTATTTACTTCTGAAAGCCTTGCCATCGAGAAGTGGTTCTTTGCGGTAAAATTGGTAGCAAATTTTTGGGCGGTTTTGGGGGAATTGGTGGTGGTGGTGGTGACAAGGTAAAGTAAAGGGTACCTGTTTGTTTGTAGGACGAGATCGATGAGGAAGTTTGTGAGCCGGTGAGTTGATCGAAAGGAGCAGCGCCGAATGGATCGCGAGAATCGATTGAGGAAGTGTCGTCGTCGGGTACAACGGTGGCTTCTGGAACAAACGTATTCCACATTTGTGCTTCGAGAAATTTACTGTTTCAAAAATTTGTTTTTATTTTTTTATTAAAAAAAATATTATTGTACCTGCGAAATACTCTACTTTCATTTCTGGCACCAAAATTCAGAATGACAACAAATTTTTGGTGGCCGCATGTGTAAAAAGTGGATTTTCTTCATACATTTGAACCTTATATCTTTAAGAAAGAATCAAACCTGGGAAACCAAATTGAACTATAGAAATATTACAGTTTTTAACATAATGATTTCCCACTTGACGCTTTTTTCAAATTTCAATACTGAAAATAATAAGGGTTTTACTTCAGAACTCTTTCCTTAAGATTTTAACAAAATTATTTCACTGTTTCTAGCTCTACATATCTATACGATTTCGAAGCGTATGAATTCTCGTTGTTTGATTTATTAAAAAAAAAATAATCTCACCTCTCCTCGGTAAAACATCAAAAGCCTGTCCAAAATCATCTTTCTCATCGAATGGTGAATTCGAAAACGGCGCCGCCAGAAAAGGATTCCATTCTCCAATGGTTTCAGTTTTTGGTGTACTTTTTCGCATGTCTTCAACACTTCGAACATTGGATGAAACTGGCGCTGTTTGGCTGTATGGTCTGAAAAAAGAGAATTTTCTATTGATTTAAGTTTTTTTTTTAGTTTCGATATATAAATATTTCTGAATTTAACCGTCAATATACATTTCAGAAATATGATATCATGCTGTTCTAATCGTTGATTGCGTTTTCACAACATACTTTATTTGGTGATTCAGTCGAATTAATCGACGTGATTTTGTCAATTAATTGACAAAAAATCCGAGTCTTTTAGGTCAGAGCTGTTGAAATGGGCAAAATGTGGGCTCCAGATAGCCCAGATAAAAATGCCCATTCTATCCCACCCCACTTCGAGAAATGACCAGATAAACTGGGGTGGGCTGGGCTTTCCCAGGTGGGAAATATAATTCCAAAAATGTGGAAAAAGTTCAAGTTTTGTATTTTTTTTTCTGACGGATTTGTCGTTTTTTTGTTCATTTCATGAAAAAATAAGTGTTTTTTTAAGAAATGAAAGAAAAAAGAAGCCCACCTGGGCTCCCATGGGATGGTAATGTTTATCTGGGATTTTCCCACGTGAACAATTTTACTCATTTTTCCCATTTAAACTGGGAAGCCCATCTGG